>VWYE01018871.1:136497-279579 GCA_013398995.1 Alaudala cheleensis
TCCCTCTTTCCTTCCTTCCTTCCCTCTTTCCTTTCTTTCCCCTTTCCCTCTTTCTTTCTCAGACACTATTTCATGTTTCTAATATTTGATATAAGAATTCTGAATTAATTTCACTGTATCAAGCCTACTAAACATGACTTCTTTTTTAAGCAGGTTGCTCTTGTGAAAGGCTGTGGTCTCTAAGGATTGTCTGTCACTCACCTCATAAAATAAAGGTTATTATTATTATCAGTGACGAACAATAGCTGATGACTTCAAGTTGAAGAAAGGTCAAGAGACTAATCACTGATATGCTTTCAGCAGCTATCTTTTCTAGTCAGGACTTAAGCGATTGTTAAAGGCATATTTTTCAGCTTTAAATTTTTTTCTGCTATTTCCTCATTGTCTGTATACGTGCATGAAATGTTCACACAAATCCATCTCGGGTATTTTTTATATGTCAAGTTTATCTCAAGCAAATGAACAGAAAAGCATAAACATTTTGAAATCTGGAGTATGAATGCTTGTGACATTCATGAATTGTGTGTCAGAGGAGAGCAAGTGGGTGAGGACTCCTTCTCTCTGTTAGTAGTTACCATGTCTGTGTCATCCCCAAACAAATCTCAATTCTTTGGCACAGTTCTTAAACCTTAACTCTGTTTCTCTTCTGCTGGAATGCTTCTTCCACCCACCCCACTTAAGAGCATGGGATACACTGTGGGTCTTTCTTGAGAGCTTTGTTTTAGAATTCATGAACTATAAAACCAGACCAGGTTTTCTGGAGGTACTTCCCTCTTCTTTTGATCTTGCAAACGATGGAGTATCAGTAATGTATGAGGCTGTTCAGATCTGGGAGTCTGAACAGAGCTGTTGGGATGTGCTGCCTTTGCTCAAAATTCAGTCAAAGCCTGAGAAGTTTATGTAGGTCAACTGTGCCTTCCTTCAAACTGGCCATGCCTGGAATGTGTAATGTAGTTGGAGACACATAGAGAACTATTCAACCAAAGGCTGGTGTCAACTGAATCCCTTCATTGTTCCTGAATGCAGTGTTGAAACTACTGAACAAGTCACTGTTGGTAAATGACTGTCTGAAATAGTCTGTTTCTTCACTACAGATTTGAAGGAAAATATTACAGCAAGAGAAAAAGAAGGTGAAATTGATTTCATTTGACAACAACCTTCCAGCCTTGCCTCATGTCTCACTCAAATAACCTTTGTAACTAATTACAGTGGAGCTTGAAAATAAAACACTTCTAGGATAAAGGATTTTATAAGTCATCAAAATTATCCAGTGCTCAGTATAGCCAAAATCCTATATGCTGTTATGTTCTTGTTCCAGTGAGGCTGCCTGCAAGTTAACATCTATAGAGTTACGAGAGGCTGAGTAATCGACCATTTGTGTTTTCTTTTTTGACTTTCTATTAAATTTGGAATGTTTGTGATAATTGATGATTTTGCTCCTTTTTCAGATCTGGCAACATATCCAGAGAGTCAACTTCATGCACCATCCTGCCCTATTACACTTTTTCTTTTCCTTTCTGCCCTTAAAAGTTTAGAAGTATGCATTAACATTTGTAGGTTATTCTGTCTGATGCAGATTTCAACTAGAACAGCCTTATCTGTCCCCCTCTCCATTTGTCTTAGTTTGGATGACTTTTTTAATCCTTTGGAGTCAAGATTTAAAGACCGTTTACATTAAAGGGACTTGTCATTCTTAAAGAAAATGAGCCTGGATTCCTTTCTCTGCCAATTCCCAGATAATCTGTGTCTTGCACCTATATGTCTGAGGCTCTGTTTCTGTCAGTGTACTTCCTTTATTCTAAATATAACAACCCAAATATGTTTGGTTTTTTTTTTACTTTCAGGATACCAAAAGCACATTGCTGTAGGGAAAATTTTGTTTCTTATGTTTAGTGACCTTCACCATATAGTACAAGGTTTATCTGTTTACTTGGGATTTCTTCAAATCAATAGCTCCCAACTGCAGACCATGCACCATTAGTGATTCATGAAGCACTTGCTGGAGGTCCAGAGAGAGCTGACTAGCAAAGCACAGGATCCTCTGCATCTCCATCTGCTATCTCACATTAAAACCAGCTAAAATTATATTAAATAGTTTCTGAATGCCACTATTCAGAGAAGGCAATTGCTGGTGTTACACAAGGTTGGTATTTAGTTGTGAAACATTCCACGTGTGACTTAGTAGGGACTGAAAGTGGGAGTCAAGGGGTTGAAAGGTGACCCACACCCCAGAACAGTTTAAGAACACTTACTCTTCACAGCTTCTCTGCCTCAGGTATAATCCTCTGATTGGCCTGTACAGCATATCCTTTGGAGTCAAATCAGTTTTATGATTTCTAAACTCTGATGGCTTTAATTTGCTGCAAATCTTTCCAGAGATTATGATACTTTGTACAGCATACCTATAAATAAGTTCTATGACNGTACCTTCTTATTGAAAAACAAAACGGGGAAAAGGGTAAATAAATTTTAATACCCTGCCATTCTTCTGCCCAAACTTGTGCTACAGCTTCCTTTGAAAGTCATTTAACTGTCCTTCCTTCCTTCCTTCCTNATACCTATAAATAAGTTCTATGACAGCCTCATTAATCAGGCTACATTTTAAAAGCATTAGCCTTTTTCCCCTCTGTTGAATCCACAGCTTATCTTTCCCCAATTATAATTAGTGTTCATTAAAAGCAGTACTTTTTTGCAAACTAGAGAGTTACACTGGGCCTGATGCAGACTTCCTTCATCCTCCAGCTGATGAACCCCAATATTGGAAAGGTGTTTGAAAACTTGGCTCAACATTAGCAAATTACAAATGGACTATTTTAAGCAGGGTAAGCCTAAAGATATCAGTCACAGTACTATAAAGTTTGTTTTTGATATTTTTAACATCAAAATTCCTGGTTCTGAGAATGGAGCATTAATTGGGCCACCCTGTTTATCTTGAAGAAAGTAGGTGACACACACAGAAAGATCAAACACCACCCCCCAAAAAAACCAAACATGAAAAATTGGTCAGCACATGGAAACTTTGCCCTTCCTATTAATGAAAGAACATTTTTTAAATTTTTTTTTTTAATAGTGGCAGAAATATCCCCACTCTGGACAAGCAGGAAACTTTGTAATTTGGATTTTGGACACAGTGAGGTAAAGATATTAGAAATAAACCTACTAGAGAAAAATACAGTTCCTAGGACCTCTAGACTCCTTGCCAAATGTTCTGATCAGTTGGTAGTGTGTGCATCAGCAAGAGTTATCTCATGGAAATATTTACAAGTTACTTATGAAAGTCCAAGTCTATGGTTTGGGGAGACATTTGGTTTATCATCAGCATGGATTTAAAATGTGGATTTGACAACCAAATTTTGGAAAAAATCTGTTCTTTCAGTGCATGTGAAGGGGGTAAATGGTACAGGATAAGAGTTTGAGATTAACATGCCTTGCACCACTATTGTTGTGAAAAATACTATGTTGCATGGAACTTCTTCATAAAATCATCCCTCTATTTTCTGTCCATTCAGTGGAGGACAGATATTGTCACAGACTGATTCATAAGGAATATCTTTGGATAAAGTGAGTTTCCTGCAGAGGTGCTTGACTCCATCAATAGCAAAAAGACTTAAGCTAAATAAGAAGATAGTTTATTTCTAGCTATTCTATGTGAGAAGAATCCAATGATGGATTTAAAAACATTAAGATACTTTAGAAGAGGATTTACCTGACTGAACTTTCACATCAGATTAGTTTCTCAGTTCCCACCAAAGCATCAAGGCACATGCAGAAGAAGTACATGATTAGGGAATTCAGATACTTTTGGAAGTCAGGAAGAAGACAAATGGATATTTTCAGGATCCTAGTTTTGAACCTGAGTAGGTCAAATTTGGTTTTTTTTCTTTTTTTCTTTTTTTTTTTTTTNAATTTTGTTTCTTATGTTTAGTGACCTTCACCATATAGTACAAGGTTTATCTGTTTACTTGGGATTTCTTCAAATCAATAGCTCCCAACTGCAGACCATGCACCATTAGTGATTCATGAAGCACTTGCTGGAGGTCCAGAGAGAGCTGCCTAGCAAAGCACAGGATCCTCTGCATCTCCATCTGCTATCTTACATTAAAACCAGCTAAAATTATATTAAATACTTTCTGAATGCCACTATTCAGAGAAGGCAATTGCTGGTGTTACACAAGGTTGGTATTTAGTTGTGAAACATTCCACGTGTGACTTAGTAGGGACTGAAAGTGGGAGTCAAGGGGTTGAAAGGTGACCCACACCCCAGAACAGTTTAAGAACACTTACTCTTCACAGCTTCTCTGCCTCAGGTATAATCCTCTGATTGGCCTGTACAGCATATCCTTTGGAGTCAAATCAGTTTTATGATTTCTAAACTCTGATGGCTTTAATTTGCTGCAAATCTTTCCAGAGATTATGATACTTTGTACAGCATACCTATAAATAAGTTCTATGACAGCCTCATTAATCAGGCTACATTTTAAAAGCATTAGCCTTTTTCCCCTCTGTTGAATCCACAGCTTATCTTTCCCCAATTATAATTAGTGTTCATTAAAAGCAGTACTTTTTTGCAAACTAGAGAGTTACACTGAGCCTGATGCAGATTTCCTTCATCCTTCAGCTGATGAACCCCAATATTGGAGAGGTGTTTGAAAACTTGGCTCAATATTAGCAAATTACAAATGGACTATTTTAAGCAGGGTAAGCCTAAAGATATCAGTCACAGTACTATAAAGTTTGTTTTTGATATTTTTAACATCAAAAGGCCTGTTCTGTTCTGAGAATGGAGCATTAATTGGGCCACCCTGTTTATCTTGAGGAAAGTTGGTGGCACACACAGAAAGATCAAACACCACCCCCCAAAAAAACCAAACATGAAAAATTGGTCAGCACATGGAAACTTCGCCATTCCTATTAATGAAAGAACACTTTTTAAATTTTTTTTTTAAATAGTGGCAGAAATATCCCCACTCTGGACAAGCAGGAAACTTTGTAATTTGGATTTTGGACACAGTGAGGTAAAGATATTAGAAATAAACCTACTAGAGAAAAATACAGTTCCTAGGACCTCTAGACTCCTTGCCAAATGTTCTGATCAGTTGGTAGTGTGTGCATCAGCAAGAGTTATCTCATGGAAATAGTTACAAGTTACTTATGAAAGTCCAAGTCTATGGTTTGGGGAGACATTTGGTTTATCATCAGCATGGATTTAAAATGTGGATTTGACAACCAAATTTTGGAAAAAATCTGTTCTTTCAGTGCATGTGAAGGGGGTAAATGGTACAGGATAAGAGTTTGAGATTAACATGCCTTGCACCACTATTGTTGTGAAAAATACTATGTTGCATGGAACTTCTTCATAAAATCATCCCTCTATTTCTCTGTCCATTCAGTGGAGGACAGATATTGTCACAGACTGATTCATAAGGAATATCTTTGGATAAAGTGAGTTTCCTGCAGAGGTGCTTGACTCCATCAATAGCAAAAAGACTTAAGCTAAATAAGAAGATAGTTTATTTCTAGCTATTCTATGTGAGAAGAATCCAATGATGGATTTAAAAACATTAAGATACTTTAGAAGAGGATTTACCTGACTGAACTTTCACATCAGATTAGTTTCTCAGTTCCCACCAAAGCATCAAGGCACATGCAGAAGAAGTACATGATTAGGGAATTCAGATACTTTTGGAAGTCAGGAAGAAGACAAATGGATGTTTTCAGGATCCTAGTTTTGAACCTGAGTAGGTCAAATTTTTTTTGTTTGTTTGTTTTTTTTTTTAATATATTTTGCATTTTCTGTATCTGTCCAATGGTACCAATGTCACAAAGACAGGCAGTTCTTAAATGTCTCTGAGTATATCCAGGTCTTGAACCTTTTTGTGATAATAATGTGAAATAGAACTGGCGTAAGTTTTAAATATGGACCTTTGGTGGTGAATTTTTTTGGAGAAAAGGAGAAAGCTGCAGGTTTTCATTTGGTGGAAATAGAGCACTGTGTGTCACATAACACTGTCAGTGTATCAGTGACAAGAATTTGTGAAAAACCAGTGAAGGATACTGAAAGGCATTTCCCACCAGCACCAACACTGGAAATGAAGTTAAGGTAACTTTCACATCCATCTTCCTTTACTTTCATATCTAAACATATCCACAGCTATAAAGCACTTCAGTTAAGAAATGACCAATTGTGACAATGCATTCTGATGTCCAGTGCCATTATATCTTCACCTAACCCAACATCTGCAGTCTCCTGTCAGATGCATGTTCCATTGGAGTCTATTTCATACTTGTCAGGGAAAGCAAATAGTACTTGTATCACTCTTCTTTTTCTTGACTGGCAGGGGAAATAATGAGCAGGATGCTAGAACTCAGGTGTGATGAAGAGCAGTGGCTACAACTGAAAAGGAAACTGTGAAATGTGCTCATCTGGAAATTTGACTCATAGGTGTCCCTTCTCCCACTCCATCACATCAAGTTGTGAAAAGGTTAGGTGATACTGTGAGAAACAATTGAACAAGAAGATTAAAACTACTCTCTCTAAAGAATAAGTTTTTGTATCTCTTTAACAGAACTTCTTAATACCAAGTGGTGAAGTTATTTGCAGGTCTGTGACAAGGATTCTTATTCCCACAGAAGGACAACTCTGTGAAAATGGCACTCTGCTGTGAAGAGGACAAGGCTGCTGCAAAAAGGAATGATAAATCATATCTAAGCGATGAAGGAAGTAAAAGCTAAACAGAGCTTGAAAGGGTCAGAAAGGAAAGGATTACAATGGAGGTCTGAAGGGTCTTCCCGTTTTGTCATCTTCTCTTTTCAGAGTTAAATTTGGTGGCAATGAAAATAGGAATTTGTTTTGGTTGGTTTCATTCGAGGTTAAAATTGCAAGGTGACTTTATCTTTCACATGAGATGTTGTGAGAAAATGCATGTGATGTGTGCAGTTTGTGATGACTTAGAATGTTTGATCACAGGAAAGGATGGCAAGGGGAAACGGAAATTTTCAAGGTCTACTTTAGAAACTTTAAAAATTAAATATTTTTAAACCAGTCCCAGAATTCTAATGATTGCATTCTGTACAGTTTCATTATGGACTATAATTTGTGCATGGAAGTTTTGCTGATGCTTGTACTCATCCATTGCTGTAAATCATAGCAATATACTCAAAGGGGTTAATAATGACCTTATCCTGTGCTCACTTTAGCCAGAAACACTCTGTTCTTGTCCACCCTTCAGTCAGGATGTGGGCAAAGTGAATTGTAAGGAGATGTTATACTTAGCACCTCGCTAAGTGTATATTGTTCTGTGCTGTGCCATGCCCTGTGAGCATACCATGCATCCACAGGGGAAAAACAAGCTGTCATTGCAACACTTGAAAGTTAATAATCCTTTTTTCTCATTAAAGCTCTTCAGCTCAGAAACAACACTGATTGGAGCAGGGTTATACTGCTGCTGACTTCCAGGCTGTTGTTGTCTCCATTACTTGGATGACCTTCCTTTACCTTGCTTTGACTTGCCCTACTTAAACAACTGGGAGCTGACCTTCTTTCAAACACCTTCCTGTGAGTGCCAGAGGATGGCAACAGCCTTCTGCAATTCCCTGGGAAAGACTCAGTGGAGAGGATTATCAAACTGCAGCATCGAGCAGCAGGTGCTGGGCTTTTACAAGCCCCAGTGAAATGTGCAGCTGAGCAAACCCTGGGAAGAGCAAAGCCAGTCTGCCATGGTTTTGTAAAGTGGAAGCTCCCATGCACATTGCAGGTGTTGAAATAAAGAAAAGGATCTCTCCAACAAAATATGAAAATGTTCTTTTAAAGGGAGTCATTTCATGGCAAATACCAGGAAAATTACGTCCTAGAATGGCCAGATTTTCTCCAATGACTATAAAAACCCCTACAGGACAGCTTGAGTAACCACCATCAGTGAAGATGTCTTTACTTTTGATTTCAGTGGTGTGCAGATTGAGATTAAATCACCTACATTTAGCAGTCTGCAGGCACTATAATCCCATTACAGTTAATGGCCACATACCTACATCTGAGACAACCCTAAAGAATTCAAGGCATCCACACCAGACTGGCAGATATGACAAGAGAATTAGAGGAGACATCCTCTTCCAGAACTACTAAGAGATGGAGATAGGTGGAGCCTATTAGGTCCTAGGTATTTCAGATATTGAATTCCACCTCCCACAATGCATTTAGATTGCTCCTTGTGGACTTGAGTGTCAGTAGTCTAAGCAGGATTCAATCCATAAAGAATTCCATACAACAACTCTGACGACCTCTGTCAGTTTTGAAATGTGCTGTGTGTGCTTCATGAGAACCAGCAGTATTTTTGCTGTGTGAATTTCTGCTTCTCTATGGAAAGATGTGGAACTACTGGAGAGAGCCCAACAAAGGGCTATGAATACAACTAATGGGTATGGAACATCACTCAAATGAGGAAAGGATGAAAGAGGTGGGATTTTTTATTCTAGAGAAGGGAAATATTTTAAAGCTACAACCTCTCCCACAAACTAAATTGCTGTTGTAGTGTATTTGGTTTGTGTGGCCAGGTTTTGGGAGTGGGGGTAGCTGTGGGGGTGGTTTCTGTGAGCAGCTGCCAGAAGCTTCCCCCTTGTCCAGCAGAGCCAATGCCAGCTGGTTCCAAATTGGACCCACTGCTGGCCAAGGCTGGGCCAGTCAGCAATGGTGATAACACCTCTGTGATGTTTAAGAAGGTAAGAAAAGTTACTGTGCTGATGTAATTGTGCTCAGAAGAGAGGAGTGAGAATGTGTGAGAGGAACAACTATGCAGGCACCAAGGTCAGTGGAGAAGGAGGAACAGGAGCTGGAGCAGAGATTCCCCTGCAGCCCATGGTGCAGCCCATGGTGAAACAGCTGTGACTGTCTTGCCAAGGAACTACGTGTGAGGAGCAGAAATCCACCTTCATTCCATGGAGGGCCCCACCCTGGAGCAGCTGGATGCCCAAAGGGGGTTGTGACCCCATGGCAGGGACCTGCAGACCTCTGGAGAGAGGTCTGGGCCTGCTCTGTGCTGGAGCAGGTTTCCTGTCAGGACTCATGACCCTGTGGGGGATCCACGCTGGAGCAGGTGGTTCTGGAAGGAGAGCACCCCACAGAAAGGAACCCATGCTTGGAGCAATTCATAGAGAACTGTAGCCCATGAGAAGAACACACACTGGAGAAGTTAATGGAGAACTGTCTTTGTGGGAGGGATCCCACTGGGGAACAGGGGTAAATCTCCTCTCCCTGAGCAGCAGCAGGAACTACGTGTGATAAACAGACCATGACCCCCATTCCCTGTCTCCCTGCACCTCTGGGGAAACAAGTGGAGCTGGGAAGGAGGAAGGGGTGAGAGAGTGTTGTTTAAGATTTACTTCTCATTATCCTGCTCTTATTTTGATTGGTAATAAATTCAGTTAATTTTCCTAAGTCAAATGTGTTTTGCCCAGTATGGTAATCGGTGGATTATCTTTCTCCCAGTCCTTATCTCAACCCATGAACCCTTCACAATATTTTCTGTCTTCTCATTTGCAGAGGGGAGAGACAGTGAGGCTTTGGTGGGTACCTGGCATCCAGACAGAGACAACCCACTACATTCAGTGCAAACACCACATTTTCCACAGGGCATTTTTAAATCCTATCCATTATAAAATACAGATTAACTTGTATGAGTGTGCCTGTGTGTTGGCACAGTTTTTCAAGATAAAATCTCCCTGAGGACAAAAAAGTGCTGAACATTTCCACAGCAATCAAGGCAATTGGCAAATCAATTATACCACGGGCATCTTTCCTCCCATTTAGGAGTTTGTTTCATTTTTACACCATAAATGTGCAATCTAAAGCAACAAATATATTTGAACTAAAAAAAAAATAAAAGGCTTTTGACCAAAATTCAGGAATGTCCTGAACACCAGATTGCTTGTGCTGCCACAGTTCTAGATGCTATCATCAAATTATATAATCTCAATGCATTGAGATAGTTTGGATCATGTTTTGCTCCACAGATAGGACAGTATAGCCTAACATTTGTCCAAATTGCCTTGTAGCTACAAATTCAGATTTGATTTTTTCCATTTGCCCATTTGTTCTGGATAAATTGAAGCCAAAGATCCTTCCTTCTTAACATTTTCTGTAACAAATTCAATTTGTAGAGCTGTGTCATAATGGACTGACCATAAATGGTGCAAATCTGCCAGTAATTGGCAAGCAAATGCTGTCTGAATTTGATTATGTTTATTTTCATAGAGCTGAGGTCTTGTAAAGTCACACATTTTGTAGATGAGTGTTGAGGGCATTCAATTACCTGCAGGTCTGTGGACTAGTAATTCACATGTGTTACCTGGCTGACTCCTGAGTGTATTAAGCAAAGGTGTGCTTAGAGTCAGTTCAAGGTGATACAGGCAAATCTTCATTTTGCTGCTCTCAGGACAAAGACTTGGGACTAGGTCATGTGTGTGCCATGGCAGCAGGTGAAGCAAAAGTGGTGGAAGGAAGAAATGGGGAAAAATACTTCAAAATCAGTTTTGCTAGTTCCACTGCCTCCACAGGGAAGGTAGAACTGTGACTTTACCTTGAGGAGCCATCTATGTAATTTTAAACACATTATTTCCCACACCACCTAGCTCCTCTCACAGCTCTGAACTTTCTCCAGTGGTGGCAATGATAAAAAGTAACCTAGCTTCTTAGGAATTTAATAAAGAAGGCATTAGGGATTTTTTTGACTTGTCTTTTCTCCTGTCTATTAGTTTAGGGAATTGCCTACCTTGCTCATGTGTGATTTAACTCTCTTTATATGTCCAATAGAACCACACACAAAACATCCTGTACTTCCCAAGGCCAGATAAATTCAAATAGCACAAATATCCTACAGAAAATGAAAATAATATCTGTGTTTTCAAAGCAGAGAACTCTGTGGACAGAGAAAATTAGGAAGTTTGCTAACCCAAGAATTAGCTATGGGTATGAAATACCCAACCCAACATGCATAAGCAAGTGCTTGTCTAACTGAATTACCTTATAATTCAGATATTGGCTGTTGGGTTTGCATAAACATATGTATTCTTATATTTTAGCATAGAATTCCTAAATGATTTAAGTAGGGAACACTGTAGAGAGCGTATTTATTGGCAGACTGCCTCTCTGACTGAGCAGGGCTGTGGGAGGCTTAAGTGTGTTCTGGGTAATGTAGTCTGATTTCTATTTTAATGGACTGAATAACTACAGCAGGCACTTATGTTAAATGGCCCGACTGAGAACTCAGCAGCCATTTGAGGTAAGAGAGAGTTTATGATAAAAGTAATAATCTGCAAGAGTTTAAATCTATTGTTCTAGAAGAGGATAAAACGTGTCATACCAGGGCCCAAGAGAACAGGTGGGACATTCCATTCTGTATCTGACCTGGGTGGTGATTTGGTGTGTGATTTTGCACAAATTTGGGGAATATTCCTGCGTGATGAGTTAAATGTCCATAAACCATATTAATTTATTTTCCAGAAGGGAAATCATGGAAAGAGAAATTCTGGAGCTTAACTAATGTTCTCAAGGTGCTTTAACATTGCTGGATGACTGCTATTCAGTAAATATAACATTTAGAGAGTTAGGTTTAATCTATCTGAAGTAATTCAGGAGGATTTCCACTGAAGCCCACTGAGTTGTAATGGTGCAATGGTAGCAGGAGCAAGTTCACTTTTCAGTCCTTGATTAGGAAGAAAAAACCTACCTCTCCCCAGGTTTCTGTGCTGGGTTACAGTTAATGCCACTGTGCTGGACTGGGACATAACCTAAGCACTGTTTTGTATCCTCTTTACAGAGTCTGCTCAATGTCCTCACAAGAGGCTGTAGCTGTTTGCAAAGCCATGAAGAAATTTAACCAATGATGACGTGTCTGAAGATAACTATGGGTTAAAACCATGTAGGGCATCACAACAAAAGAAAGAAAAAATCCCAATAATTTTATCAAGGCAATACTATATTTTAAGACAAACACTTTAGTCTCCTAATTTTTTTAGTCTCCTCAAAAAATTGAGGACTGGAGAAAAGTCAGCAAAACAAACTTGACTCGCAGAAAATTGTATTAACATTTTTTCCATTTCTTCTTATTTTAAATATTTTTCTCCAAGGCTTTTAGATTTCAGTCTCTAACTCACTGAGTCTGGGGAGAATTTGATTTTAGAGAAATAGTAATATAGCATCTCAGTCAAAAGTGAATTGAATGAAAGACCATACCTGAAAGGAGTTTGGAGTTTTCCTTGATTTTTGTTCATGAAGTTTATGTGATTCTGACAGACAGAAACTAAAACTGACTAAAGGAATTTAGTGAAAAGATGATCTAGTGAAGTACTTTTTTTTTCCTGTTCTTTTGGGAGCAAAAAGGGAGGGTTGGCTTTCAAGTTTAAATCATAACATGAGGAGGTTTAAGAGTAGAGCTAGATCAAAAGAACATAGTTCCAAAGAAATAGAATCTTTCCTTATGGTCTGCAGTGAGTGGAGATCCTTGCTGTGTGTGTAACCCAGGCAGCTAGACATGGTGGTACTTCAGCTGCAATGCCAGTGGGAAATGCATTCCCAATACATTCAGTGAAGTAAAGCTACAGGGTGATGTAGAGAATGTGTGGTTAAATTTTGGGTGCTTACAAGGTCAGACATTATTGGAGAGCAGGTGGGAAGGTTCACTGTTAGAACATTGGTGAGAGTCTAGGTGTGTAAGACCAACTTAATGAGTTGACATGAACTGAGTTCCTACCTTTCTTCTTTTATTTTCTTTCTCCTCTAAATGTAAAAAGTAAAAATAAAAGGAAAAATAGGCCATTTGCTGGTTTAAATCTCTACAACAGGTTTGGGTTTCTGTAGGCTGAATGATTAACTTTGTCAGAGCTACTACAGCTTTGATTCAGTAAAATATTCTTTGAATCTAAGTTAAATCCAAGTTCTATGTACTCTTTCTTAAACACAACTACCTTTCAAACTAGAACTTAGATGTAATTCCAGACAATATCTGTCCCCCAAGAAGAATTAAATGTGTGAGAACATTTCTGCCTATTTTTACGTAGTCATGAAAAATTAAATCATTTCAGAAAGGATCTGAACCAGTCTATTTTTGGGATAAATATTTTTTCATAAGACACAAAAGAACAATCAGTGCCTTTTGCTTAAGCATAGAGCATATTCCTAGCAGGCCCCACCCCCTTCTGCCCCCAAAGTATTTATTGGTAGTAATACAGCTTTAAACCAAACCAAATATGTGGTATTTTCCACATAAGGAAGAAGAATTTCAGTTTACCATAAGACTTGAAAAGAAAAGCCCTAGAAGAGTCTTTGCTCTCCTGGCAGCCATTGGTTCAAGGCCAAGACAGAAATGCAGATAGGTCTCTTTACCTGTCTGTCAGAAATGCAGCCATTCTCCATTGGGCAGTTTGCCAAAAATCCCACCTAAACCATTCTGTATTTAAGGCAGAGAACAGATCTTCCCAGAGCTTCTTGGGATGTGATAGCAGGGTTCAATATCTGTAAGTACCTGTGTTTGAGTTCTATTTTGTTCTTTTATTTTTTATTATTTTATAAGTTTATTAACCCTTTTGCTTTACAAAACATACCCAAGGAGCCGTCTCACTATTCTTTTTAAGCCTTTCTGTGATGTGCAGGCACCCTCAGAAACTTGATTTATCTGCATATTCCACTCTGGCCACATGCAAGAATGTATCACTTATTGCTCTCTTAAGGTTCAGGCTTTGTGTCTTGAACTTTTTTGGCTCACTCAACTCAATGTTTACTGACACATATTTTCAGGTCTTTTTTATTCTCCCTCCATTTACTAAAGAGCTTTGTAGCTGTACCAAGATGTCTTAAAGTGTGTCCAGTATTAGTAACAGTACTGCTTGTCTCTTTTATCTTTCTTGGTGCCTGCACAGAGAGGTGATGTAACCTTGCTTCCAGCACAGTGGACAGAGAGAGATGCAGCATCAGGGTGTGGTGAAAGCAAAAGCATCCCAGGCCTGTCCTGCTCCATGGAGCAGATATTCCTGGTGATAGAGACTGGAGGGAAGAAAAAGAAAGGTATATTTTTTCAGTTTTTTGTTTGAAACATGACAGTTTTACCTGCATAGGGTCAAAGAACAGTCTGCAAGGGGTAGGCAAGCTTCCATATCCCTGGTTTCAAAAGTTCTTTACTCACAGCACAATTTTTGCTTTGAACCAGCTGTTCAAGTGATGGAGCCTGGACAATACCTTCTGTTGTTTTCCCATTTGTTTACATCCTGCCAATCTCACATATAACAAAAATGCCATCAAAAGCAGTGTTTTGCCCTTATCATAGGGAAAAGACAAGCCTGTACAGAATTTATTTCTGTCTCTGTAAATAGACAGGAGCCTGAGGCAGCATCTATACCAGTAAATTGAATAGTGAAGGCAACATTGTTTTGACCCTGAGGCCAACTGACACCATCTAGTCCCATCTATCCTACTAAACTCTCATCTTCCAAAACTAGGAGGTTGTGTCTCAGCTGTCTAATGGGGATTGACCTTGCTTAGTTCTGACCTCCTGAGCACCCCTGGGAACCCTGTGGGGTAGTGCTGACCTGGACAAAGGCATGCCAAGAACTGGTTAATGAGTTAAAAGTACAGATGACTGAGCTGCCAGGTGTCTGAGCCCTGGCACTGTTCCATTCACTTACATAAACGTGCCTTGATGCTCTTCTGGGGGTTTCAGATGTTGCCTGTTGCTTTTGTGTCTCACTATCAAGCCCAAGTTTGGCAGCCCAGGGTTTGGAGGTGGAGTGGCCAGGAGATGGCTGCAAGGCAGAGATTAATTCCTATTTCAGAAAATTATTGGGGTAACACAGGGCACAAAAAAGAAGATGCAGATAAGGAAGGCCCTTATGTTCTCCCCTAAACATATATCAGTGTTTGGCTTGGCACTTCTATTATAGAATTTTATTTTTAAGATAGAAGAAAGAAAAATGAAGGGAAAGAACACCCCAAGACTCCCAAAGTGTACTGTATGTTTCTATAAAAATGTGCAAAATAGTTTTCTGTTTATATTAATTATTCCTGAATGAACTAGACATTTTTCATATGCAAGAAGAGCTTTATGTTATAGCTTGGATTCAATTTGCATGAATCACAGATCAGCAGGGGTTGGAAATTACCTTAAAGGTCATCCAGTTCCAGGCCCCCTGCCCCAGGAAGGGATACATTTCCATAGTCCAAGTTGCTCGGGGCCCCATCCGACCTGGCCTTGAACACTTCCAGGGATGGGGCAGCCTCTACTTTGGGCAATCTGTGCCATGGCCTCACCATCCTCACAGTAAAGGCTTCCTTCCATGTCCAATGTAATCAGCTTGTAACCATTGCCTGTCACTACTGGTAAAAAGTCCCTTTCCATCTCTCTTACACTCCCTTTTAGGTGCTATAAAGTTCCCCTGAAGCCTCCTCTTCTCCAGCCTGAACAGCCCCAGCTCTACCAGCCTGTCTGCACAGGAGAGGTGCTCCGGTCCCCTGATCATCTTGGTTTCCTCTGGACTCACTCTCAGTCTATGTCCCCCTTCTGTGGGGGTCCCAGAGATGGATGTGGTACTCCAAGTGGAATCCCATGAGGGCAGAGGGGCAGAATCACCTCCCTCAATCTGCTTTTGATGCAGCTCAGGACACTGTTGGCTGCATACACACATTACCAGGGCATGTTCAGCTTCTCATCAACCAATTACCCCCAAGTTATTTTCTCCACGTCTGATCTCAGTCCATCCACTGTCCAGCCTGTATTTGTGACTTGGACTGGTAAAGAATTGGCAAAGAATACTATAACATCACTTTAGAGAAGAGATTTTTTTTTTTTTTGACAGATTTCTTAGGTGTCCATTGTGGCCATGAAATCATTTGGAAAAACAGCTAAAAGGGAAGAAATATATCACTGTTTTATAATGCTTTATTTTTTCAAAGACAATAGGTGATTTGTACTTGATCATGGCCTTGAATTTCTATTTTCAGTATGGGTATACAGAATGAAAAGCATTGGAAAGTTGAAGATAATTTTGGTTCAATTATATGGTAGAAATTTTAATTTCTGAGTCTAAATTGAAAATAAGAGATAAGAATATAGTTGGCTTTATTTCTTTTATTCAAAAACTGTAAAAAACCTCCTCTGTCTAAATGTTAGAAAGAAAATTAAACTGTTTAGCTATTAGAATTTAAAATCTCAGTGAAACATTGAAAGAGTAGCAATGTGCATTGAGCCTTCACGAGTAGACTGTTCAGGGGAGTCATGTTTCCACTTAACTGGTTTAGAAGGACATGAAAAGCAACCAGTAGTTAAGTTTTAAAAAAATGAAGAACTCAGTTCTTTCATGTTTGAGTTCCTTTGGTCTCATGCTATTATTTGTATGTAGACTTACAGCCTACCTAAAAAGATCTTGTGAATGGACCAAAACTACTGGATCTTACAAAGAAATTGAGATAGAAATGCCATCTCTGATAATATGCAATTTAAAAATATGTTTGTGCTGCATTCTGAATGTCAGTGAGACATCCTCAAATAACACCAAAGCCAGGAACAGGACTGGCTTGAGAAAAAGAGTGCTGCTAAAGAGCAGGTCTTGTTCCCTACGGCACAACCTCATGCCAGCACCACTTCCATTCCTCATTCTTGAGCCTCAAGAAAGCTGCACTCTGTGCTGTGGGTGCACCAGTCCATGCAGGGCTTTGAGCACCAGGGTCCTCACAACTGCCTGGAACACCAAAGCTGTGCTGTGAGCTCAAGAGTCAGACTGTTCCTCCAGGGCTGGAGTTGAAGAGGAAGGTACGAGACAGCAGATGGTTTCAAAACAAACAAACGCACACACACAAACACTCCAGAAAACAGATGGGAGAGCCCAAGTGGGGTGAGCGTTATGGGGATGACGTGGAGCAATCTAGAGCAGCAGCTTTGCTGAGAATGTTCATAGGCTGGGTAACTAAGGCACTACAGAAGACAATGGCAGGAAGGAAGTTATTGTTTTTTGGGGGGAATTTGGAAAGAACTACTACACTAAGGCTGCTAAGCTGAAAAAGAGTGGAAATGCTTGTTATCATTAAGGTTCGAAACTGATCTCCAGGTGAATAGAAATGAATTGTTAGTATTCTAAAGCTGAACTGAACAGGAAAAGACAGTGATCCATTCTTTCTAGTTTTTTCATTTAGTTCTACCACCCCTCAGCTGAATAAATCCATGGCCATATAACTTTAAAGAAGATAAAGAGTTTGGTGTATGAAGAGCAAAATGAATTTCTGGGTTCAAAATCCAGACTAGATTTAGAAATGCAAATCTTCTTTATTTTCTTATACAAAGAAGTGTGGAGATTGCCTACCTGTACACTGAATGATGGTGCTATGGAACAAAAAACAAGGCAGATCTGGACTGCCCACTTTCCTTTGGGTACTTCTTTTTTTCAGCCCATCTCCATGAATTTGCAAATGCAAATGTGATTCAATAAAGGACAGTGGGTGTCTGTACCGTGTGAAGCAGAGAGAGATGCTGGTGGAGGGTGGATAATTCTAATCAAACTACTCACACCTTGCCCTCCTTGACATGCAATACCACTTTAAACAGCAGTGCTCTAATAGAGAAAAGAGCTACTGTACTTACCCACTCAATAATTTGCATAATTTTGAAGAGCTGAAAATGTCACTGCTGTTTTACGATAATTGTGGGGAAATGATTAGCTATAGCATTTATGCATTCCAGGAAAAAAAAAAAAGAAAGTATTTTACTATTCTCTCTTTAATATTAATAAGGATTAATAAAAAGAAAAATAAAATCACCTTGGAGGACAAACATTATGTATAAAATAATGGGTGTCATATGAAGGCACATGAGTCATCCATCCATTTTCTGTAGCCTGTCATGTCTAGGAAAGTCTTAAAAAGACAATCTCTTGACTGCCTTTCTGTAATTTCAAATGCAAATTTTAGTAATAGGAATAGCTAAAAATAAACCATTCTTTTCTTCCTTCTCTGCTTTTTAGTTGTAGAATACACCAAATTTATATCTCCTGTAATTCAAACATTTTTTAATTGTAACAAATATACATGAGGTGGTCATCTCATCATTATTCTTCCAGAAAAACTCTTTGAGAAGATGATTAAGACATCAGTTCTAGGTAATGGTTTTTAGGCCTCAAAGCTCCTTGAACTTAGTAGGTTCTGTTGTAGAGATACACAAAGTGAAGAGCAGGTCCAATACAAATCCTTGCAGAGGCATGGTTTCACTGAAGTCCCTGTCCAGCATCCTTTGACTTTCTATACCTTTCTCAGACTCCTCTTTTTCTTATACTGCAACAACAGCACAGCTGAGATTTAGAAAGGTCATTTTTACAGTACTTGTGAAAGCCTAGACTGCTCTACTGTGCCCAGCTCCATCTGGCCACAAATTCCAGTCTTAGGGTTTTCAGTCTCTGTGTGATGTGAAGGATGTGTTTCTCCTGACAGACTCTGTTCTGACAGTCTGTGCAGAATGGAGAGTTATTTAATACTTTTCCTCCCAGTTTAGTGAAACTGCTCAGTGACACTTACAGTCTAGAAAGGCAATGTGAAAAGAGATGACAATTACTGCTGAACATATGAAGATGAAGGTTTCTTTATGCAGCACGATTTTTCATGGATGAAGTATTACATATTTATATGATATTGTTGGGGGGTTAGATTTGTTGTTTTTTTTTCTTTTGGAATTTTTTTCCCTCAAGTTGCTAAGACACTAACAGTTGAGTACTTGTTGGTACTTAACGAAAGACAAAAGAGGCCAGGGAAGAGAAGGCAGAACCTTTTTTTTTGTTTTGGTTTGGTTTGGGTTTTTTTTGTTTTGTTTTGGGTTTTTTTGTTTTGTTTTTTTGGGGTTNTCACATCACCAGCCCGGGATCTTCCACTGTTCCAGCTTGGTGCTCTCAGAGCCACTGGGATCAGACTGCCCCAGGCTTTGTGGAGCAAAGCCCCTCGAGGTTCTTGGTTCTGTCTTATTATTAATGCTGTAGCTGTTTGTTTGTTTGTTTGTTTGTTTGCTTTGTTATATATGTATTAGTAACCCCTTGTTGTTCCTATCCCCACATCTTTTTTGCCTGAAATCCCCTTAATTTCAGATTTATAATAATTTGGAGGGAGGGGGTTTGCATTCTCCATTGCAAGGGGAGAGGCTCTGGCTTTTCCCTAGCAGACACCTGTCTTTTCAAACCAAGACAGATATAAACTCTCATTCAAAAAGTACCATAGCTTCTTTCCAAGGCTAAGTAAGTATTCCAAAATATGACATATGTTCTCTAGGAAGCTCTTGAGATGTATTTATTTCTGCTTGACCAGGAAAATGTTGTGAGGAATAGCTAAACCATCTGTATTTAAAAGAACTATTTATTTTTATACTTTATTACAGGAGAAGACTAAACAACTACTGCCTTTTTTGAAATGTAGGTGAAAGAACAAAAGGTAGCTTGGACTGGCATGGCAGAACTAACACAGCCTCATCGGGAGACCTCAGAGTGAAAGACATATTTTCCACTTTCACTGGAAGAGTTTGCAAAGACTTTTTTCTGATACAAAAATCCATGTTGTTGCAATGCAGTGTGTAGAATTGTGTATATTCATCTGGACTGCTTCTGTGGTAGTGTAGCCATCCTAGTGTGGCTCAACACCCACATGAATTGACCTTGTCTCTGATTGTTTATGTCTACTATATTCACTAACACTAGAAGACATTGGCTGCAGCAGCACATATAAATCTCTCACTAGCTAAAATCTTAAATTTGATTCTCTGGATTTTTTTTCACTACGTATTTTTTTCCCTAATAATTAGATGAGAGCATCCCTTTTTGGGAAAAGCCACATTTTAACCCCACCCAGCCACTGAGTACCATGCAGCTTCTTACTCACACCCTTTCCTTGGTGAAATGAGGAGAATCCAAAATGAGATGTAAAACTCCTGGGTTGAAAGAAAAATATTAATAATAATAATAAAAATTAAAAAAAAAAGGGGGGGAAAGAATTAAGCCCAAGAAAGACCTCTTTGGGCAACCTGTTCCAGTGGCTCACCACCCTCACAGTAAAGAACTTTTTCCTAATATATAACCTAAATTTGACATTGAATGCTGAAGTGCTTGAAAAACCAGGAGATACAAACTCTCAAATCACTCAGATACCTTTAGATTATCAATTTCACCAAATACTTGTTTTTCCTTCCAGTATTTGTGACAGAGTCTAAGTCACAGCTAGAACTTTTGTTTGTTTTCCATATACATAAGCCCTTTCATAAGCACTTTCTTTTTCTGATGTTATCATTTTTGAGACAATGTTTTTTGTCAGTTTTTCTCTGTCAGGATTTTTTACTTAGTAGTTCATGCTACATCTTATTTTTCAAAAAGGCTTTGTAAATACTGTAAGTTCAGGACTTTTCAAAGAGTATCCATCTAT
Organism: Alaudala cheleensis; assembly: GCA_013398995.1. Lineage (NCBI taxonomy): Eukaryota > Metazoa > Chordata > Aves > Passeriformes > Alaudidae > Alaudala > Alaudala cheleensis. The sequence goes on from VWYE01018871.1 coordinate 156,920, forward strand.
CTTAAGTTACTTTCCCTTCCCCTGGTATGCCCATAGCAGGTCTTTTATACTGCATCTGAGTGAGCAGTTCAGAATGAAAAAAAATAATGTATACTGATAACAGTTATATGCTAATTCATTAAGGTCTGACTTCACCCAAGTGCTAATTAAAGGGGAAATATTTGAAGTATAAAGTAAGGCTTGCAAGCACATTACACATGAGTTCTTTCCTAACCCATTTCCCGTCTATCACACCTATTACTGCAGGGTGGGCTGACAGGTTAATTATGTACTTGCAGGAGAACTGATACAGAAGATATTATGATCTCAAAAGCAAACATTTATAATCATTTTACCTAAACAGAAGACAGCCTCACCTTGATGAAGGTCTGCATTTAGTGAACATTTGAAGGCAGCAGTTCCTGCACTCTCAAGGAAGACACCTGAGAAGCCGTCCATCAGTAGATACCAAGCCAGCAGTATGTGGAATGTGCTGCAAGAATGTTACTGTTCACATGGTAGTACGTGGGAAAAATGGATTGATTTTGTGATGATGCCATAGGACTGGGATTTACAAAATTCCATAATAATATCCAGGTTAATTAATTTCCAGATTACTTGTGTGCAAGCCTTTTACTGACATAGAGACCCACTGAGAGAGATTATATCTGGAGGGTCATACATCATGGAGAGATCATGCTGAAAGCATCTGATGTGCCTGATGATTTGATTGCCACATGAATATATTCCCTGCTATCCAGATGGTGTGTTCCCAGATGTATCAGATCCTCCCTGATGGGATTGTGGTTCCAGTGGGGTTACACTGTGAGAAGAATCCTCCTAAAAAGCACAGATGCTTCTATTGTGGTGCAGTACAAAATTTTTTTGCTGTTCTGGAACAAGCATCAGGTGGTTGTGGTTCAGGCTGTTCAGCTACATCTAGCAAAGGTTTTGTCAAATCTAGAGAATGCTGTTCATGTAACTTCATATGAATCTCCCTGTGGAAGAGGATATCTGGACAGAAGAAAGACCTAGTCACATGCTGAATAAATAAAGATGTAGCTGCAGTTATATCATGGAAATATTTTTGTATTTTATTTTAGAGGAAATCCCAACATTTGAGTCCTGATATTTTGAGTTTTCTTGAGTTCTTCTTTTAGGTTTCTCCCTCTCAGTTCAACTGTTTCTCAAATAAGCTGTGTTTTTACTCATGTTTCTCTCTTTACTGCCTGCCATAATTAACACTCACCCATGTGATATCAGTCATTCTGAGGTGACGGTTCATTGCTTACTGCAATCAAACCCAGACAGTAATTAAATAATAATGTTTTGATATCCATTCACTTCTTTTTCTGCAAGGTTCAGAATCCACCATATGTTTTACCATTCACTGTACCCCAAAACTACAAGCCAAATTCTATATCAGCTGTTGGGTTTCTATAAACTTCCCATAAAGGTCCAGCAGGCTGTGCACAAGTATTAGTTCCCTCACATGGATCTGGTTTTAATACAAGAATAAAATATTCATCAACTAAATTATTCAAGGAGTAATTGTTGGTATTTGTTGAATAATGCATTCTGTTCATGGTGTCTGAATACTACAAGAATGAGCTGAATAAATTATATGCCAAACCAACAAAATCACTGCCTTGCATTTGTTGAATAGCATTTTATCTAAGCTAAATGTATTTTACTAAAAACATAGCATAAGAGAACAAAAAATTTTACCTTTTTCTTCTTTCTGACAAAGAGTATGGCTTTAGGTATGTATTGTGATAGTCCTTAAGCTGTACAACAGATGTTGAGAACTGACAGCTAGAACAATAATATCTTGTGTGGTGATTTTGAGAGACCACAAAACACAGCATTTCTTATATTCAGAAAACATTTATTTTATTGTTACTAGAAAGAACACTAGTAAGTGGGCCCTGGTAATTGTGAAAGTAACTCAAGTTCTGCTTATTCAGTATTAAAGTTTATAAGTTCTACACATTCAGCTATTTCACACCCCTTGCTTGCTTGCTAGAATCATGTTCTTCACGACATGAACAAATATTGTACTATTGAAAAAATACACATGCTTTTATTTAAGGGTAGCACTGAACAATTCCACATGGACAGAAAAACCCAATTTTCAGCATTGAGCTGTTTCAGCTAAGAAACCTGTGGACCAGGAAGTCTGGTCTGAATGAATAATGTGGACATACAACAGGTGCATGTTGAACAGAACTAAGAGATGGCAGTCATTAATTCGATATTGACTTGAATAATGACAAATGTGATCCCAAAAGAAAAAGTCTGGCTGCTCAGTTCAAGCTGCTTCCATGTGGGTGGGAGGGATGTTAAAATGGAACAACTCTGTTTGAAAAAGTTTACACTGCCATTGTGTCCTGAGTAATATTCCTTGAGGCAGCATTTTAACTTCAAATGGCTGCTGACACCTCCATTTATGCAGAGGTGTTTCTGATAGTTCTAATATGCTCTCCTGCTCTCTCTCTTTTGGTTAAACTGCAAGGGAACACTGCACCAGTCAAATCTAGTCAATGCAATTGCAAGACACCCACCTTTAACACTTACCTGGAAAGCAGAACAAGAGAGAGTGGTATGGATTCTATGGGTCCTGCATGCACAATTCACAAGTTATTGGCACTTATGAAAAGAGAGTTCTAAACAATCTTTTCATAGTCAGACAATAATTCACCTTACATTGACTATTTCATACAAGGATAATCACAGATTACCTTGAAACATGGGGTTTTGAAATGTGCTCAGTAGGTGCATATCTGTGTGGACAAGTAGAACAAAAATTTGTTCCTTTTGATTATTTCTTCATTCATCAATACAGAGACTCCCAATGTCAGTCTGTTTCAGTGTCACTCAAAGGACCTTGAAAGCTTACTGAAATCAGAAATCAGTAAAAGTAACATAATTAAACATAAATTAAGCCCATGTTTGCAAAGAGCATTCACTCAAGAAATGGGTTTGGTTTAAACACTCAAATATTTTGCTAACTGGGTCCTAAATAAGCAATTATACCCTTATAGAAAACCATGTTCTGATTCGTATATTTAATACTGTCTACTATGGAAGAATTTATCTTCCTTGTAAATATTCTTACCAGCACTGACTCTGTGAAATGTTGGTTTCTTCAGATATCTCTTCCCTGCCCTCACAACACTGCATGAGAACAGCTTACTAATTACAAGGAATTCAATTCCTGTTGGTGACTTCAGCCTTGATTGCTGTAAGATTTGGATGCTGTCACAATCCAAGGTGAAGACTTCACCTGGGGAGAGAAGCATGCAAATGCTGCATGCTATAAAAAGGATAAGAGAAATACTGACAAAAATAAAGCAGATTTAGAAAAGATTAGGGTTTTGAGTTTTCCATGCAGTCCAGAAGATTCATTAACTCTTACTTGGCTTTGAGAGAGAAAGAGAAAAGCTGTATTTGGATCAAAGGCAGCTATTTCATTGCTTCTTGCAGCAAAGACAAATTACTGTAAAAGAATACTTATATCTCTATTATTTAGCACATACATATTCTTATGTTACCAGGACTTTCACATTGTGTCATTCTTTTACATGCAATAAAAGTAGCCACTTGTAACATTCTACCAGGTTAGTTAAAATGGTCTTCCTCACTCATGAAGACCATTTCTCTTTTCTCAGACCACGATGGTGAAATTGAAGTTTTTGTTTTATCTTTTTGTGTGCTTAATAAATATAAATTTAAAAATGTTTCTCTTTTAAATTTAAAGTAGGCTTTGATAATTTTTTCTTTGAAAAAATTCACCTGTAAAAAGTTTCTAAGAATGCAGAGAAATTTACCATCTAACTTGTGAAACAGTTCAGATATATTTGAGAGGAGAGCACACTAAAGACTCTTTTGCCCTTGATTTGAATTGGTGAAATCCAACAGACTGGCTTGTATTTTGCAATTATAAATGAGTAATAAATATGTTCTCAGAAGGAGAATGTGAGTTAGTCATATTGGAAAAGAAAACATAAAAAATACTTTATGTCCCTGATGAGGTGGTGATGAGTGGAAGGAAAAGCTACAGGAGAAAGATAACAGTGGATAAAATGAAATTATTAAAACAATATTTGGAAAAAAACAGTAATTAAGAAAGAAATTTCTTCTCAGCCACACACTAATTGGTAGAGATATACTTGAAAAAAGAAAGCTTATAGTGTTTATCTTCCACCTTGTCTTTTAAAATCACCATACAAAGATGTATAGATGCTCCTATAATTCGAAAGCAGTCATTTAACCTTGTGTTCCATCTCTCTACTTTGCAACTGCCTTTGGTTCTTTAGAAATCTGCATAATATTTACATAATGAGACTCAGACCCTAATATGCCAGACAATTGTTCAGCAAACTTCCCTCGTAAGCAATTATAGACAAAGAGAGAGAGGGGGGAAAAAAAGATAATAGAGACGTCATGGGTTTCTGTAATGGAAAAACACGTAAATGTCCAAACCTGTCTCTTGGCTGTTAGCTTATGCCTTTTCTGCAAGACTTTCTGGTGGCCTAATATGCATGTCCATTATTTGAGTCTCTAGCTCACTAATTTTTTTAAAAATAAAATTGTAATTAATATTAGTGAAGGTTGCATATGCCAGATTATACTAGCACAAGTACAAGTACAGTGCTAGTTAGCTTCTACAAAAGTAGGGCAAACTAACAGAAACAGCAGGAACTGACACTGTGTCTCTGTCTGAAGTCTACAGAACCCTACAGAAAAATTGACCAGAAAGTCTTATGTATCTTACATAAGATGTTTTCATGGTCATTTCCTGTAATACACTGTATTTGAAATGGAAGTTTCATATGTCATAAGAATAATTTTCTTTTATATTCTTTTCTAATGACCTCATGAAAACAAGGGAAATGATGGATCAATTTTTAAAAGGATTTTGATTTATGACATTTTATCATATACTTGGTTTGCTGGTCAAAAAAAAAAAAAAAAANAAAAAAAAAAAAAAAACAAAAAACCTGAAGTGATAGAGGCTTGAAATATGTGAACTTCTGTACAGTCAAATAATCTCCTTTTAAAGTTAATCCCAATACAGCATGTGTTTAGTAATCTAAGAGTGTTTGGCTGGTCTATATGCTGGTAAAACTTTGTGGTCTGCTTGATCATTGCCTTCAGTCTTCACCACATGACAAACTGCCTTGTACTGATTGCTGCCCAGCAAAAACACTTTCATAACTGTAAATATTTCTCCCCAAATACAAGAAGAATGCTTCCTTATTAGTTTTGACTACATTTATTTTCTTTAAAGCATTCATATGAGAGAAATTCTGTTTGTTGGAACAGTTGCCAAATGTGAAAGTGCCATGAATATGCATACAAGTATGTGTTCACACAAACATTGATATCACATGTGCCTGCATGACCTTTTTGAAAGCTTTCTGTGGGCTGAGAAATGGAAGAGGAAACAAGGAGTGTTTTGGCAGAGAAATAACAAGTATGTCTTTCTCCATGAAGCCTGCAGGAAAATGAGCAGCTGTTGTGGAGGAAGTAAAGGACAATATGCAAAACAACCATCAGCAGGAACATGGATGTTCACCACGTGATGATTGAAAACTGAGGATCAGCATGCTTCTTTGTCTGTGTACCTGAGCTCAGCCAGGAAAGAGAAAGAGCCCTTAAGACACAATCCCTGTTCCTGTGTCATCAAATGAAAGGTAAAAGAGGTTGAAGCTCTGCAGTGGATGGCAATGATCTCTTCAGAAGGGACAGAGAGGAAGGAGAGATGGTGGGGTAGCTGTGCATGTCAGAAAGTGCCCAGAGGTTAATGATTACAAGAGGGTTGAATGTTTTTGGGTAAGAATCAGAAGTGTAGCCCGGATTTCTTTGAGTTTTAGAAATTTTAAGCCTGTTAGTAGCTTGTTGTTAGTAATGCTTGTCTCAGGGCACAGTCCTTGAGACTTTGTTCCCAGAACTGTCTTTTGTAAACAATTTCCGTGTTCCCAAAACAATATCTTTTGCACCTGGTGTTTGGTGTTTTTCTGCTTTACCCAAGGGAGTCACAGAGGTGTTGATCTTGTTAACCAATCATGTAACTCTCTATGAACTATGTGATATATATGAGTGGGGAAATCAATAAAATAAGCCTTCATCTTGGAAAATTCAAGAAAGCCTTTTGAAATTATTGGAGTCTTGCATGTCCAATAGTGACAGGGAAAGCCAACAAGACAGATACTGGTGGGGAAGCACCTTGAGTAATGTGTCCAGTTCTGGACCCCTCATTTCAAGAATATTGAGCTGCTGGAGCAGGTCCAGAGAGCAAAGCTGGTAAAGGGTCTGAAAGGCAAATCCTGAGGAGCAGCTGAGAGAGCTGGGCTTGTTCAGCCTGGGGAACAAAAGGCTGCATATTGCTCTCTACAGCTACATGAAAGGAGGCTGCAGTGAGGTGGAGGTTTTTTTATTTCTTCAGAGTAATGAGCAATTAGACAATAGGTTTCAAGTGGCATCAGGGCAACTCTAGATTACATATTAGGAAAAATTTACTCATCAAAAGGCTTGTCAAATATTGTAAAAGACTGCCGAAGAAGTGGTTTAGTCACCAGCCCTGCAGAAGTTTAAAAGATGTGTTGATGGCCATAGTTTAGGGTGGACTTGGCAGTGCTGTGGCTGCAAGGTACAGGTGAAGAAGTAAGAATCTGTTCCAACTGTATCATGTGATGACTATAGTGAATGACTGTAAAAATGCCCATGCATTTCCTGGAAATGTTGCTTTATTTTCTCAAGAAAAAGCCTTCAGTGAAGGAAAATGTCCATTTATAACATTTATTCATAAAGCTGCATATATTTACATACATTTAATCATTATAAAAATACAGTGTTGAAAGACAACCTGAAGAAAAAAGAATTGAGTGCACTCTAATGCAATTACTTTGAGCAAATGTATGAAGAAAAATATGGAATTTTAAAAGTTCTGGTTCCTTTTTCTTTCATTCAGGGATGGAATCAGACATTTTCATAATGCTCTTGTACATATAATTAAGAGGAGAGATTAAAAAAATAAAAGGAAAAACAGAGAATAGGAAAAGAGAGGAAGAGGAAAGGAAAAACAAAGGAAACTGGAAAGGGGAAAAGGGAAAGATTTACGATGCTTTATTTTTTCATAGTCCTGGTCATCATCTAGTTATAATCTCAATGTCTCCTGTGCTCCTTGGACAACTATTTCTCACAAAAAAAAGGCTAAGATCTCTGCTATCTTATAAAAATTCTGTCACAGGACTGGCAGAATGAAATGAGCTCTGGTTTGAACTTCCAGTACATTTTCCCTAAATGTCACATTTAAGGTCACAGTTTCAACACACTCATGGACTCTTTAGGTACGTAAACGAAGCTCCAATTTCCAGTGTGGTATAAACACAGCAGAGGCTGCAGTTTTTGTTTCAGACATGGATCATAGCAGCAGTAAGTGCATCCTGAAAGTTGTGGGAAAAATGGCCATTACCTGGTCCATAATAAGGCCCAGACTTTAAAATCCTGAATTGCTTTCAGAGAGTAAAAGGCTAGAAAACCTTTCATTTATCATTCTCAGTTACTTTAAAAATTCATTCCCATTTCTGGCTGTTAAGCATTAGGTTCTCATCACTTCTGAAAATCCTGGAGTAGTTAATCAATCACACAAACCAAATGTTGACTGCTTGCCTCAAACAGCTCTTGCAAAACCTTCATTGGACAGGTTCATTTGACATTTGTTTGCAAAAAACATGTAAATGAAGACTACCACCTATATGGACAATAGCTTTAAAGGAAAAAGATAACACCAAGGGGAATGACTGATTTGTAGGCTATATTTTCTGTCATAGAGAACAAAGTAATATCTGCATAATTTCAATCATGTCTATTGAGGGTTAATTTGCCTGAAATTCTTCAACAGATGACAGGAACCATGAAAGGCACGAAGGTAAAACCTCAGCACATCACATGCACAAGACTCCATTATGTGCATGTGAACACAACTTACCTTTGACCTCAAAGGGATGTGGGAAGCAAAGCATCTTTCATTTGCAATATATCATATCTCCAAGCTGTGTGGTGCAGGTGACATGCTGAAGGGAAGGGATGCCATCCACAGGGACCTGGAAAGTCTTGGCTGTTGAGACCGTGAGAGCTCCACAAAGTTCAAAAAGCCCAAGTGCATGGCTGAGGCAATCCCAAGCACAAATACAGGCTGGGTGGAAAATGGATGCAGAGCCACCCTTGAAGAGAAGGGCTTAGGATGTTGGTTGCCAAGAAGCTCAGCATGACTATGTTTGCCTGTGGCCCTGAAAGGCAACTCTGACCCTGCATCAGAAGCAGTGGGACTGGAAGCAGATTCCTTTTATGGTACCTTTCAAACCAAACCATTCTATGATTCCATGAATCTGTGAGCTCTGTGCTTTAGCACTGGAATAACAAGGGTTCAACACCAGGTGCAGCCTTTCCAAACTTTCTGGCTATCACATGGCCTTGGGGCTCTGAGTGCACCAGCAGCTCTGCAGTTTCTTCCACTGCTCCTGGGGGTTTGGCTGCTGGCACTGGAGGCAGATTCTGGGATGGGGGAACTGTGTAACCTTCCACAAGCACACAGATTATGTTCCTAATCTGAACCATTCTCTGAAAGATTCTCTCACTCTCCAGGTACTGCAGGGAGCAGTTAATGCAGATAATCTGCTGTGCTGTAACAATTTCTTAAAACAAGGGGCGTGAAATTAGAAGTCAGAGAATTGCTCCTCAGAAATGCTTCCTCTTTAGCACACGTGAAACTGATTGACAGTAACTTTAGAAAGCAGCCTCTTAATTTTTAAAAACTGTAGGGAAAAAAAAAAGGAGAGATGCCCAAAAAGTCGTAGTGATTCTCTTAATAAACCTTGGAAGGTATATTGGCATTTTTGGCATATAGGAAAGAGACACTGTGTTCAGCAGAAAAACCAGAAGTCTTGTTTTTGAAAGATGAATATCATTATTCATCCAATATTACTCTGAGGTTTAATTTGTTTGTTATTTTAAGATCGAATGCAAATTATTGTGTCTCCTGAAAACCAAATCAAAGTTTTTCATACATCTACCAAAACTTAATGAATTTATAAAAGACATAAGATAAATTATATAAATCTTTCTTTATCAAAGCTTTTATGCAGTTGTCAACCACTTAGTAGAAAGCATTTTTAGGGATTTAATTTCCATTAGATGATTATTTCAGTATTTGGGCCTTTCATTGAAATGCATATTATTTGTTTATCATCTGGCCTAGATAAAATGCTGAACACCTCACTCAGATGAACAGATTCATACTTAATAATTAGATTTTTCACTGGTTTAGTGTGAGCAGAAATGCTTTCACTCATGTTTCCTCTGCCACATAGACTATTGGAGGTTTTAAACTCTTCCTGCTGTGAAAACTGGTTATGCTACATTTCCTATAAATTCCATCCATCCAAACATCAGTGGCTTTAAACATACCATATTAATAGGCATGAAAGAAAATGGATGATAGATCATGAATAAATAACATTGCAGAGAAAAAAAAGTTCTTTTGCAACCAGTAACTATAAAATATCTCTTAGCAGTATGAATATAACATTACTAAGCAGGCTAAAATGAAGGGAAAAAGAAATCCCATTTAATAATTAGTATTTGCTTAAAATTAATCCCTAATAGCACATAGTATGTAAGGCATTGTGGACATACATTCATTTCTAGGCTTGGTGTAAACAGTGGCCTTTCAGATGTCAGTACATTGAAACCACTAGAAATTCTGGTTAAGTTCAAAGCAAGTACTGAATATGTAATTGCAAAACTTGTGTAAAGTTTCCTCATTCCTGTGATAATTTAATCTCCTGCAATAGACCATGGGAAGTAAAAATAATAATAAAAAAATTTAAATATTATTGCTAAAAATGATAGTAGGAAATAAATCTAATAAATATATTTTCAATGCAATGGGGATTATATACATGGGAATCCTTCTGGCTGCCACCTAAAATTCCATGGAACTTGAAAGAACTCGAAGGAACTCCTTGGAGATGATCTTTGTCTCATAGCTCAGAGAAACCCTACATAGCCATGGAGCAATAGATAAGAACTCCTTGCAAAGGAAAGTAGGGCCTTCAGCATGTTTTGACAATATTTATATTGCTTCAGAATTTAATTAACTATTCAGATTGTCAAGAAGAAAATTATATATTTAGTGAAAACAGAAAAAAAAATTAGAAAGAAATGTTAATGCTAATGTAGAGAATAAGAATTAATTATTGGATTCCTTATGCTTCCAAAATAGCTATTCCAGTGTGTGAAAAACAAAAATAATTAGATTTATAGCTTTGGAATTAGATTCTATTTAACTCTATGTATATATTAATTAATTCAATATCCGCAATTTAAAAGAATTAATATATAAAATGTGAGATATAAGAGGAAAAACTATTCTGAAGGTCTAACACAGTGTTCTGATATTTCCAGAAAAACTCAGAATTCAGAGAAGGAGATTTCTGCTTGAATGCTAGAAACAGATCTGGTTTAAATGTCTGTATTGATGCTTAGCATTTAATGGAGAACTGACATAAAGACAGTTCCAAATCTATTATTGAGCTAAAACAAATGCAGGAGATGCCTGCAGAATTCTTCAAGTAATGGAATGAGACACACAATGAGATAAGACCAGTTTTTCTACAAATGCTGATGTCAATGATGATTACCAATGCACATCAACAGGGAAGACGTGAGACTGCAAGAAGTGAAATCTTGACATAGATTTTGTAATGCTCTGTTGTTGTGCTTGAAATTATTCCTGAATGGAGAATTATGGATAAGCTGTTATAGATCTTAGGTTGTGTGCATGGACATGTCAGGAGTAAATTGACTCCAATTTTGACTAACAGAAAGCTAACAGCTAATGGGATAACAATTTCTGTGAGCCGTATGGGCACATGAATATTTTCTAATTTTGTTCTATGAATATTATCTGTTCTTTTTCTATGGGCACATTGTGTTATAATTATTAGTGCTGTTTCTGGATGAAATAAACAAAATATGATTATTGGAAGGTTAAAGGAGAAAAAAGACAATGACACCCTGTTGGCAATGTAAATTATGCCAATGAATCAGAAAGGACTGTGACACATTTTTTAAAATACATTATCTGTGAAGCATTGCAAATTGGGAGTCAGGTATTTTGGTGTGCATTCAGGTGGAAGATTTTTGAGAAGAAGTGAAAACTGTATTCCATTTCAGGAAAAGGTATCTGCTCATTTGATAGAGCCAGTGTTGAGGGTTCGATTTGGTTGTTGTCTTTTTGTTTGTTTTGCCTTTTGGAATTTTTTCCCTCAANTATCTTTTCCCTGTGGAATGGACCATTGTGAGCTATAATGGCTGACAAACAACAACAATGAAAAAATGTTCTGCTCTGAAGTCTAAAAAGTCATCAGATGCAATACTGGAGATACTAGCTATTTGAGGGGAAAAATTCTGGGAAAAGCAGTCACTAAGTGTCTAAGATGCCCCACAGGGTGACATAAACCAACATAAGTCCAAGTATCATGTAAAGAAATAGGGAAGCAAATGGAAAAATACAAAAAGATTTATGCACTTGTTTAAATATCACTGGCTTCAGTAGTAAATGATTAAAACCTTCCTAAGGAGATGATATTACTGTTATATTTAAAGTTTAAGTCATACTTATAGGCTTTGTAGATTCCAGAGAAGCCTTGGGGAGTTCTCCAAGCCAAGATGTTTGTCCTGTTCAAAACAGTGCAATTCAGACTCCAAATTAAAGACAATCAAGGTCTCATACAGGTAAGCTTAGATAATGCATTAGGATTGAATTTGTAATAACAACTCCATCTTCAAGGAAATTTCAAAATATATTTAAAAATTGAATTGCACTTAAACTTCATTCGAAAAGAAGTTTTGAAGAGTAACAAAACTTATGTGGAAAAAAATATACACCCTCTACTTAGCAACCTCTTAAATGCCTAAATAATTTAAATTACTTATAAATGAGAATGTCTTCTGTGTATACTTCAATTACTGCTTTTAGTGTATTTTCTCTCTTTTTTGTGTTGCATCCAGCATATACTCAATATGTCTCCAGTGCCTATTATCACTGTTCTTGTATAATAAACTTCTTATCTGTGAGAATATGACCTTGACACTGTGAAAAAAACCTTTTAAAGAATAGCTCAATTAAAATCTAATACCTCTGTTTAGGATTTGATTTCATTACTATTCATAAGACCATGCAACACTATTTGAATCATGAGTTCTCATGCAACTCGAATACTCGTTTCAAAAGAGTCATTACAAAAATAATTTTTATTCTTCTCTCTGCCCTATTGATTTTCAGTCACCATGGAGCTTTCTTTGTTGACTTTGCAAAGGTCTCTGTTGAAAGTTCATGCTATTGTTGTGATAATAATTGTTGATCAGGGTCCGTTTGGAGCAGGTAAATTTAAATGCAGGATAGGCAGAGGTGGGCAGTAGTAAAGATGCATGCAAATCACAGAGTCACAGAATGACTTGGGTAGGAAGGGATCTTAAACATTATGAAGGTCCAGACCCCTGCCATGGGACACCTTCCACTATCCCTGGTTGCTCAAAGCCCCATCCAACGTACCCTTGAATATCTCAGGGATGGGGCATCCACAGCTTCTCTGGGCAACTTGTTCTAGTGCCTCACCCCCCTCACAATGAAATGTTTTTCATAATATCTCATATAAACATCTCCTCCTCTAGACTAAAACCACTCCCCATGTCCTATCACTATCTGCCCATGTAAAAAGTCACTCTCCCTCTGTTTGATTAAGCCCCCTATAAATAGTGAGGTAAATCCCAGTGAGGTGTCCCTACAGACTTCTTTCCCCAAAGCAACAGTAAATGGGCTGGGAACGCAGTATAACCTACATGAGTGTTTTGGAGTGCAAAGCTGCACTCCAAAAATGAACTTTGGATGTGTCTCTTAACCTGAGTGTTTGTTTATCCATCTCTAATTGAGAATAATAGCTGTCTAACCTGTAGGGAATTATGGTTCTCAATCAAATAATTTTGCAAACTGTTCTAAGAGGGATAGACCAACAGCCTTGTACACATGGAGTGGAAAATAGCATTTAAAAGCCTTAAGCTTGTCTTCAGTACTATTGGATTTGAATTGGCATGGACATTTGTACTTGTGAAACCATCTCCTTCTTGGATATAAATTTCTTTTTTCTTAATCAGTGAATATATTTCCTCTATTTTCCCTTTCTTATTTAAAATTAAAAAAATTAAAAAAAAAAAAAAAACAAACAAAAAAACCCCACAACCAAGACTATCAGTTAGCAAAACAAGAAAAGCAATAAAATTTTAGTAGAAGCAGCAAGTATCTTTAACCAAAAAAAAAAAAAAAAAGCAATAAAATCATGAACAATTTCAGGCCATGATTGATCAGGGAGCAAATAAATATCAACTTCAAAAAGGTTATTATGCATTAACTGAGNTCATCAACAATTTCAGGCCATGATCAGGGAGCAAAACGGAGAAGGAATATGCACTGATTTAGATAAATATCAACTTCACAAAGGTTATTATGCATTAACTGAGCATCTATTCTAAATGTGAAAAGGCAAATTAACACCACAAAAGTCTTAAAATTCAGAGGGTGACTCAGAAAAAATAAGGGCAAAATGCAAGCTATGAGAAATCAAGCTCAGTCCATCCTGAGTTCAGAATGTGAACATGATTAACAAAGATTTTTGAAATAGGCAGAAAAGAAAGAAGAAATTTTAAAAATTATGCATGGTCTAAACCTTAAACAAATACCTTGCTTTTCACTGAAAAGGAAGATGTTAAACAAAGGAAGGTAAGCAGAGCCTGCACAATTAAGAAAAATATGTTAAGAAGAAAATTAGAATCTGAATTACTACACCCAAGGTAAACTAAATCTAATATTTGAATTGCAAAATATATAAACACCATTGCAGAATAAGTGGTACACTGGATAAATTCTAAAATTTGTAGCAATATTCCTTATGCTGAGTATATAAACACTTGATTTGATAACTAGATATATGAGAAAACTTACAAAGGGCAGTAATTCAGATTTGGGCTACCCTTGGTCACATGAAAAACCAGCAGATTTTGTGGGAAAGAATAATTAGAAAAATTGAGATATGTAAAAAGGGGGGAAATGCAATGCAGAGGAACATGGTGGCCTGACATGACAACTTTTGCTCATAAAAAATAATTGATTTTCTAAACAAGGAAATCGAAAAATGTCCCTGATATTTTAGGCAGAGCATAGGAAATTGGTGCTGTATAATAGACTACTTCTTAAACTGGATTGGAGTAGTAGAAATTGAATGGCGGAATAGAAACATATTAAAGGGGAAATTATAGCTGTTATTCAGAAATAAAAGAGGTGAATTTTTTTGTGTTTCTCAAATAAGTTTTGATGTTAAACATAGCTGTTATCTGCTTTAATGACATTGCCATAAAAATGTGCAGTTTGACCAAGCACATGGCATTGTTACAAGTAGTGCAGAACATGAGCAGAAACAACTCTGAGACCATGCAGAGATCCAAAAGACCAAAATAAGGTTTGTGCTAAGACAATTAATAATAATAAAAAGAAAAAAAAAAAAAGAAGAGAGATTTAGTCGCCACTAACAAGAATTAGCATCATGAGCAACATTTGTTGGATGAAGGCAATGCTTTTAGTTGATGGCCTGTTTGATGTGCATGATCAGTCTGAAAACTTACATTGTACCAAGGGATATTTAGTATGATAGGCAAGTGTTCAAGCAGGGCACAGCCAAGGCTTTTTCTTTGCCTGACTGTGTGACTCATTATCAAGAAACATGAACTCAGTGAAAGAAGTCTGAAGAAGAGTTTGAGGAATGATCAGAGCAGAAAAAGTAAATCTGAAGAGAATGGCTGGTTTAGCTAATCAGACACCAAGAGCCCTACGACTTTTGAGGGTGAAGATGAGAGATGCTTGAGATTGACCCAAGCAGCCCAGACCCTCCTTTATCCCTCTGCACTCTCCATATGTAATTGTGGTCTGTAGAGCTCTTTCTTGACATAATAGAAACCAGTTTTCAACTCTGCCTTCAGCTTTGGATTGGTTGAGTCACTTTCTTCTAGCTGGAGAGAAAAAGTCTAGTCATCAGGCTGCCCAGCAGAACTCAGAATTAACAGGATGGTAGCACAGTTTGGACATCTTTTTTTGTCATTTTATTTTTCATGACATGAAAGAGATTGTCTATTGGCTACATTATTTAGGAACTTGGCTATCTGATGATCTCTGTCAGACTTGCAAGTTGCATAGGACATGATGAATAAAGTTGTCCAAATTTGACATTTACTTTTACATAAATTATAGCTTTGTTATCATTAAATACAAAATAAACACAAAGCACTAAATGTCTGTGATTTTGTTTTTTTAATTTGAAGGACTGTAGCACTGAAATACTCTTCCTTTGAACTTAGCTAGAATTAATGTTGTCATGATTTTCATCTGATTGATAGTTTGACACTACCCATTTCTGACATTTCACTGCTGTTATTTCATTTTGGGTTCAGTGGCACTTGCACAAAGTGAAGAGTTTAAAATTATTTCTGATGTCTCAGCAAAAGGAAGGGTCAATAAGCTGCTGGGAAGGAAATGTTCAAGTCAAATATGCTGCGATATACATTGAAATCATCTGGAAACAAATGGACAGAATACACTAACATACACTTTTAGCTGATGACAACAGTTTCAGTAGTGGAAAAATAACCTAATTTTTTGAAGTAAACAGCGGAAAAGTTTCTGCCTAAAGAGCTTTCAATGCAGCTTCTCTGAAAAAAAAAATTGTCTATCCTAAGCAATCAGCTTTTATGCCTCTGCAGAAAAAAGACCTTTTCCAATGATAACTAAGTAGTTTCACTGCATGAGCTGAGGATGCAACACTGAACCACTTGCTCAATTATTTCAGATGGGTCAGTGATTGGAGTGTCTTTTCTGAATCACGGGCAGACCTGACAAACTGCAGCTTGGTATCCACTGACTTAGTGAGAAGGTTGTTACAATCCTGAAGAATCTTGGTCCTTAAGAATAATAATGGTGCCAATTTAGAGAAGGGAGGAAATAATAATAAAAAAAAGGTCTGTGAGAAAGCAGGTATTTTATAATAGAATTCTGTATTTCCTGGATGTTGTCTCCTACTAACTATGAAATTCCATAGAACAATGAATTTTAACATTCATATGCATATGCATAACACTTGCTGAGTTTTAATAATTATATTTTTGCCTGTAATAAAGACATAATGCTATATCATATTTATGGATTTTAACTTCATATTCTTATTCTTCATCATTAATTTTTATGCAGTCTTGGGTTAGTTAATCTAAATCTCTATTTACATAATACAGAACTACCATAATTTTATTTCCTTCAAATCACAGAGGATTTTTTCAATATGATGGGAGATTGACTGAAATGAAATGAAAATGCTGGTAGTGCAACATAGTTTCAAATAAAATTTAGAATGCTTTAAATCATCCAATGCTTAGTGCTCCAAACCATTAAAATATAGACCTGATGTGTCTGTTTCTGATAAAAATACCAAAAAATCCCAAGCAGGATGAACTTCTCCATTTTTAAATTCAAATTTTATATTTGGATTTATTTTTGTTTTGTTTCTTCAAACAATAATGAAGAAAAACAATGTGTCTACTTGCAAAATCCTCAAAGCATTTCCCCCTTTATAATTTTTTTTAAAAGCTAACATCTTAAAGATCATCATAGAGTTTTTGTGTATGTGTCTGCCTGTCTGTCCCTCCAATTATTTTATGTAGTTTAATCCTGTTGATTGAGCTCTACAGGGAAAGTAAGCATTTCAGACCTGTGAAGTTCCTCCAAATTTAATTAAATATAGCAGCTAGGTAGGGCAGAGGAATCTCTCACATACTGTCACTCAGAAAAATGCTTCAGGATGCTGTTATTCCTTCTCAGACAGTAGGCAATCTATTCAAAATATATCACCAGAAATGCCTGCAATGGTGAAAAATCTTCATTCAAAGCCCATACATTTTTAACATAACAATCAATAATATAGGATATGAAAATTATAGTAGTTTTTCCTTAATTTTCACATTCCTGGTTTTTCAAGTTTCCTTTGCTGTGTTTTGTTATTGCAGTGTAACCTAACAGAGGTGGGATCCCAACATCTGTGCCAACTTTTCTGGTTCATTTTTTTTTTTACCGAAGAATTCAGGTGAAAGTCAATCTGTGTTTCAAGATGTTAAGCAAGGTGAATGCTTTCAAGTTCCTCACCTCTTGCTACACAAGTCTCCTATGACTATCACTCAGTGCCATCAGCAGGTTATACTGCAGGGACTGGATATGTCAGCCTGAAGCCAGTCTGCAAAGGTAAATCCACACTGTGTCCATCAGTGCTGAGGTAGAAAGCAGCTTGCCAGCCCTCAACAAAGCTGAGACAGCTAGTTTTATTTTGGTTTAGTAAAAAACACCCATAGGGCAGACAAGGGACTTTAAAAAAAAAAAATAAAAGAAAGAAAGAAAGAAAGAAAGAAAGAAAGAAAGAAAGAAAGAAAGAAAGAAAGAAAGAAAGAAAGAAAGACAGAAAGAAAGAAAGAGAGAAAACCAGCTATGAACAGTTCCAGAACAAGATATCTTTTTGAACGCAGTGTGTGAAAGTTTGGTCTCTAAATAAATAAATAAATAAATTAGTAAATAAATGAAAGGGTAGAATGAACTGTCATTCCATCAACAAGCACAGAAGTGCACAAAACTAAACACTTACCTCCATATACCAGACTTGTCACGTGTAAAGGGAAATAGAATCTACCTGCAGCTGATGCTACAGTCATTAGCATGAAAATAAGAGTCACTGTAACAGAGCAGTGGTTTAAACCTAGTTTGGTGTTGCCAGAAGTCAGAGTGTGACAGCAGCCCCCTGCCCAAACTGTGCTAAACATCCTCTCTCCACACTGACTCCAGGGAAAAAGGTGATCCTCCAGTGAGGAACAGCCAGGGGTGGGAAGCAGGGACCCCTGAGCTGGGTGTCTGTGGTCTCACAGGGGATCTCCCTGCACGGGCATCTGGGTTTGCATGGAGCAGCACAGGCACACATCCAGCTGGAGCATCCCCATCTCCCGCGAGAGGGGGATGACAGTAGTGACTGCACTCCCCCAAAGAGAGCGATGGTGGGAACAGCACGGCCTGTGAGGTGTCTGGGTGTGTGAACTGTCTGCAGAACTGTGTAAATAAATGTGTGCGAGTGTGATTATACATTTTTGAATTGGCTATGAAAGGATGTTTAAAAAATAGTCTCCATATATGAACATTTTGTAGGTGTGCAGTATAATGGTTTATGTGTTGATTTGCTGACATCGATCCTGAATGCATAGTTCACTGATTGCCTGTTAATTACATGCCATTAGTAATTCAATTAACTGCTTCGATCCTGATCTGATTTAGACAATATGAATTTCTCCCTAGGACATAGGGAAGCTAGACTTGATTAGTTTAGCTTGGTGTGGAAAAAATGTATATAAATGATCCTGACTGAAATACACATTCATTCTACTTTTTATTTGACTGGAAATGTTCGTTGCCAGAGTCCTAATTTCTTCCTAATTATGTCATTACTTTGCTATGCAATATAAGTAAAACAATCCTTGAAGCCAGAAATAATTTTTTAAATATAATTAATTGATCTAGTACCTAAGGTTGAATCAAGTAATTATTTTATTGACTATAAATCCAATATGTGCTGTAATGACCCTTAGCTATTCACGGCTAAGATCTCATAATCTTACCCTCTAATGAAGAATCAATGCCATTGCTTTTAAAATCTATTTCCTTCTTTTCAGAGAGGACAAACAATGAATGAATTTTTAGGACCTGCACCTTCTACTTAAAGTTTGGAAAAAATAAAAGAATTTATAAGTGGTCAGTAACCCTCTCCAGCTCTGCAGAAAAGCCCTGCATAAGTTTTATTGTAATATTTGTATCATCAAGCCTTACACACACACTTGTCTAACTGCATTATTTTTTGCAGCCCCCTTTACAATCCCTGCAGAGAGGCAAATGTGTCCAGAAGACCTGGAATGCTCCTTTTCAGGAGTGGTATGATCTGGACACTGAGTCCTGAGAGTGCAAGTGAAGTCTGCCTAGGCACCCTCATGGCTGTCTGTAAAAGTACCCAAAATTTTGGAACGCAGCAGCAAAACTTGAGTAACACTGCTTGTTACTGAGTCAATGGGCAATCTTGCACTGGAGAGGGTAAAATGCACAATTTCTTCTGTTCGAGGGAATGGGGGAGAAGAAGTAGCAAAAAGTTAACATGTCTGTGTTACCAGTTGAAGTAAGCAAACTGATGGTATGAGATACACAAAGTGGAATGATGTTAGGATACATGTGGAAAAGATGTTGACATACTCAGAGGACTGAATCCTTGGAACTGAGTGCATGGAGAACATCTCTACCTTGGTTTTATCCCTGACAGGTTATTTCTTCATTTGTAGATCAGCTGCTGAGAAAATTTGTCTTTTTGAAAGGTTTCTGGGTTCCAGGAATATACATTTTCCCTCTCTGAAAAGTGGCACTGCCCCCAGGAGTTGGGTCAGAGACGGAAGTGGGAATGCTTATCTCCAATTTTGCAAGGATTTGTTTACCTTTCAAATTGTCAGAAAACACCACCTGCTTTTTTACTGCTAATTCTCCTGCATGTAGATAAGAAACTGTATTATAATTGGTAGAGCACATAGACCTGCTGATGCTGGGACATAATGGCATAGAAACTGAAATTTGGTGTTAAGGGATCTACTCAGGGAGAAATGAAAAAGCTGGTATGCAAGATTAGCTGCAGTTCAGGTGGAAAAAGCCTTAAGCCAGGCTCAGAAGCAATGGTTCTGGGAAAATGGTGCATTAACAACATCTGGCAGGATAAAGAATAAGTGCTGTGGATGGATTGATGCTCTTCATATGTTTATTGATGTAAAGCAGCAATTTTAAAGTTTGATAGTAAATGCACCAGTGGTTTAGCAAAATTCAGTTACAAGGTACCCTTGATTATTTCATGATTAGAGAGTAAAGTCAGACAAAATTGTCAGGGAGACATTTCCACTGAGCCATGATGATCAGAAGGAACCCCCTTTTGTTCCAAACTCCCCTTTGAAAAGGGAGCTTAGATCCATCTGGATCTATGGTACATGCTCTAAAGTTTTGGGATCCCTGAGAGAGATTGCCACACTCCAGGTGTGAAGCACACCTGGATTTCTCCCTTCTCCCTGGCCCTATTTCTTCCATACACTCAGTTATGTGGGATTTACGTATTCTGTGCAGGAAGATTAGGATGTGCATATGCCTGAATGATGAACTCCAGAAGACTGGTTACTTGTGGTGAGTAAACTGGCAGAAAGCTTGTGGGTGAAATGAAGCTGTTATTGATACTGATCATTTTTTCATCACAGAGAAACGTATTGATTTCCAGACATTTTCATGTTCAAAAAGCTGTACAAGCTGGAATCTATTTGTTACAGGTGCACTCTGGAATAGTTATAAATTGAAAACATTGCATCTAGAGTTCTGTCTGAAGGACATTGAGAGGCTATAAATTGTCATACACCTCCTGCATAGGAACATTTCTTCACCTACATATTTTGTCACCATTTTGCCATTGAAAAGATAGAGACAGAAGCTTCTGGAAACACTTGATGGATTTAATTATAATCATAGTAATAATGTGATATTAGAGTAATTAGAGACTCTCTTATTTACAGTGGTTGAAGTTCATCCCTCAGCCTTGTCAGAAGTTTCTTCCTCCCCTGTGAAATTCTTTATCCCCTGAACCTCAAATACAACTGGTACATGTCAGATACAAAGCAGAACCAATATATAGACTCAATGGGACTGTGGGACTCACTGAGTTACTGGGAGTGCATATGGAAGGTAAATACTTACAAATAGCTATAGAATAAATAGATGCATCTCAGCCTGAGTCTATTGGCTCACCCACAACAATGGTAAGAAATGGGCCACAGCAGTGAGAATTCCCAAAAACTTCTCACTTTGTCTCCCAGAGCTTGGCTATTTCAGATTGCTTAGGAATACTAAGTTAAGAATGTCATCCCTTGTGAAAAACTAGTATGACTGAAATAGAGTAATATCATGTCTTTGCCTGAAAGTATAGAAAAGTCCCAGTGGAAAGTGTCAGAAATGGCCAATATCAATAACTCTTTAACCAATATTCAACAAGTTTTCAAGCAATATTTTTTAACAAAACAGACAAACCAAACCAAAACAAAAATTTATCACTTTTTCAGCTCTTTCCATCCACAAACCCTAAAATCCAGAATGGAAGAATTTGACTAGTGAGATACCAATATACAGAACAATAATTCTTTTTTTTACATAATGATTACGGTTTGAGAAATAGAATTTCAAATCCTCAAACATATTTTTAATGAATAATTTCTATCTCATTCTTGCAATTAAATGCTCAGTTATTTTTAGTGTACCATAATGTATGTGAGACACTTCAATTCCATGGTTACATTAAATATATACCAGTTTTATTATGAATACCTGGACTAGCCATGATGATATAGTGTAGTTTATTTGTAGGTGTTTTTCTTCTTTACACCTTTTTTTTTAATTATACTTTTAAAAATTATATATATATATATATATAAAAGTTTTATTTTTGATTCTCCCAGAATAATAAGAGGAAGGAAGTTGTATGTGGTGATTACCCTGTACAGGATTTAGAAGAGGATGTAAGATGATCCCAATGCATTTCATTAGAGGGTCCTCTTATCAATTGCTTTATATTTTGTTTCAGGCTGAAGTAAAGAAGCCTGGGTACCAGTTTCTGCCAGTATGTTTGGATCATAAACCACAATTGTTTTTTACCTCTGAAGCATGAGTTAAGAGGAGAAAAAAAGCTCCATATATCTTTTATAACATTGCAAGACTCTTGATGACTGCATCCAGATGTTGTGTCACAGAAACCTCCACATGAAACCCTCTGGCACAACGTGGCACAGCAGCACAGTCTGGGCTGGAGGATGGAGACAACAAACTGGCATTATCTACCAGTGGGAAAAGGTGAATCCAGGGAAACAAGTTATGTGTAACCATCTCAAGTATAAAAATCCTGTTAAGATTTCCTCATATATGTAATATAAAAAGCTTAAATAAGGCATTGTCATTAAGTCTGTTATCATACAGCAAATCCTGTATGTCTTCACAGATGGATAAGATAATGTATGCACAACAGAGTTTGCAATCTGTGGATTCAGAATTTTCTTAATTAACTCTTTTAACACAGTACTTTTGCATTTAAGCAGCTTAGAGAAATGTTTGTGTGGACAAGCCAGAAGTTGATATTTTCTGGTCATGAAGTGCTCATGAACAGAAGCCATGTGGAGTTGCTTCTGTTGGAAACCTAGTTTGTAGCCCTAGGCAAAAGATAATTCTTTCTCTTGCTGTTTTAAAGGGGAAAAAATAATTTAAAGCTGTTCAGAATGCCTGAAAGAGTAGGACGTGTTAATATTAACAAGATTCTTCTATTTTGAAGTGGAAATGAAGCTAGGAACCACTGATAACCACTTTGTAGAAATCACTGAGACACTCTAAATTGGGAGGTAGTTTTAAGGCTTTTCTATTAAGGAAATAATGCTGTAAATAATTGCTTTAATTTCAAATGAAGAAACAAGCTTCTGACTGTTACATGTGTGAAAGGAAATAAGATTGATGTTTTATTGGAAGAATTAACAAAAGCATTAAAAGAAAGAGCCTATGCTTTTAAAATTAATTAAGCAAATAACAACATTTGAAAAGATTGAAGGTCTACTAAATTGGTTATAGTATTTGTCTTTAAATTGGATGTAGTATTTGTCTTTCCTCCCCTCTCCTATTTTGTTAATGAAAGCGGGTAAATGGATATGATACTTCTTTACATAGGCCAGCAATTTCAGACTTCAAAGTTTAAAGTTGGAGATGTAAATCTGCATTTAAGCACCTGAACAGAATCTTCAGATACTCAAATAATGCAGTTAATGCCCTTGAAAAAGCATTCTGCTCCTATTATGTGGCTAAAAGCAGATTTAGAAACTTACATTTAACAAGGAAAAATGTAGCAAATGTTCTAGCAAGGGTGAGAGGAAACAAGAATCCTCTGTAAGTGCAATATGTTACCAGGGAAGGAGATCAAGCAAAGAGTTGATCCGGTGCTTACCAAGGAGAGACAGCTATTGACAGGTGACACAAAGAAGAGTCAAAGCATTAACTGCATTTGCTGCTTCAGCCTTCAGTGACAATAACAGTGTTCATCAGGCAGCTCATTACGTCATCGTGGACAACCAGGGGTAAAGTCTCGGGCCAGAAGAGCAGTGACATGAGCCAATTAGAGAGCAGGTAGATAAGTTTGAACTGTCTGAGCCTGATGAAAATCACTTTATGGTACTGACTCAAACAGTCTCGGGGTCAGCAACTTTGTGAACTCATAAGGACTAGTGTGGCTTCAGAAGCCCAGAAAAGGAAAATGTATTGACTATTTTTAATGGGTATAAGGAGTAACCTAGCAGCTGACCTTCAGTCCCTGTGAAAATAGTGGAATAAATAATTGAACTACATGTATGCAGCTAGTACATGTTTATAAGGAGATGAAGAACAGCTGAGAACAAATCATGTAATAGTTTTTCAGCTTCCTTCTGTGAGAAGTTAAGAGCTTTTTCCTGAAAAAAGAAGAGAAAAGGAACAGAGATCATGTGGCTAAACTTCAGCAGGTCTCTCTTAAAGAAGCTAAAGAAATATGGCACGGCTGGAAGGGAAGGATATCATACTGGGGAAAGCAGTTATTAGGTTCACTGCCAAATTGGAAGGATGCTGTAAGTGGAATTTCACAAGGTCTATCTTCAGCCTGCCACCACTCGATATTTCCCTTAATTATTTCAAAAGCATGAAGTGTATACTTATTTAATTACTAATCAGCACCAAGCCAGGAGGAGCTCCACTAAGATTTGAAGGAAGGACTAGAATACAAAATGATCTTTACAAATCAGCCAGAAAAAAAAGAAAAAAAAAGATGAAGAAAAACCCAAAAATTCAAGACAGTTCTAAAGGGAAGGAAACAAAATGTGTCTACAAAGTAGTAGCAAGGACAGAACTGCAAAACAAGGGAAGCCAGGTTGGTCAGCAGGGTTGACCATATCAGACCTGGGTTGGTGGCCTGGCAGACCTGGGTGCAATCCTGCAATGCTCAAGCAGGGTTAGGTCTGTGAAGTCACACTCCCCAGTGAAAGTTTGGTGAGCATCATACAAGCACAAAATGTCCAAGGCCAACTGGGAAGTCAAGTGAACAGATCAGGATGGGCAGAGGACAGGATAGGACTCACACTCACCCTTACCATGAGCTCCACACTTACATTGTGCTCCTGGGCCAAGGGTCAGAGACCTGGTGAGCTTGCTCAGAGAAATTCAGACTTTCTAATGCACTTGGAGTCTGGTCAGAAACCTTGACCTATTGAAGGCATTCAGACTGCTTCTATTAGGAAAAAAAGGATCCTTAAAGGAGGGATGATAACATGTCTTCAACAAATGAGCAGAAAAAAAGAGACAAATGAGTTTTCTCTACAAGTAGTTTTCAATCAGAAGCAGTGGACTTAAACTGAAGTAGAAGAAAATTAGTTTAAACATAAGGGAAACATTTTCTTAGTATCAAAACAAGCATTGCTGAAAGGGATTTTGCAGAGTAAAATCTCCTTCATCCATCACAGTTTTCTAAGTATGATTGATCATGGCTTTAGACAAGAAAATGGACTGAGTGACCTTTAAGTTCCTTCTAATCCTATTTTCTCTGATTTAGTAATAATGTTGATGAGCATACTCCACGGAATATGTATCTACAAGTAATCAGTGAAATGATTTGTAGAATAAGGTACTAATGTAACACTTTAACTCTTTAGTCCTAAGTGATTTGAGTAAACAGAAATAGAATTTACGTTTTACACTACAATTAGAAATCATCTAGAAGAGATGCTATTTATTAACTTATAAGATGTAATTATTGATACTGAAATATCTACTTTTAGGTGACACATTTTGAAAATAAGCATAAATGCTTTTCCAGTGTTTTCAATAAAAGTGTTCAAGATGGCAAGCAGCTTTAGGCTGAGCAGAAGACATTTTGTCATGTGTAGCTAAATATTGTACAGATTAAGGATGTGGATTTCAAGAACACAGATCCTCATTCAAACAAAAGTAATGTTAATCACTTGTGGATCATTTTAAAGTGATTTGCTCTGTCTAGTCAGCTTTGTCTATTTGACTGAATTTAATACTATTGACATTTCTACTCTCAATTTTAAACTTTGTATTTTTCTCTAACTTGTTTTTACAGTGACTTAATTAAAGAGTTGGTAGCTTGACACAGACACCAGGGTGGCAGTTGCCTTATAAAATGTGAAGCAGTGTACAAAGTGTGCTGAGTTGACATATAACAATGTCAGAGACTGGAAGACCCTGAGCAACCAAACTGCAGTTGCTCATTTATTTATTTATTATCTAATTCGGTCCCTTGTTGTGGTCAACCTACACTTACCCATGGAAGCTTATACTGCACAATTAGCCATGGTATTAGTCAAGAGCCTGTTTAACACGTGGCCATCTTCCATGAAACAAAACCACTAACATAATTGTCAATAACTTTGTCCATATGTATTACCAAAGCTAAGGTGGAACTACTGCACTGGACCGTCCATGAGCGGATTCTGGGACTGCACGAATAATTCTGCCAACTCCACTAAATATCACAGAATTGCAGGGTATTCTGAGTTGGAAGGGACCCACGAGGATCATCGAGCCCAGCTCCTGGTCCTGCTCAGGAAAGTCCCAAGAGTCACACCTTGTGTCCAACAGTATCATCCAAAAGCTTCTGGAACTTTGTCAGGCTGGTGCTGTGACCAGTGCCCTGAGGAGCCTGTTCAGTGCCCCACTACTCTGTGGGTGAAGAATCTTTTTCTGATGGATAACCTAAACCTCCCCTGGCACAACTTCAGGCCATTGCCTTGGGTCCCATCCCTGGTCACCACAGAGCAGAGATCAGTGCCTCATCCCCTCCTGAGGAAGCTGTAACTGCAGGGAGGTCCCCCCGCACTCTCCTCCAGGCTGAACAGACCAAGTGACCTCAGCCACTCCTCAAACAGTTTCCCCTCAAGGCCCTTCACCATCTCTTTTGCCCTCCTTTTGATAGCAGGCTTAAATTCTAGTAGCATAAGGGATAAAATTATGGGAATAGATTCCAGGAGGGGTGGAAAAAAAGGCTGGGCCTGGGAAGGCCTGGGAAAGAGAACTGGCCCTTCACAGCCTTGACTTTACCAGATCATGGGAAACTGCATCTGCATAATCATCATATGATAAATGATATGATTTAAACTGTAATAAGAATCATGAGAAACTATGTAATCACAACTAGAATCATGAGAAAGGATGTCTGGGGGGTTTTGGGAATACATGCTTGGATAGAATCAAAGTATACAATAAAACAATATGGGTTTAATAAAGAATATATAGTTATATAATGGAAGGGTATAAAACATTCATCTCAAACCCAATTTGGAGCCTGATTTGGGTTTTACCCCAAGTTCCCAGTGCATTCCAATAAAAGCACCTGCATATAAAATCAGCCTTGATTATGTGTGTTCCTGAATGCTAACACTTTGGCTGTTCTCTAACGAAATTTCTCTGTTATATTGTGGCACCCAGAACTGCCCCCAGCACTGGAGGTGAGGCTGCCCCAGCCCAGAGCAGAGCAGGACAATCCCCTCCCTTGCCTGGCTGTGATGCTGTGCCTGATGCCCCCAGGACAGGGATGTCCCTCCTGGCTGCCAGGGCACTGCTGACTCATGTTCAACTTGACACTGACCTACTTAGGGCTTGATTTGGTTACCTGAAGGTAAGGATTTGGTACCATGGAAGATGTTCTGGGCTGTCTCTGCTGGTCTGCATGCCAGTGCATGAAGTGCACCGTAGTCCTCCTTTAACACCTGTGCCAAATCTATAAGCTTTACATAGATCTGAGCCCTACATGGCAGAAGATATCTAAAATGGCACTTAGAAACATGTGTTTTGGTAGATGAATCAAGGGCTAAAACAGCTCACTCTTAAACACCCAGCTGTCATTTGGTTACCAACATCTTGATGACTTGGTATGAAGGCAGACACTTGTGCTAGTAGATTTATTAAGTTGTTTAACTATAAATCTGCAGTGCTTTTTTTAACCTTCTGTGGTATCAGACATATGCACTAGTTAGTGACAAGACTGTACTCACCTGGAATGACAACTGGAATGTGGTTTTACATAGAGAACAATTAAAGTTAGAAAAGTTATATTTATGTATAGAAATTGTAGGGATATATATGGAGAATACCACTTTGGAATACACCACAGTAACCCCAACTTTGTTTTGTAAAATCCCACCTATTAGATAATCTCAGATGAAATAGAAAGACTCACAACCCTATTTTTTCCCCTGTTTTTATTACTAGTCAAAATATATTAGTTCTGGTTTATTTTTTTTCCCTATCTGTTCTCTGTAAAGGAACCACAGAAGAAACATAATATATTATAAGGAATAGCAGAATCTAGAGAAGCAATACTTGAAGCCTTGCTTTTTTACTTCCTCAAAATCTGCTTGCAGGTGATATATAATGTACATATTACACATAATATGATACCATTGCAGCAGGAAATGTGCCATATCCCATCTAGGTGCCTATGCATCTATACTTTAAACACTGATAACAGTGTGCTTGTGGAGCAGGTTTCAAGAGCTGCTTTGCATCACTGCCAGTTTACAGCAGGTTTAGTTACACTGAAAGGGACTTCACTCACTCAGGCTAAGCATCTACTTTCATCTTCCTTTATTGGAATATTATATGCCAATTATCACTCCCTCAGCTGTGTATAGAATGGGCTTCTTCTTCCCTAAATTTAGGTTTCTGTGTGCATTAATCACCATGGTCTCCCTCTGTGATAATGGAGAGAGAACAACCTCACTTGGCCAAGTTTCATGTGCTGTTTTAGGTGTCTGCCTTGAGATGAGACATCATTTGCAGAATTCCCTATCTATCTGCATTAGCAAGAAAAGCCAGAGAACAAACTCAAGAAGACTCTTGTTTTTAATAATGAATCTTCCACTGTAACTGCCTCTTACCAACTGGTTGCAAAGAAGAAAGCACTTTAAAATGCAAAGAAAAATGACTAAAGGCCAACTTCGGTCCATTTTCCATGGAACTGGATGGAGGGTATTTATAGAATCAATCATGCCTCTTTTTAGGATTGGAGACTAACTTGCTACAGTTCTCAGCCTATATTATGAGCCTATATGATACATGAGAAAATGACTAAATGGTTTGTGTGCCACCCCTATTCACTGCTATCCACAGGAAAAAAGGTATTTTAAGGCTTAGCTGACTCACGTCTAGCAACTCATTTCTGCACCTACTGACACATGTATAAACTCAGGTATAGAGCTGCTATATACATGGCAAGCCTGAAGCTTTTCATGTGGAAAGTGCCTATGACATGATTCAAAAGATGTATAAAATACATTCACAGGAGTGTTATTCAGCCCTAGGCTAAATAGAGGTTCAAAATTATGCCTCTCACCCTGTACCTAGATATTCTTATGATACCACAGTGTTCAAAGCACTCTGACATGCTGGTGGCTCCTATTGTCCTGAGCATCCCTATGAATTACTATGGAAGGATCTGTATCCACCTGGACCCTTTGTATTATCTGTTTTGAAATAGTCTAGAACTATAGGAGGCAGAACTGCATGTACTGTGTTTCAGTCTTCCTAAAGAGCAACAAAATTATCACATAGATTGTAAAAGATTTGTTGACTCAAAAATAATTTTAGAAATTTGTCTTTGGCATTTATCTAAGGTTTTTACCAACATATGATACCCTGTGCTAACCCTTATAATAAAGCTGAGTTCTTATTCAAAATCAAAGGGGAAAAGAATGAAATTCACTGTGCATGAATGTGACATTTTCATTTCTATTTAAAGTTTCTTTACAAAGTAGAGCTCAGGAGGTGCTGTTCCAGTGCTCCCTCATTTATATCCTATTTTGTGACTCACAGAGACCTTGTATAAACAATCATTGTGAAAGATAAATTAATTGTCTCCTCATCTCTGTTACTCCTGAAATGCCATTACTGTAGTTCACAAAAATGGACATGGTCTGAGTGCTGTTCATTAAAACATTGGTTAACAAGAAACAAGATAGATGTTAAAACAGAATTTAGTTTAGATAAAATATTATTTCATATGCTGCCAGCAAAGATTGAAATGGATTCCTTCTGTTTGTCATAGGAGGCTACTAATAGCACAAGAACTCCCTGGAGAAACCCACTGAAGCAAGGCCATGACCCATCTCTGTAGGTGGTGATCCACCATCATCCTTCCTTTGTGGCTTTTCTGCAAGATGAACAGCTTTAGGTTACACAGGAGCTCTGCAGGTAGAGCAGAATCCACTTTGGTTTTGGACTGCCTTAGCCACAGCAGGAAGCCAATCCTTCCCCTTCCTACTCTATTAACTAGATAATTTAAAGTGGCATCCTACAGCATTTCAAGTTAATTGAAAGTGTTAAATGAAAAATGATTGACAGAACCAATTTTTGGTTTTATATAATTTGCACAGGCTTGTGGGAAATGTTCTAATCATTTACCTTTCCACTCCACATTTAGGAATACATCTTGCTTATGTGTTGCAAATGTTTTTTTCATGATGAAAAGATTTTATACTTTACTAGGTTTTGTGCAGGAAGGAAAGTATCTATGATGTGTGCTGAACTCCTTCAGTTATTTTGGAAATAATGATGAAACTGTAAGATTGCTGATTAAATCACTGTAATTCCCAGGCAGGATGTCTAGAGCCATCAGCTCTTGAGGCCGTGTAACAAACTCAGCAAAGCATCTGAAAATTTGACTCTGATGTTTTGCAGCTAAAATACTTCAAACTGATAAAAAGCACAAAGAGGTAAATATGCCACACTGCCAAACTACACCAGTGATACTGCACAATAAGAAGCTACATTTTCAGCAGTGCAATCAGAGCATCATCTCTTGCTCAAGAGTTAAGATGACATTGAAATATAACTGTTAAAAGTTAAATAACTAAAGAAATATTTTCAGTTTCATCAGGACTTCTGTAGGTTTAATCATTTAATTCAGAAGCTTAACAGAGAATGATCACAAATAAAAAGGTCATTCATTTTATAATGTTACTTTGGTCAGGGAGATGTTTCCTTCACACAGAATGGGAAGTAGCTGGGGAAGAAGATTCACCAGTGGGAAGATTATTTTTGGATGCTGCCACAGAATGGATTTAAGTGCCAGTCTTTGAGCTACCAAATGCGATGAAGTGAATCTGAAAGTATTACAGATGACTGGATTGTAGCCTAGGCTAGACAGTTATTTGAAGAGGCAAGCTGGAGTAATTAAATCATCTCAATGCTACAACTTTAGATTCCAAGTAGGGTGGTGAGAAAAAGTAAGATGCAAAAAAAACCCCACCAAAAACCCCGTTGCATTATATCAGACTGCACAGATTCTCCAGGACATGGCAAATACATATTACGCAGTGATGGATGGGGAAGAATATGCTACAAGAGTGTCTGTTGAACAGTATGCAAGTTTTCCTCCTATTTCTTGTTTTTGCAGGGAAAAAAACTCGAGATGATATTTCTTTATGCACATTTTTGTGTGAATGTATCCTTAGCTGCCTGTGGAGACTGGAATAATTATTAACAATAATTACTTAATTGGCTCTGGATATTCAGAAGCAGAAATTATAATGATACACCCTGCATTTCTACCCATGGGCAAGGTGTATAAGATTCTGTAAAAGGAAAAGGAATACAGACTTCCCTGAATATTTAAAGTATATCAGAAGCTTTGGGGTCATCACATTACTGATTGAGATTCATCTCTAATTTTATAAAACTTCCTCAGTGCATTTTTGGCACAATTGTAATATTTTAAGACAGTTTTATACTGAAATATTTCTAATCAGAATCTCTGGTGAGACTCCTGAATGGAAAAAGAAATCTCAGCCAGTTTATTTTTAAAGCATACAGCCATTCAGAATCTGATTACCTTTCCACATTTTCATACAAAATGGATTAATGTGTCCCTGTCTTTATTACATTTTCAACACTTGTCATTCATGATTAAGCCAACACTATGAAGATGTATTACACAGCAGCATAAATGGCCACATTAAAATAGGGTATGTATGTGCATGAGAAGTTAAAGGCAGATTGATTTGGGATACTTTTACATTAGATGTAATGTACTTAAAAATATTTCACAGAACTCGAGAGTCAACAGTCTGAGGGGAAATATAAATAAATAGATGGAAGCTTACACGGAGGGCTGCAGAAAACTGTTAATTAACTCAACCAAGAGTGGGGATGTGATAGAGTGCTATGAAGAAAGCTAGATCCAATTTTTCATGGATAATAGCTCAAATCAGAAATTACCACATAATTGGAAGCAACTTCTCCAGAGGTCCAGTGCTGAGAGACAGAGTTTATTATGGGGCAGGATTGATGTGTACTGAGAAGGATTCTGGACAAATCTTACTTTGTGGCTGTCTTAAATTATCCCTAATTCTCCTATGAAATTATTTCCCCCATTAATCACAGCATTACCTCTCTATGCAATGTATCTCACTTCTATTTATTCTGCCACACAACATGTAGACTTTCAGGATGTAAGGGGCTTATAAGAGAAACTGGGGGGAGACTTCCTACAAGGGCCTGTAATGACAAGAGAGAGAGCAAGGGTTTAAAATTGAAGAACAGTAGATTTAGATTGGCTGTAAGGAAGAATTATTTTACTGTGAGGGTGGTGACACACTGGAGAAAGTTTTCCAGAGAGGCTTCTACATCTGTGGAAGTGTCCAATGTCAGGTTGGATGAGGCTTTGAGCAACCTGGTCTAGTGGAAGATGTTCCTGTCGATGGTGAAAGGAGTAGACTGCATAATCTTTAAAGGTCCCTTTCAATCTAAACCATTCAGTGATTTTCTGTTTTATCACCTCCACAGAGTACCTGACTTCATTCCTATTATTTCAACCCCACTGCCGGTTCATATTTTTCCTACTGGACATTTTTTTGTTGCTATTTTGAGGCATTCACTTGTGTTTCCAAAATAGAGTTGCACTCAAATTCATTTTGAAGCTTGTCATTGGGAATCTGAAATGGGTGACAGAGCAACACAATCTTTTCTGGTTTTTTGGTTTTTTTTTTTTCTTTTTTCACGTTATTTTTTAAAATACCAAATTAATCAATCCAAACTTCTACACTTGGGATCTAACCAACTTAAAAATCAATAATAATAACAAATATTTTTGATTTGTGATATACTCTGCACATATAAACCTTTACAAATCTGTCTAAAATCCAAGCTATTACTTGATAGGTTTTAGACCTCTATCAAGAAAGTTGTAAAGTAAGGCAGCTTAGTCCCATTAAAGTCCATCTTGCCATCTGCTTCTGGAGGCAAGGTTTCTAGTTGAATATTAACTGTATAATACAGCTGTCAGCAAAAGAGTGCAGCTGCCATCTTAAAAGTCAGCATGAGACTGATCCATCAGACCATCATTATAAAATGACCTCTAGAGTG
Organism: Alaudala cheleensis; assembly: GCA_013398995.1. Taxonomy (NCBI): domain Eukaryota; kingdom Metazoa; phylum Chordata; class Aves; order Passeriformes; family Alaudidae; genus Alaudala; species Alaudala cheleensis. The sequence goes on from VWYE01018871.1 coordinate 189,597, forward strand.
ACATCACCTCTAGCAAAATTTCAGCTTGGAATGATCCTTAAAACATCTTCTTGCTGTCTTTTGTATAATCTGCTGCAACAAGCACAGGAAGTACAGTAGTGTGGTTTCTACTGTGGGAGTGACTCGCCAGCCAACCACTGACCCTACATAACAGATACTCAGATGGAGACTGCAGTAGAGGGGCCAGGCCAGCCCAAAGCAGCAGGTTCAGATCTGCTTGGCCCCAGATTTTTGAGGCATCAAGTGGTTCAGTTTACAGTGCCCGTTCGTGGGAAAGGCAAGCGAAGTTCCATGGACATCTCACTTTCCCTTTTCAGTGTGGCCCCGTCTGAGCAGCCCTCTCCTTCAGCAGCCAGCTCGCTCCTCAGTCTCTGTGCATATACATATCTGAGCCAGCTAAGTTTCATCTTGTACCCCTCTAATTTATCTCACTGGTACTGAATTATCATCCCTCCTGTGATTCTCAGCCCTGTGCCTGCTCTTCATTCATCATCCTCATGCTTATTGTCTGTCTCCGATAGCATCGGCTGCCGCCGCGCTCAGCGCCGTGCACTGCAGAGATTATTCACCTCTAAGCTGCCTGCTCTGTGTACAGCCAATCTCTCCACCTAAATGAGAATACCTTTACAGTCTTTCTGATAAACACTGACCCCCCCTTTGTATGCCTCTTATCCATTTTTCTCTGAAGTCATTCTCACTGCTTGCCAGTAACAGTGATCATTCTGAAGACTTTAGTGAGAGACTTATTTATCTGCTTTGGGATGATTTGGGGTCATTTTTTTCCTCCTGGATACATTTCATCTCTGAGGCTGTTTCCAAGGGCAGTTCCATGGTTAGGGAGAATTTGGAGGAGAGTGCATTTACAGTTTGGAGTTTTTCTACTGAAGAAGGGAATGCAGAGCTAGCTGTCTATGGGGAATTATGAGAACAAGATTCTAAATCTCACTGCTTTAAATTATTCCAAAAGCCATGGCCTGGAAGGTGTAATTGGCAGGGAAGTGTAGAATTTGTCAGTGCAGCTCAATAATTATCTAGTCAGAACTCCTGAATGAACTCTTCCCAGTAATTTTTTTCAGCCCTAGACAGCTCTGCAGCTATTTCAGCTTAACCATTGTGAAGTAGTCATGATTTTGTGTAGCATTTTTACTTTCCCAGATGAATAATGCATTTTATTTTGCCCACTAAAGTTACTGGGGCTCAGGTATTTTTACCTTTTTAATAGTATTTTTATTATTTTGAAGAAAAAATTGTGATAGATGCTAAATCTGTTTTGTACAGTACAACATATGGCTGCCTGAAGTACCCCTCTCCCTCATTTTTTTTATTCATATGATACATGAAAAATGGCATAAATGTATTTCATTGTGTCACCTAGAATCTGTGTAGCCAACAATAATGAATATGCTTTACTCTTCAGCTTGGTAGTGTTTCATGTTTTCCTGACAAGATTATTTGACAAGCAGACCCTGCACTGGCAATGTTGTTTATTTTCACAGGCATGTAAATTATCTTGACAGTCTCATAAACATAAATTGGCAAGCATACTGTCCCAGAGCAATGCTTGTTAAAATACACTAATGGAATATAATAAATAAATTATTCTAGTGTATTTATAATATGCTAGCATACCATTACATCTTGTGGAAGTTATACAGTGCAGGATTTTATGCTCTATATTTCTTACAGTTCACAATAACTTGTTGGTCAGATATTTAATGCAGTTAACTCTGAAGAAAAATACGTAGATCCATACTCAGGGGTATATTCAACTTCAAAATAATGCAAATAAGAACTTATCCAGACATAAAATGTTAGATAGTTTTATCACTCTGCACACATCAGTTTCATGGAATCATACAATGTTTGGGTTGGAAGGGACACCAAATTACACTTGGAATACCTGTGCAGGAGGTAGGTGGAGAGAAATGTACCTGTATCCAACTCACAAACTGAATGCTTGGTAGCTGGTAATTAGGCTGGATACAAAAATACTCAAAGATGTTTGGAGTGCACTTGGGAAAACAGGTTTAGCTTTGGAAGTCCACAAAGAATGAATGCTAGTTATTCACAGATGGTCCAGGTGAACGTCACACTGTAATTGATTCAGCTCTTTTTGCTGGTTGTTCAAAGTTCCCCATAGAAGCCATCAGCAATTTGAAGTTGTCCTTGATACCAAGGAAAGAAGCTTGAGAGACATCTTGGATGTCTTTGGAGCCAAAGCAGGCTAAGACACAAACACCAGTGGCAAACATCACCTCAGACTGTAAGGCCATGACCACATCATAAGTGTCAGCTCAGGGTGGCCTATAATCTTCAGAGAGTCATTCTTATAAATTCCAGGCATCTCTAGGGTACTTTTAGTGCCACTGGAGGAAAGAAGAGTGTTTGAGGAAGAAATAATTTCACCGAATTTATAAGGTGATGAACCATTGTCTCAAGGAGACCAAATCTCAGTTAAGGAAGCCTAGATCAGGTGCTTAGATTCCAATAATAATTTTTAAGTGAGCTAAAGTCAGGGAGAATTAGTTCTACCTAGAGAGTTTGAAAATTGAAGAGATATTCCCCTCAATGTTTTCCCTCATTATATAATCACCATTTTATGAATCAACTGTAAATAACAAGCAGCATCTAATCTTCTCCCAGGAGTAATTAAAATAACGATAAGGGAAACAACTCCAGAGCACTTGGCTACCTCCCATCTCCTTGACATGTGTCAGGTTGGTGTCACTGCCAGTATCTTGTTGAGACAGAATTGCCTGCTTTGTCAGGCTGGATAAGAATTGGTCTTTGTATTTTTTTCTGAAATCCTGAATTTTTCAGTACTGATATGAGCTGATGTTCAAAAAGGTCATTAAATACCTTCAAATTCTCAAGCTGCTTTAGCACCAGTCTGACTGCTGTCTGGAGCTATCTAATTAATATCAGATCCCAAAGACTCCCAAGAGCCACTCCACTGGTCAGCAACAAGCCAGCCCAAAGGCACACTCCACAAATGGCCTTTAGAGTCGACTTGCTAATTTTCAAGGCAGGACAGGGGGCTGCCTGGCAAAATTTAACCTGCAAAAAAATTGTTTCTAAATGCACAACACAGAGTGCAAGAATTTTACTTACTGGTGTGTTTTTATATTGGGTCAGTTTCAATGAAAAGCTTTCCTAAATAGAAATGACTGCACAATATGGCTCATAATTTCATTATTTTCTTACCCCTTCCCTTACTGAAATAAATATTTATTGAGCTCAACAGGGGGAATAAAAAGTCCCTGGCATTCTCTGTGTACCACTTTTTGTATGAGCTTTCCAACGTCTCATTTCTCCATGACAACCTCATTTGACAGGCAGTCCCTGCTTTGGCAATGTTGTATCATATTTTCTTGGGCATGTAAATTCTGTTGACAGTCTCATAAACATGAATTGGCAGGCATAGTGTCCCAAAGCAATGCTTATTAAAAATATGCTAATGGAATAGGATAAATACATTATTTTCAAATGCAAGCAGAAAATACACACAGGTTCATATGATATTTCTGCAACTGATTGATGGGAGTTACAATCAGGGACAATTAAAAAATTTCTAAGTTTGTGGTTCAGCTCCTGTAGGTCTGCCAGTACACCCAGTTGCTGCCACAGCCTTTTCTTNTTTTCTGAGTTTGTGGTTGAGCTCCTGTAGTAAGTAAGCACTGCAGGTCTGCCAGTACACCCAGTTGCTGCCACAGCCTTTTCTTCCCAGTCCCAGCACTGATGCTGAGACACTGCCAGCCTTGTGCATGATGCTTCTAACCTGTGGCTGATACTGTTCTCCCTCAGCACCTCTCTGATGCCTTTCCTGGCACTCTGAACCCACACATCCTGGTATGTCTGAGTCACACAGCAGCTGAGTGTCACCTCCCTCAATGCCCCTCATCCCCTTCTGTGTCACTGCAATAGAACCGAGGCTGTTACACATCCTGGGAGCAAGTTACTGCAGTCTAGGAGCAGGAGGGAAACAGGGAAGGAAATTTCCAATTTTCCTGGGTTGTCATTCCCCTTTGGTAGTATTTTTGCTGTGACAAAACCAGACTACAGAAATTGTACCTATGACAGTAATCTTCAGGCCAAATAATGAAATTTTATCAATTGTGCAATTCCACAAGATTTTTGTTTTATTTTGAAAGGTGTTAGTGAAGCTTTCTTTTAGTGTGTGGATATCTATTTCTTTAGCATTATAATAAAATAAGTATAATTACTTTTAATAGTGAATATTTTTATTCAGCTTCAAGTAAATGTTGCCCATTGTGGACTCCCCATCCCTGGAAGTGTTTACAATCAAGTTGGATGGGGCCCTGAGCAACCTTGGAAAATCTCTTTGCCAATTAAAATTATGGAAAACCAGTTTAAAAGTTAAGTATATTTAAAATTTTCCAAAATTGAATGCCATTAGTCTAAAATTAGAAAAATGAAAACCAGAATATTCTTGTAACCTTAATTTACCATTTATCATCCAATTTTAGAAAGTTAACAAAGTTCTTATTTTTATAACACTGCAGAAAATTTTTCAGTAGTGCATTTTTATTCACTTTGACTTCTCATGTTTTAAATATAGATTGATTAATTTAATTTCAGTTGTAATAAAGGTTTCAAAGTCTTTCCAAAGAAAGATTTTAGTGCAAACAAACCTTTTTTGAGTAAGAGAAGCAGAAAGAGTGCTGTTAAGCCTAATTGAGAGTTAATAAGCTCTCACATTTATATGTGCCCATTTTATTTGGGGGTAGATGAAGTCATTTGTATAAGACAAGCTTCGAGCACCAAGTAATTTATCTGCAAAATAACGTTATATAAATGTAAGTTGCAGGATTAACCTTTTCAGTAGGAACTTCGTAATTTAGAAACAATTTAGAATTGGACTTAAGGTCTTAAACTAAATTTTCAAAGGTGAGGACAGACATCTGCACAGATTTGCAGAAGCAACCCTGGAGGTTAGTTAGCTAAAACCAGAACAAACAGAGCACTTATGAGCTTAAAACACGGCTCAAGTAAAATTGAAGTGTGACTTCCAGAACAATAATGGAAATATCCCCTGACCCGGTACATTTGAGATGTACCATCCATCTGTATCTCCAGCTGTGTGGTTAGGTTAAAGACACCTGTCTGCAAGACAGTCAAACCAAGTCCCCACTATAGGCAGTGGTGAGAAAACAGCACTTTTAGGATGCAATTCATCAGATTCCCTATCAAACCCCAGTTTTAGATTAAGATAAATTTCACCCTTTAAGTGACTTTTTCTTTTTGGTGATCATAAGCAGTCTAAATAAGTATCCCGTAGTAGGTTCCTGCATCTGATCAGATGAATCCTACTTTTGGTTGTTGGACACCATGGAAGAAAAGACAAGCCTGAGGAACAGAGGCACAAAGAGCAACCCTGCAGAGTGTTAAAGCCTCTGTGCCATGAGGTAGAGGAGCCCCATCTCTGTTCCCAGTGCAGCTGGGGAGTCATTGGCTCTGTAATGGACAGTGCATATTGGGGCAGGAACACAGACAAGGGAGAGTCTTGTGGGAAAGAAACACACCTCAGTTTATCATCTGCAATTTAGCACAGCTCCCAAAAGGAGAACATTTTTCTTGATTTTTGGAAATTGCTATTTAAACACTTCATGAAACCAAGTGCATAGCTTCTGTGACAGACCAGACCACTGAATTTTCTCTTGTCAGTTCTTCCCAGTGATATGTTGAATTTTGTCTAATTTTTAAATGGCACAATGTTCACTTTCCAGCTGTCCAAGCTGATGCTTTAATCCCAGATGGGGACTTTGGGTATTTTTGCTTTTGGGTTAAAAAAATTCTTCCACTCCAGAACTGCATATAATTATTTATATATGTGTACACAGAAAAAAAATCTAAATGTAAAATTAGCATTAATTAAAATTTTCCCACATACTTGACTCATAATTATTCTCCAGCTATAAGTAATAAATATAATTAGGACAAGTGAGAATCATGGGACAGGAATAGTACAATGAGTTGGAGAGAAATTGCAGAACATAGGTTAAGAAGAGAGGAAAAGTATTATGGAATTATTATTACTTCGGAAAGAAATTAAGTGTGATGGTTCATGACATTTCTCCCACTGGTATTTTTCAGTCCTCTTTTTTATGTGGCACTTTAGAACATTTCTGATGGTAGCTTTAAAAAAATATATATTTGAAGTATGTCTAAATAAAAAGCATGGAAATAGGTAAATGTGTGTGAAGTGCAACTACTGATATCATGTACAGGAACAAGAACTATTTAATTTGCAGAGATTGTTAAAAAAGATCCCACTGAGTTCACTAGACTTACCACCGCTGGGTTTAATCTGTATCAATAAGATGGAGGGATCATGCAATTAGTACTTCCACTTTGTAAAAGCGGCTGAAGAGAAGGATGAAAGCAGACATGAAGAGGATAAAACAGGAATGTGGAGGCTAAAGATATAAAGGAATGTAAAGTCAACATTTCTGTGTGTCTATATGAATTGCTGAAGTTAGAGCATTTTGCTGACAATTGCTTTGAAATAAAAATTTTGTGAAATGTTCATAGCAGGGCAGAACTCACTTGCTTTAATGTGTCTTAAAATCTGAAAGAAGGAGAAGCAATATCTTTTATTAAACTAGCTGATGCAGTTATAAAAAGAGACCAGTTTCCAGGACACAAGAAAAAGGTTTGTATGCCTGAAGCATGTCTGGTTTTGAAACCATGAAGTTGAGTTAATAAAAGATCCTTCCTCTCCCTAAACCTTACCTCTCTATATCCTTGAATATCATCCATAATGATCCTATTACTTGAAAATATGAAAAATTTCAGCTGGCTAAAGAAACATCCCTCCTCAGATATATCCTCCAGATTTCTGACTTTTGTCATGATCATTGTCCAAGCAGAACAGGACAGAATGAGGGACAGCCAGTTATGAGCCTGCATGTACCTCACAGTGGCTCTGCATTTTGCTAACACTGGCACAAAATATTCTCAGAGTTTTGGATCAAGGACATGACTTTTAAGGGTAGAAATACAAGTGCCAGTCATCAATTGACAATGTTCAGAGCAGAAACTCTGCCTATTCCTGTGTAAATATTAACCCTTTTAGAAACCAAGGTAAGCAGCTGATGGATTTCTTTTGCTTATTTTTTGGACAAACAGTAGATTAAATGAAAAACCCTCCTGGCACGCCTCCTGGAAATAAATTTTAAGCATCCTTCATAAAATAAATGTGGTGGGGTATTTTGTACCTATCTTGAACCATTCAGATAAGCAATTGAAAAATTCACATTTTCTGGATTATGGTGATTTGCCTAATGCTGATATTTAGTTGGGTGTCGGATTGATGTGCCTTGCTCATATATATAAGGTTATTGCGCTTGCTAGAACTGGATTCAGAAGAAATGTTTGCATTAGACCCCATTTCATTAGATTTCATTTCTTTTGGCCAACTGATAAGGCTCTATTTTCTTCCAAGTAGGTTGGTGTTTGATCTTCCCAAGACCATCCAGAAATAAACACCAAGATTGTTGTTTTTGAAAGGAAAAAAGACACTGACAATTTTCTCCATATATCTCTATGTTACTTTCTGGCATTTGCCATTTTCCAATCAGGACTAATCTTTTAAGAGATGCTAAGGAATATTTTGAAACCTGTTTTTAGCATATGAGTAAGATAGATATCTCTAAATAATGTTAGCATCTTAATAGCAATTGTGAAGCCTGGAGAGACATAGGAACACACAAGACCTCTTCCACACCAATATTTCTGTGTTTCTTTGCTAATATTAGAGTAATTAGAAACATTAATATAGTCCCCAATTCTAGATTCAAATCAGTTGCTGAATTTGCTGTGAAGAGGGTCAGTTACAACAAAGGAGCAGTTTGAGTGGATGAATAGTTCATCAAAACATTCACTAAGCCCTACAAGGAGATTTCAGTGCTTAACAAAATGTTAAAAAAAAGTGAGGTAAAAAAGGAAACCAATATGCATTTAGTTAATCCTCCTACACTACAATTAATATGAGAAATAGTAGAGTCTTTTCCACTTCTCTGCAGATTAAATAGCTGAATGTCAGTATTGAGGAAAAATAAACCTTGATTTCATTATTTAATAAAATACAGTACACTGACTACAGAAATGTGAACCAGTACAAATAATTAAAATTTCAGAAACTGCATTTGTAATAATAATTAGGGAAAAAAAAAAGCTTAGTTTAGGAATTCTCCTGTTTAATATTTCTCTCAAATTATGCTGACTCACAGTGCAACTCCCACCATTTAGGTATGAAGTCGCAAGAACTTTCCCACTTACTCCACACATAAAGAGGTGAAATGTAACTAGAAGTCTTTTCCTTTTGGGTGCCAGCTCATAGAAATCAAGGGATTTGTCAGAACAGTGAATCAAACAAGTCAAATGCACACCAGCAGAGCTTAGCTTAATCCTCTGATCAGAGACAATCGGCTCCTCAGCACCCTGAGCCAAGCAGACACAGCTCTGCTCCCACCCAGAGCCACCCACTCGAGTTTCTGCACTCTCCTGCCACTCCTTGACAAGGGCAGATACTTTTTGGGTCATGTAGCAACTCCAATAAAATTGGGATGCTGGTGTTAAAATACTGCAGTGGCTGCTAATATAAACCTTATGACTTATATTTTTGTGGTGGGTTGGCCCTGACTGGATGCCAGGTTCCCTCCAAAGCCTCTTTGTCACTGCCTCAGCCAGACAGGAGAGTGAAAGACTCGTGGGTTGGGATAAGAGTAGGAGAGTGACCATCATGGGCAAACAAACTAGACTTGGGGGAGGTAGTTTAATTAAATCAGATTAGGATAAGGAGAAATAAAAAATAATCTGGAAAGAGGATGAGTAATAGGGGCTGTTGTCAGTTCAGTACTTGCCTCTGCTGTTTTTCATCCTCAGTGAGAGGACTCCTCACATTCTTTCCCTCCTCCAGTGTGCATCCCTTCCATGGGATGTAGTCCTTCTGAACCAGTCTGCTACAGCTTGGGTCCCCCACAGGGCCCTAGATCCTGCCAGGAGCCTCTTCCAGCACAGGCTTCTCACAGGGTCACTGACTCCTTCAGGCATCCATTTGCTCCAGTCTGGCATCCTCCATGTGCTGCAGATGGATCTCTTCTTCCCCACAGACATCCAGGGGCTGCAGGGGCACAGCTGCTGCACCGTGGTTTTCACCAAGGCTTGTGGGTGAATCTCTGCTCTGGGGCCTGGAGCACCTCCTGCCCCTCCTCCACTGACCTTGGGGTTGGCAGGGTTGCTGCTCTCACATATTCTCACTCCCCTCTTTTGGCTGCTGCTGCTGTTGAACAGGGTGGGTTTCTTTTTCTTTCCCCCATTCCCCCATCCTTTTAAAATATATTATCCCTAAGATGCTACCACCGTCATGGATGGGAGCAACCCTGCCCAGTGGCAGGTCCATCTTGGAGGTCTGCCTTTGGCTCCATCAGACATAGGGGAAGCTTCTAGCTGCTTCTCAGCAGAGCCACCCCTGTAGTCCACTGCTGCCAAAACGTTACCACACAAACCCAATATGATTTTATAAATAGGTGCCTTTGGTGTATTCTGTAGTTAATCCAGACTAGACTGCACAACGATGATGCTCAATTTCTAAAAAAGGTAAGACATAGACTAATGTGGCAAAATACACAGAGATAGTGTGAGGAGACAGAGTTAGCACTAAAGGTAATCTTGTAGGTGATGTATTGCAGCTGTGTAAATTATCTTATAGTGGGAACAGCCTTGTTCTCACAGCCATGGGTGTGATAAAGAGTGAGCTGGCTGGGAGGGGTTCGGTTGTAGTGGCAGCTCAGTTGGAGCCAGTCACAGCTGAAACCAGACGGAGCCTGCTGCTTGTGAAGACTCAAAGACAGGAGGTTGTGCAAAGGACAGGTAAGGTAAGAGTCTTGTCATGTGCAGTTTATTGAGCAGAGATTCAAGTGTGACAACACCCTGAGTAAGACAGTTCTGCCCCACCTTACTCTGTGCCTCTCCTATTTGCACAGTCTCCAGAATTTCTTTGCATGGTTCTGTGTCCTGGCTCAGAGCAGGGACTCTATTACACATGGCTACATCTGTGGTGGTCTGAGCACTTAATGTCATTTGAAATAAAAATTTTGCTCTGGCTCTGAGTCAGGTCCCTGTGGTGCCCTTGCACTGTTTTCCCAGGTCTGGGAGTGCTGCATGAAACAGTGCTGAAATCCATGGGATTTTTAGTGAGTCTGGATGTGTTGTGAGATTGGACTCAGGTACAACACTGATGGATCTGGTAGCAGATGGAATATGGATGGAGGAACAGAAAAAAAAAATGACAAAAAATGCTCTTGATCTTGATAAGGCCAATGTTGAGGCTCTGGGACTGCTAATTTTGTCAGCTTCCCAATGGGATCACCTGAAAGATTCTGTGACAGCCATTCCTGGCAGCTAAATATTGCTGAAATTCACTTTCTAGTGGGTTCTGTATGACTTTTCTCCCCACTGTTACCCAAATCCTCCAACCTAACACTGGCACTGAACAGATAGACTAAGATTCTCTGAAGTGTTATAAAAATATTACAGTTTTAAAGGAAAGCCAGGAGAAGAGTGATGGCCCAAAAATGATACAGAACTGGGGAAGAAGTTTTGGTATAACCACATCTCCAAATCTTGTGCTGGGAAAAGTGAGAGCTAGATAATAGGTTATCCCACATATTAAATAGCAGGGAGAGAGTATGTCTGCATCCCAAAGGGACAATTCAACCCTGTTTTCCTTAAAAGTGCTGCAGTTAAGCACTTAGGAACCATTTCCATCTGTAGTCAAACTGCTTGATAAAAAAAATCAGTGCCATGGTCTAAGCATAGTAAAGGGAAGGCAAAGCAGATTTGCTATCAGAAAGAGCAGTCCAGTCAGAAATGCATTCTGAGACATTTCAAGCTTCATAACATATTGCTGTCTCAGACATTGCAGTAAACAGTCCATTAACAGTTTTGCAAAAATGAATGCTGACCTCCACGTATTTATTTCTCAATATTTCAAATAGAAGCTCTGAGTTTGGACCTCTCTCAGCTCTGAGGCAGCACAAAGTTCTGAAGCTTAAAAGAACTTGTTTTGTGGAGGTTGCTTTTTTTTTTCCTGAAATATCAACTTATTTTATACAGTATAATACTGACTCATTTTTGTATCCTCTTAAGGTAAATCCCAATGAGCTGAGTTCTGAACTCCTCCTTATTTAATGCTCCAGTTTACTTTTTTCCTTTCTTCAGAGTCAGTGTCATATTTAATGGATATATAGAAATAGAAGTTCTTTAATCATAATTTTTTAAGGTGAAGAAGAAATAAAATTTAGACCTCTTTCTCTGTATGCCTATCTATGTATCCATCTGTCCATCAGTCAAAAAATAAATTAACATATGGGTGTAATCTTTGCTTGACCCTAGTGAGGTCACATTTGGAGTATTGTGTTCAGTTCGGTCCTCCACAGTGCAAGGAAGTTAAGGAGCTACTGGAGAGGGTCCAGCGGAGGCCACAGAGATGATGTGGGGTCTGGAGCATCTCCTGTACGAGAAGATGTGGGAGCTGGGCCTGTTCAGTCAAGAGAAAACAGAGAGGGGATCTCGTTAGTGCATATAAGTATGTCAAAGGTAGGTGCCAAGAGGATGGTGTCAAACTCTTATCAGTGGTGCCCAGCGAAAGGACATGGAGCACTGGCCATGAACTAAACCGCAAGTTCCACCACAAACGAGGAAGAACTTTTTTTCTTGAGGGTGGCAGAGCACTGGAACCAGCTTCCATGGGACGTCATGGGGTCTACCTCTCTGCAGACATTCCAGACCCACCTGGATGGTTTTTGGGTCCCGTTTTGTTGGTGACACTGCCTTGGCAGGGTCTTGGGCAGGATGATCTCCAAAAGCCCCTCTCAATCCTAAGAATTCTGTGAGTCTGTTACTTTTCCAAATTTATTGAGTGGTAGTTTAAGTTAGATACAAAGCAGATTGATTTATCATTAGACTACTTCAGGTTGAAGTACAAATTCTCAAAACTGTACCTGTTCTACAGAAAACTTGAATTCATTCCTCCACTGAGATGCTTGCAAATGAGGTCACAGTCATAAATAGTAGTCTCTTAAAACAGACATTTATGTAAGAAAAATTAGGGAAAAATTGAATTTTAGGGTAAAATAACAATGTCTATGGTATCTTTGCAAGATCACTTACTTGTCAGTATATGTCTCATGGATCACAGGAATGAAGCTAAAAAAACAATAAAAAGTGAAGGCACTCACAGAGTTAAGTGTCCTTCAGTAGCTGGCCTGACAAACAATAGTTTTATACCCCAAAACTTAAAGTTTTGTTTAAAGGGGAAGAAAGAATGAAAGAAAGCAGAAACTACCTAAAGAACTACGTATTCCATAAATTAGGAATCCATTCTCGAGATCCAAACCTCTTATTTTACTGTGCGCTAAAAACCAAGGTTTATTTAAATATAGCCTTAGATGAAGTCTATCCCAAGGCAGGGTGATAAATGCATGGTTTGCAAAGAAAGTGGAATCATCATGCAGTATAAAAGTCTCTAATGTTGTCAGTATAATGGAAGGAAAAACCCCCAGCCAGCTGAGAGTGCAGTTTTAGACACATGCTTTTCACAAACTGACTGATGCGGCTCTTTCAAAGAAATCAATCTGAGGCTTTGCAATTCACTCTGGGACAGATTCTGCTTTTCACTCTTTGTCCTATTTGCACTGCAGACAAAAAAAACCACATTTCTCTGCAGATATAATTCACTGTGATAATTATGCCCTACGACTACAGTGTGAGTCAGCATGCAGAGGTTGGCAGAATGCATCCTCCTAAAACTGAGCAATCCAGAATTCAGGGCTCATCACGGACAAACTTTAACTAAAAATCTTTTGGGTGGTTGGTTCATTTTTATTTTGCTTTTAATATTTTCTCCTGAAATATAAGAGTACCAATTCTCTCCAATTCCTGTAGTGATCTGCTGCTGTCATTCACAGCATCAAACCATAACCCTAATGGTTATTTATATTATTTGCTGTGTGTTTTGTGTTTATAATTCCATTTGGCTCAAGGCAAAGTGAGGTAAGGCATTCATGGACATAAAGGAGTGTGAAAGAAAGAAAGTTTGATCAATAGGACAACTTTGTTGCTGGTAAACATTGTCAGAAAATGATCGGTGTCAGTGCTCTAAGCCAGAGAAAACTAATAACGTGAGTGGCAAGCTTCCTGCAAGCGTTTGGAGTATTTATGTGGCATTCCAAAGGAAGATCTGTAAACAGGACTAGAACAAAAATACAATTTTATTGATATCCACCTGATTTATGTTTACAGCATGTGTTGATAATAACCCTATTTGTCAAGACAGTCCATCATGAATACTAATTTACTGTTACTGAGTCAAAACCAAATAAGTGAGGTTGATGTGATGCTGCACTCTTATGCATTTCCATGTAATCACATTTAGAGTGACCTGGGTCTCCAGTAAAGAATTCAAAGGACTTTTATCAGGCACAGAATGTTTTCTAATGAGTTTATAAGTGCATTCTGATATGAATGGAGCTCAGAGACTAGGAAGAGACCCTTACTGCCTGTTTAATGAAACATGAATAATAATTATTTTTAATATCTTGTGCATGTTTTTATTCCACCATCTTATGTTTCAAAGCAGAACATCTCAAAGTCCCAGAAGATCGAATCTACAAAAAGTTGTTACAATTTGAACTTTCTTTCATCCTAATTTGAAACAGAAGACACAAAGATATTTCCTGTGATTGTTACAAGGAAATACATAGTAACTTGGTAAATATTAGAAATGTCTGATCAGAAGAGTTTTCTATAACACAAAAAGAATTAAATTTAAAGTTTTCTGCTCAGTCTATGCCAATAACACAATAATGGAGTGAAATGTTTCAGCATAAATGAAATGGATCTTTAATTGTTCATATATAATTTTATTAAAATTGAAACTCATCTTACAAAACATTGTTTTGACTAATCAGTATTTTCCATAAAAAAAAAAAAAATCTTCTGGTTCTGTTCCAAGAATGGTTGAATATTATTTACTAGTTGAGAGAAACCTGAATAAAAAGAGATAAGGTGACATTCTTAAGAAGTAAAATGCAAAATTTCATCCAGAATAAATCTGTTCAGAGGAGTGTGAAGCATTTGTTCTAGTTCAGATCTAGCAAGCCTAGTTCACAAAACCATTGAGTTGTTAAGATTGCAAAAGACCTTTAATATCATCAAGTCCAACTGTCAACCCAGCACCAGCATGTTAACTTCTAAACCATACTGTCAAGTGCAAAAGTTGTTTACCCTGGCTAGGAAATATGCTCACTTGAATTAAAAACCAACAAACAACAACAACAAAACCAAAAACAAACAAAAAGCCCCACCCCAAATCAAAACCCAACTGAAAAACAACAGAACCACATTAAAAATCAGGGATTCACAGAAATTGGATGGTGTCAATATAAACTGGGATACGAGTTTCTCCCTTCATTTTACCACCAATGAAACCCCTTCAGAATGGCCCAGATCCTGAGTTTGTTCTGCCCATCTGAAATGGCAAAAACTGTGCCCAAGCCTGGTGAAATCTGACTGCTTAGGGGTGCCTGAAGAACCCCAAAGTGGCATACATTAGCAAAGCATTCCTGCTTCTAGGTACATTGTGGCAGGGTTATTAACTCTTGCTTTTTACTCCTGCAGGGTCAGAATTCAAGGTTTTGCTAAACATTTGCTGTTCTCTCTGGAGTTCCCACTGCCTTCATCTTGAGCTTGTAGCGTTGGAAGGTTTAAAAAAAAAAACAGTTTCCTGGTCTAATCTGGCCAAGAAATAGTGTAAAGTAATAAATCTTCCTTTGGCTGAGCCAAAATCCTTGCTGGAGTGCTAAGTCTGATGAAAAACAAGGAAATTATCTCCATTCTTAACCAAGAGAATTCAAAGCTCAAGCCTTCAGGCAAATTGATCAGCTGACAGCTGATAATTAGCCTAGTGCTTTTCCAAAACTTGAGTGCCTAATGCATCTGTTGCTAAATTTCAGCATCATTCAAGGTTTGTTTGCTGGCATAAATGCAACTAAAAGCAAGATTCGTTGCTGGATTTCAAAGGCAAAGGCCAAACTGTCTTTTCTGGTGATTGCTCTGGGTTTCTAATGTGAACTGTGTCGCTGCTGGCAAAGAGCACTTCTCCAAGGAAAACAACCCTCTTTAATCCAAGGGAAAACCTAAAACTACCGATAGTGACATCTGGTGGCACCTAAAAATGTCACATTTGAAAGTAAACAGCTTCGTGGTGCAAAAGATTGGCAGCCTTGTGGATCTGTCACTTTCCCAACTGGAGTTAATAAAACTTTTATTCAGTGGTGTGAAACAGAGGTACCAGTGAAACTCCTTCCTCACCTAAGCCAGAGATGCCTGTGAAACCTCAACCCACATACTCTTCATCTGTATGCTGAGGAAATGAATGAACTGAACACCCAGTTGCTTCTCAGGGACTCTTTGCATTCCCCATGGTCACTGCACAAAATACATCATGTAAATGTGACTTATATGTATGGTTATTTAAATGAGAGGTGCTACCATCTATGAAGAAATAAATGTGGATACAAATGAACTTTGGCACTATGATATATGATATCTCTCCAGGCTGGTGAAATATATCAGGTGTCTTCAATTAAAATAATAATAATAAACCTCTCAACCCTGTTCAATTCAAGCCAAGCATTTAATTCAGTTTTCTCTCAGCTGATCCTAATAACTCTGCTGTAGTTCCTAGAATCCTCTCTGTCTAACTTCTGCTCTGCTCACTGTTGCGCAAATATTTGTCTGTTCTTACATCCTTTGCTCCCTTCTTCAGCTATTTCAAATAACCTTGGCTATTTTTTCCTGCAGGCCCTGATACAGAGTCTCTGATTAGTATTACCTCAGAAAAAACAAGTTGTGGTATAGGAAGGAGGAAGAATATTACATCTGCTTTTAGTGCCTTGCACTCCCAAAGAAACTGTGATGAGATTGCTGCTGTTGTTCAGGCTGAAAAACCAGAACAACTCACATGGGGAGTTATATGCATGTCCATTTTGTTTCCTTTTCTGTTAACCAAGATGGTAGCCAAGGACCCAGCAGTCTTGATATGGAACTGAAGAAATATTTTTCAGCCGAAGACACACAGCTTTGCTTTCCAAAAAAGAAGCATCATCTTTCCCCACTATGGTTCAAGTCATATTTCTTTGTAAGGGAAACTTCTGACATTCAAACAAGTGTGAATGGCAGCAGTAGCTCCTTCAATTTAAAGCACAGCACTACATTTAAGACCAAGCATTGGCACCTCCAGGTGACATTTTCCACAGCAATATTATTTCTATTATATCAGCTGTAGAAACCAATAGGAATTTGGGAACCCTACTGAGGTAACTGCTAAACCTCAGAATATGCAGATTTTCTGAGGCTCAGGCAACTGGCATGTTAATCTCCAGTTTCCCCTGAGGAACAAGCTGGAACTGTCTCTGCTGTGGGATTTTCATAAAGCATCATGAGCACCTAAACCTGGAACATGTGTGCATTCACATGACCATGCCTGCATCTAAATCTGTGTCTGAAATTTAGGTCTCAATAATTCCCCTGTTGATTGTTTACTGCTCCCTTAAGAAAAAAAAAAGGTGTTTACTTAACACAAAAATACAGAAATGAATAAAAATTGGGTTGATACACTGAGTATTAGTACTAACTTGCAAACAAAACAGATATGTTTATGATAGCTAATCTTTTCCATCTGGCTTCTAGATCTATTCAAGTGCAACATTTTGGATATTTTTCAGCTTGCTTTAGTTTCCTGAACTTACATAACTTCCTCACCTCAGATCTTCTTCCAGAGATGGTTTTTCAGTATTGGAGGGATAACTATGATATGCAGTGAGTATCTCCTGGAGCTGGCAGAGCTGGAGGAGAATTGCAGCTTCTCAGCTCGTTTATAAACACTTCACAACCCTGCCAGTGAGTGAACAGTGAGCAGTCTTCACAGTGAGCAGCAGACCAGGCTTTGAGTTAATAGCTGGCTGATCCTCAGATTTGGGTGAAAGCAGCAACGTGTGAGTTTGTGTCCAGATAACACCAACACTGGGACAGGAAGCAAATAGTTTAGTCTCACTGCAAGACAGCCAGAGTCCTTCAGGCAATCCTTAGTGCCCATATTGATAATTTCCTGACTCATCTGTGCTTGGACTGACTCAGCTCATGGAGGATGTGTACATTCAGAATGGCTGGCAAAGCGCCCAGAGTGAGTATTTCCATGGGAGGTTCAGAAACATGAACTGTCACAGCTGAATTCTGCATCCTCTGGGCCCCCGTGGCTGATTGGCTTTTCCCTGTTCTCAGCAGTTGTGTCGACAGAGAGCACTCCAACCTAAACATTTTATTCTTTCTTTTCTACTGCTTTGCTCCTTTTTTAGAGGAGCTTAACAGGTAAATATTACAATATCAAGCATATGGATTACACCAAAAAGATAGATGGTTTCTGCTCAAGAGTCTTCCTGTGGAAGACAAACTACCATTAGAAACATTAAGGTATTAAACCAATATATGCAGACCCTTCAACCTCCCAGAAAAAAAAAAAAAGACAAGCATGTTTTAAGAGAGAGTTCCTGAAATGATTTTACTTCTTTAGATGAGCATCTATGTGCCAGAATTGTCCCAGATAATCCTATATTTTTGGCTTTACATGTACATTCATACATTTAGCAAACACAAAAAAAAACTTTCTGATTCAGGGGAGACCTACAATACTCTCTCACGTCTTACCCAACGTATAAAACTTTGCTTTGAAAACAAAGATATAACACTACTCTTGGCTTTGATCACAGGTGAAGATTTTTGGCAAATGAAATTAATCCAGATGGTGATTAGCAAAAAAAACCAAAAAAAAACCAAAACAAAAAAAAACCCTTTTATTTTTCTCTGCTGACACAAAAACCAAAGTTCATTGTTTTATTAAATGGATTACAATACCAGTTCCTGTGCTCCTGTCAGAAACAGACAACAAGGGAAGCTCTCTCAGCAAAAAGCAGTTTGTGCATAAGCTGTTCAGTGATTTTATTTTTGCCTTCAGGCATAAGAGGTGGAAGAGTTTGACTTCTTGAAATTGGAAGTAGACACCTGCTAGTGGAGTATTAGAGGTTTGTACAATAACCACAGCAGAGAGGAGATAGCAGAGACAAAATAAACACACAAAATGGAATTGTGTGACCACTCAAAAAAGTTTCTGCCAAACTTTATTTGGAAATTTTTAATTTTGAGAGGGAAAAGAGCTTTTTTAGAAGAGCCTGGAGTGTGATTCAGAAGGCTTCCATCACAAATTAATTAGAGATTCCTTCTGTCAATTTTGGTACAGGACTTGAGATACCAAAGAGCACATAGGAGCTTAAAATACAACTTAAACAGAAATTGGGCACATATGTCAAAAGAAGAAATCCAAATCTCTCCATGTGTCTGTTGGGATGCTGATGAATGCAACAATCTTTGAATCTGGGAGAGGTGTACTGTATATCAAGTGTGCACCCAAAAGGCTTTCATCACAAAACCCAGTTAGCTGAATGAAGCTCAGCCATGGAACACACCTCGGGATGCTTTCACTTGCCTCAGGCTGCTTAGGAATCACAGAATACCTGCTTTTAATTCCCACAAAGGTTGTGAGAAAGAGCTGCCCAAACTGAGAGTAACATGTATTATGGGGGACAAGAATGTCCTTTCTAACAAGAAAGACTTGATACTAAATGTCATAAATAAACTACGAGCACAGTAAAACAAGCTTGAGGAATCTAGGAAGAAAAAATGAATGTAATATTTCTCATATCATGAGGTAGAAGCAAAAGGTGTGTATATATACACATATATCTGTATATGTATATATGTGACTTCTGCTTGTTCTTAATTTACTAAGAATTTACCAGATGTATCAGTTTTAAGAAAACTGCAGTGCCAAGGTAGAAATTCTAAGTGCTCACAGAGCTGTTGCTTGAGTGGGACTTTGCAGAATGAACTGGGGAAAGTTCAGGGAGTTGAGGATGGGCTAGTCAGACAGAGACCCAAAAAGTGGGGAGCACGTGTATGGACTATCAGAAGCAGAGAATTAGTTTTGGTAAGAGCAGACCCACGATAAAGTGCTCAAAATCAGACACGTTAGCACATCTTTTGTGCATCTTTAGAACTAATGAGAGCTGTTGATCTGAGAATGAGAAGAATGCAGTGGACAAAGTGCTGTATCTTTGTTTTTAAGTAATTTCCTTAAATCTTGCAAACAGATGTCTGTCTATTTAAATAAATAAATAAATTCATACATCGATACATAAATAAATAGATATCAAAATTAAAATTTAAAAAATACTATCATAAATATAGGTATTCTGGGTCTGAGCACAGCAAAGTTTACATGATCACAGCTTGCATGCACAGACCCCTGGTTTTCTTTGACACATGTGCTTCAAAGAAAAGATGGACCAGTCTTGAACCCCGGGAGGGTTTTATCACAGTATCTGAATGTTCATTGTGATTTGAAAGGTGCTGGATGCAGAGGTAAGCAGGGGTTGGGAGGACATAGAAGGCAGTCAACAGTCCAAAACCAAGGTTGCAAATTCATGCAACAGCTTCAAAAATTAAGGAAGAATGACAAGATGGATGTAGGTAGTTATTCTGCTATGGAAAGCTCCTGTTTTCCAAGCAGAGAAAGTTGTTTCCATTTCTTATGAAGGACAAATAAAATTCAAAGTGAGATAATTCAGGTGTGAGTTGGGAGAGGAGCAGATTTCTCAATACATCTTGTATAAACAAGAAACATGAACTCAAGAAACTTGCCAAAAGCAGTTCAGCATTTGAGAAGGTAAGGATTAAGACTATTGGTAAGTAAAATCTATAACTGAGTTTTCATCTCTTCTTTTGCAAACCACCATTTTATCCAGATTTTCTAGATTAAAGATGCTTCTTTTAAATCTTGGCTAGTATGAAAGTGATTTTAGGGTATTCTGACAAACTTGTTTCCTTGTCAGATTGACAAATATGACAGATTGAAGTGGAATGCCTCTTTATGTGCATGAGAGTCCCAAAGTTGGGAAACATGTGAACACTACTCCCTGACACTGACAGCTACAATACAACAAACCAATTTCCTACTATAACTTCCACATCTATTCTTTGGGTAACTGTTGCAGAAAATCACACTGCCAAAAAAACCATTTCTGTCATTACAGCAACTCAATTCAGAGCTGGCTCTGGGACAGGACAGGAACATGCATAACACCGAACCTTCCTTGGTCTGTCTCTACTTGACACTGTAGCACAGCTTTCAGACCCCAAACTAATCTTCTGTCTGACCCTGCATTATGTAGATTCACAAGACCAACAGATCTTAGATCAGGCTCCACACAGCAGAGTCTCACCATTTCAGTCCTAACACACCTTCAAAATTACACCCAAAATGGAAATTTTCTTTTTTTCTTAGATCCAGACATTTCTGTTAAGTTGGGTAGTTCTAGATTTTAATCAGTCAGGCAAACTTGAACTTTATTTACTCAGAATAAAAAAATTACTACTTGTCACTTGGTGGGTAGTATTTATTTTTCTGAAAAGGCAGTTTAAAACTGGTTCATTTTGGCCACCATCATGTTCAAAGAAAATTTGCAGGGGATCCTTCTAAATAATTAAGAACATCACTGATTTCAGTGCATGCATTAAAGAAACTGTAAAGATATAGTGGTTGCCAGTTTCCAAGAAGCTTAATTTGAACAGCTGTCTTGTGGACTCCTTCCAGAGCCCTAAATTTCTGGTTGTTTAAGAGTATGACTTCAAGCTCATCAAAGTGTGATAAATTATTTTTTGGAGAGAACTACTTATGATTAGATGAAATTTCTGGGCTGATGTTTTTCACAGTGACTCAAGATCTTCACTATTACACTGGAGACCTTCAGTGCTGATGTTTGCACATGAAAACTGTTTTGTAAAACATCTACAGGCAAATTTATATTCACAATTTATTGCTTCAAATAGAATTTAAAAAAAAAGCATAGTAAAAAAGTAACAGATCCTAATTTAACACACTTTTGCAAATAATAATCAATCCAACCAAATAATATTATTTAACTAAGATGGAATGAGTGCTTACCGTGGAACAATATATCACTAATGATTGGAACAGGTGCACAAAGTGTCTTAATAAATCAGTAACCTGGAAAACACATCAATTATTTTGAAGGTTAATGGATTTTTTGCTTGTTCTCCAAAACTCATGAAGATATTTTCCTGAATACTTCAAAATATTGAAAAACAAATTAAACAAAAAATCTGAAATAAAAAAAAAGAAAAAAAAGAAAAAAAAGAAAAAGAAAGAGAAAAGCTTAGGGTGGTTTATGAAACAGAATAAAGTACTAGTGACACAAAAATAATCAGAATATATTTAAGAACAAGTGGAACTGTTGTAGCATGATATATATTGAAACGTAGATAAGATATGCTAAAAAGAGGCTGTTGGGGTCACAACTGGAGTGACATCCCCGATCTCATTTGGAAGTAATTCAGGTCACAAATTTTCTCAGAAACATTCTTTACTGAAACAATTTTTTAGGTGAAATTTTCTAGTGGCAAAAATTTCTGAAATCCAGAATGTGCATCTTGTCACAATATAATGTAGAGATTAATCTGATACTTGAAATACCTATCTATAATCTAGCAGTTCCTGGAATTTTGACATGAATTCCCTAATCAATAAGGTGGAGGGTTAGAAGCTTTGGAAAGCCAACAGGTGAGGGAGGTGACTGTCTCCCTC
This sequence comes from Alaudala cheleensis, assembly GCA_013398995.1. Lineage (NCBI taxonomy): Eukaryota > Metazoa > Chordata > Aves > Passeriformes > Alaudidae > Alaudala > Alaudala cheleensis. Next base: position 211,399 of record VWYE01018871.1, read on the forward strand.
TAGTCCATTCCCAGGAAACCTCACCTGGAATATTGCATGCAGCTCTGGGATGACCAACAGAAGATGGACACGGACCAGCTGGAGCCAATCCAGAGGAAGCTGGCCTTGAGACAACTGGGGATATTCAACCTGGACACAAGGAGCTTCCAGAGAGACCTCAAATCACCTTCCAGTACCTAAAGAGAGGGCTGCAAGAAATCTGGAAAGAGACTTTTACCAGGACATGTAATGACAGGGCAAGGTGGTGTTAAGGGAAACTTCCCAGCCTGATCACTCAGGAGACCCACTGGCAGTCACAGAACACCAGGGACTGCCTGGATCAAAGCCTCTTCACAGCAGATGGCTCCAGTAGGCCCCTTGGCTCCCTACACACCCCACCCACACACAGTTAGACCAGTTAAACGACATTAAAGGACAGATGCTGTGACTTCACTAACAGGAAAACTTTTCAGGGTAAAGCAGCAGATTTGAGCAGAGCACCCAGTATTCACTATGTTACCATGACTCACGTATCTGTTAACCAGCAGAAAACATCTACCCACTCCTATTCTTTCACTGGTTTGCCTTACTGGTTTTCCTCCATGTTTCCCAGAGCAGTCTCACATTTCTAGTTCCATAAAGCCATTTATCCATGGTGCATTAACACAGGAAGAAACAGCTGGAGCTGGTGCCTCCAAGGAGAACCCCCACCAAAGGAACCCCTGGGCTTTCATGCCCTCACAGGCTGGCCCTACACAAGTCTTGCTTTTGATCTCAAGTCTCCTTCTTCATCCCCATGATCTTCAGCTCCTACTGTGTTTTTCAATGTCCATTCACCTGTGCTTGGACCCTTTGTTATGCAAAGGGTTGGCAGATCATGGCCTTTTGTCCACCCTAGAGCTCATTCTGCATCTCATTCTGCGTCTCATTCTGTATCTCTAATTGCAGCTTGCAAAGGAGCTACCTGCACCAGATGTGCTCCTCAACAGGAGAATGGCTTTAAACTGAAAGAGGGCAGGGTTAGATTAAATATTAGGAAAAAAAAAATATTTATAGTGAGAGTGATGAGACACTGGAACAACCCAAGGAATCTGTGGATGCCCTGGAAGTGTTCAAGGCCAGGCTGGATGGGTCTTTGAGCAATCTGCTCTAGTGGAAGGTATCCCTGCCTGTGGCAGGGGGTTTGGAACATGATGATCTTTCAGGTCCCTTCACAAATCATTTTATGATTCTATGATTTTCAAAAGAAATAATTAGTTAACATAAGTAATTAATGTCACAGAAGTGCAGCTAAGAGAGAGAAAATAAAATTATTTAGAATTTTAGGACTCTTGTTTTGCCATATTTTTACTATGCTGTTGAGCTTCCAGAGTGACTGAAGAAATGGAAGAATAAAATAGATAACTTGGAAACTTAGACAGCAGAAAATTTCACCACCAAAAAGAAATTTTAAATGAAAATTATGTTTGTGTATGGGCAAATTTCATATTGGAAATGAATTTGCAAAGTTATTTCTCTTGCTGAAAGGCATTTATCTTCTTTACTTCTAAAAAACTAAAGAATTGCCTATGTACATTTTTAACATGCACTCTGTGGTTGCCCATTTTTACTAAATTATGTGCAACACATATGAGTTTGTTTTCACAATTTATTCCATCTTTAAATATTTTATTTTTAACTAAACTCATAAGTAAATATCTTTGATTCAATTAATTATTTCAGTTTTATAGATGCAGAAGCTAGCAAATCAGCATCTCAGATTCAGCTGCCATTTCTTGGGGAAGGAAGGAAGAAAGGAATGGATTGGAATTAGAGGAATAGCCAGCAATACCTATATCAATTTCTTTTATCTTAGGACCTTCTGGATTCTTACTTCCTAGAAGGATGTTAATTTTTCCTTGCTTCGTATACATCAGAAATTATTTTCACTTTTCCATAGTTCATGAATTGTTTTGTCTAGGGAATTTAGTTCACCTAATAATGCAAAATGTCTATTTCAAGTAAAACCAGCCTTTCTACAGAGAAAATCTGAGATATGTCAAAGGTTGGCCTTGATGATCCTTGAAGTCTTTTAACCCTATGTCCTAGGGTGACTGTAGTGTTTGATACAGCTCTGCATTCACCCAAATGAAACTGGTGAGGAAGGAGACTTCAGTTTCAGGGGGTAGATTCAGCAAGGGCCCAGAAGCTTCTCTTGGCAAAAAGGTGAGTCCCTGAGTAAAGTGTTCCAAAGCCTGACAACCCATTCTATGAAGAAATTTTTCCTAATATCCAGTTTAAACCTCCTCTATTGTAACTTGAGGACATTTTCTCTCATTCTGTCACTTGTTACCTGGGAAAAGGGACCATCCTCCACTTTGCTGCAACCATATTCCAGGTAGTAAAGTAGGGAGGAAAAAAAAAAAAAAGATTGGTAGAAAGGTCCACCTTGAGCCTCCTTTTCTCCAGGATGAACAACTCCCGGCACCTTGCACCTGTGACCTACAAAAGCAGGCCTCTGCCTCAGTCTCCAGCCTCCATGGAGGAGAACATGAAAAGAAATGAGTGCTCATAATGGGTCATTCTGTTAAGGGGAATGTACAGAGCTCTGCCTGGGAGTGGATGAAGAATGACTTGGGAATTGATGGGTCAGAATTAAGGGGCAGCCCCAACCATTTTGTGATCCTGCCTAATTTTCTGCAGTTCACAAATCAGACCCTTTGAAATGCACCACTGAGCTCCTTGGGGCATCCTACAGATGGCAGCAGCCATCACACCATATGTTCCCTGGGGCAACCCACTGTATTAGCAGGACAAATTAAAAATAGTTTGTCATGTTGAAAGACATATTTAGTACAAAGTATTTTTCAAGCCAAAGAGCAGGGATGATGTGCATCTGGAGGCAGAAGATTAGACAGCTTTACAGCAGGAGTGGCAGAGATATATGGTGCTTCCTTTTAATACAGCCTAATTTAGAGAAAAGAAATTGACCTGTTAGACAAAGCCTGGATATTTGACTATGATTCATACAGGGACAACTGTGGATCAAAGAGATAGACAAGAGGACTAGAACAAAAATCCCCTGGTTTCTTCCCATCTCACCTGAAGTCAATTCAACTCTTTCCAGTCTCATAAACTAAGCCAAAGCTAAAAGTTAACTAGACTGTGCTGTATAACACAGAAAATTGATTAAAACTTGTCATGTGAATTGAGATATTTCAAATAACAACTAAGGTAAAATTCAGCTTTCTTACAGCAACCCTGCAGCCCACGGTCCAGTTCCAGAGTTGAAGCACCATGCACAGAGAAATAACCTTCAGACTCCATTGCTTTTGATATTATGTAAGGCAAACTGCCTTCTTTTCACTATTATCCTCTAGTTAGTATTCATGCAATCTTGCTTTCTTACTCTCAAGATAAACAAGCAATTGACAGTCCCTTCATTTTCAGCCAAGCTTACAATTTAAAAAGCTGCAGCCATTTTCACAGCCATAATTAGCAGCATGTGGGAATTCTGGATCCAGTCCTCTACCACGATTTCCACTACTGAAGCAGAAGATATGTCTAGACTGCAGGCAGAGAGGTGATGGAAAGTCATACTTGAGCTGTCTCTAGTTAATTTGAGTTTCCAGTAAGACAGGAGATGTATGAAAGGTACCTCTGTGTGGTTGCACCAACCAAAAAAAGCACTTTCATGACCTTTTTGTGTCAGTTATCATCTGTACTCAAAACAAAACAAAAAAAAAAAGTGAAGGGCTAAATGTTTTCCTTCTTCTGTTCTCAGATTCAGACCCACTGCTAACAGCAGCTATACCACTGTGGAGTCACCACCAGTCTTTGAAAGCCCTGATGCTACACCTGTGCTGTGCTACCAAAGGCAGTAGGAGTTCACAACAGCCTGGCTCACCATCTCTACAGCACAGCTTTGAACCCAGATACTCCTGCACAGGGCTTGTCAGTGCCCAAAAAGGGACATTCCTCATATATGAAGATGTTGAAAGATGTAAAATCCAGTTATCCCACTGTATTTTTAATTTGATTCACACTGAGTTAAAAATAGGAATTAAATGCAAAGTTGAAAATTTCAATTTGATGTTCATCTGCTGGTGTTCAAGCATGCCTTTCACTACCTGATTAAGGAAGACAGTGTTTCCTCTTTGGGGGGATATCAAATCACAGTGAACTTCTGATAAATTAGCAGATTAAAAGTTTAACAGTCAAATTTTAATGGATTTTCCTCAGTCTAAATCACTTTTGTGACTTTTTCTTCCTCTTCCCTTTGCCAACCTTATTTTAAAAGAATGCTGTTTCTAGACGTGTAGAGAATATTAAAGTTTCTTTTTCAGCAATGCCAGATATGGGAAGAAAATATAATAATTTCATTGTTCTCTTGATAATTAGACCAAATAAATCTTCTTGTCATAGGATTTCAACTTAGGAAAATTAAATCTGTCTACTTTAACCTCAAAATCCTTTCAGGAATCACAGGCCACTACTACAAAAATCCTTTTTTAAAAATTGTATTCAATTTTGGATGTGTATATATTAAAAACACAGTAGATTACATTCAGGAAAAATAAGCAAGCTTTTACATTTTGCTCAGAAAGACACTACATTGCAAAATACAGATTTGGCTCTGAACAAATCAGTAAAGTGACAGACATAGGTGAAAAGGAGAAACAAAGAATGACTGGTTGGCTGCTGGACAACAACAACTGAGAATGGAGAAATTGTAAAAAATACTAGAAATGGTTCAATTGTAAAAATCTGATGGAAATACTTTTAGTGAACACTTAGATTTAACTAGTAGTATGAAAGTGAAAATAACAAACTTGTGGTTGAACACCTGAAATTGTTTTCTCCCATCAATATGTGATGCTATAAAATATTTTCTAAAGGCAGATTTGTCTCTCGGGCCATTTTAAGCCTATATTGGAAAAAAATAGTTGGATGGAAATAATCCCACTTGGGTAGAGATCTGGACCAGATGGTCTCATTATTTCAGTAAATAAATAATGTAATGAGTTTTGTACCATGATCTATTGAGTAAGCAAATGCCATTTTTCATTACCAATTTTCTAAAGATACTCTTTGGAAGCAAATGGTCACTCTGGATGCAAAACCTAACTCAGCTCAGACTTTAAAGGAACTTTAATATGATAATAACTCCATTTTCCAGGAAGTCTGAGTAGATATGAAATTAAAATATGATTCAGCCCCTTAGTCTTTGAGTAGAGATACAGCTTGGGAAATTCTTGCACAACATAGCCTATGGTAAACAAGTTTCAGTGAAAAACATGCAAAGTTAATTTTCTAGGACATTATCTGCTACATTCTGTAAAATATTGTGGGAATGCATTGATTTCACTGGTATTTGAATGAAGCCCTAAATTCACTTTACAAAAAAATAGAGTAAACTGTAGTGTCTAAACATTATGAACCCTTTAGAAAAAAGAAAAAAAAAAGGTTTATTCATCCACCAGAGAAATACATTAAAATAACATTAAAGTTGTGATGCAAAACAAAAAGTGTGAAGGAGTTTTGTTAGAAGTAATGCTTACCATATGTTGTGCAACACACTGACACAACACAGTACATTTAAAAAGTAGTTAAGGGGCTCCCTGTAGTGTCTAGGTGTAGGGTGACATCTGGTAATTCTTCTTTTGTGACTGGGAGTTTAATTTAATTTGATTTTTGTGTCACAATCCTCTTTTTAGTGTGCTGAACGAGCTTCCTTTTTCAGTAGGTGCATTGAAATAAAGTAAAATGGACACAGTTCAGGGAACAGTTGAAAATAGACAGGTATATGCACAGAGTATTCACATAAACTGAGTCATCTTCCACCCCACCCCTGCCTTGACTGGCATGGAATGCTCATTGATCAGGAAAGGGAAGGGAAGGTTTTTGTCACCCAGTCTTTTATAAAGCACATAAATAGTTATTTGAAATTGAAGCGTGTTTCCTAGTTTCCTCTCAGACATCAACCTAACCCACAAGTACAAGATTTCTTTGGCTCTTTCTCACCTGGTGCTGTTACTGGGATGTCTTCCTCCTGTGGTGCACATGTGGTTATCTCTTTAACCACATAATGCATCACCACAGATTTTTTATTTTTTGTACACTCATCCATCAAACATATGGTGCCATGGTTTTTCCTGTGTTACTTGGCCAAAGTGCATCTGAATGATTCCTCAAACAAGTAAAATAAATTGTGGTTACAGTTTAGTTGTCAGATGATAAATCCCTCTAAATTCAGTAAGTTGCAATTTAGAATCTAGAAACATTAAATATAATAATTTTCTATTGTGATACAGATGCTTTAAGCCTCCTTGGTTGTCTTAAATGTCACCAGAAGCCTGCACAATTCCCTAAGCACTGTTTTAGGCACCCTGCTACCTGTGCCACTGGATATGGTTCTCCTGTAAGTCACCATCCTGTCTGTCATGCATTTGCAGTTAACTCAGGTATTATAGAGCAGTCATATAAAATTTTTATTGTGCATCACTCTCATTAAACAATTTTTAGCATGCACCCTCAATTTATATAGATATATATATTGACCCTTCTCTTAAGTGTCTTCAAACTCAAACCTTTCTGTGATTCTATGATTCATTTATTATTAATATACATGCACAACTTTATTAATATATTATATACATTACAAAACACAAAAATTGGCATTGAAAATGGATGAGATGAACATGAATTTAAATTTATTTAAAATATTTTATTTTGTTTTATATTTTATTAACAGAAAAGCTATTTTTCTCCCCATCTATATGGAGACTCTTACAGAGCAAGCACCCCAAGAAGTAACTGGACATTGCCTATGGTGGAAATATTTTTTGTTTTCCTTTGCTTCCTCACGTGGTCTTTGCTTCTGCTTTAATAAAATGCTTCTACCTTGACCTACAAGTGGTTTTTCATTTTTATTTTCTCCTTGTCCCCCACCTTCTCAAGACCTCAGCCAAGGTCAATGCAACACACACATTTTAGCATAGGATAATTAGCTACATTTCAAAACATATCCAGATTTCATGATGGGTGAGGGACCTCTATTTTGGGGATTGAGAGAAGTCACATCAGATAGAAACCCTCAAGATCAGAAAAAATACCATAAAATAATAATAAGTCTCTTATGAACAGATGCACCTCCTGAACAAATTCCTCAGCACCCTGGAGTCTGCGATTATATTCAATACAATTTTGCCTCTGAAGGCAACTGGTAGCTGATGTGTTGTCATGAGTCACAACAGTAACATATCCTGGAGAGAACCTGTTCAAAAATATTCAGATAATTATTGTATTACAATGAGGAATTATTAATCAAATCCTCAAACAAGGTTCCTCAGACATGACCCTTTATCACCATTATTTCAATGACCAAATTACCATAGCCTGAGAACAAATATTGTGGCTTTTTATCTGAACAGCCTCTGGCTTTTCCATACACTGCTTTAACCCTGTACATTGTACATGAACTCCTCAGCTTAACTGAACTCAAATCAGCTTCCCACCCAATCCCTATCTGTCTTCCTCTTCTGTCTTTAATTCAGTCCCTGCCTGTCTCACCTCTAATATCTTAGGGCTAACACTAACTTCCAACCAATCCTTATCAACTAATCTCACCTATTTATCTCTAATCTCTTTTTCTCTTCGGCTTCCTACTTTATATTCTGTGCTAGTCTAAAGGTTTGGCAGTAGGGGAGATTTCAGCTGATGGAAGGTGCCCCTCAATTGCAGTGCTTCTTCCAAACATTTCGTGTTATCAGACGTGTCATCTCCAATTTACCAAACTTCAGTGCAGGTAGCTGTCGTTCAACAAGTTGTGCATTTCCCTAATGAAACAAGATGGTTCTGAAGGATAATAACTATTTGAGTGGCAAAATAACAGATGATATAAAAGAAACCTTTCTGAGTTAGAACAAATATTCATCTAGCACAGTCTTCTGTCTTTGTGAATGGGTCGATACAGAGGCTGATTGAACAGTAAAAAAGAGCCACACATATGTAAGATAAATCCTTCTTTTCACATAGTGCCTACCAGCTTCTGCTGTGCAGACATTTGTGACAGAGATTGCATCTGAACCATGTTTTACCACCACCACCAGATCTATTCCCAATGAAACTGTCTGACCTTTTAAAACTCATTTATGCTTTTGTTCCTAAAGCAATCTATGGCAATGGATTCTACAGTTGAATGATGCACAGTGTGAAAAGAGCTTACTTTTGTTTGCTTTAAACTCTCTGCCTGATAATACATTGGGTCGTCCTTAGCTCTTGTATTGTGTCAAATAGTGAATAATTGTTCTTATTGCTATTCAACATGTCATTGTGATTAATGTCTTCTTCATATTGCTAGCAAATGGAGTTCTAGTCTATTAACTGTCTACTTTTATGAAAGCTATTACATATTTCTGATCATCTTTCTTTCACTTCACTTCTATTGTATTTTATTTCAGATAGGTGTAGCAGAACAGTACATATTGTGCAAGATGCAGGTGCAACACAGATTTATACAGACTTCAGTTCTGTGCTCTGTGCTCTGCTGAGCACTTAAGATATTATTATCACCAATACCCATGGTACAGCTAGGTCTTCTGCTACTGTGATTTTACAGAAATGAGAATAGAGGACACAGAAGATAATATGGAATAAATGTTTTTGTCATTGACATGACATTTGCAAGTACTCAGCGTAGTATTTCCATTTAACCCGGTCTGTTTTATTCATATCTCCAAGTATAACCCACCTCATATATATATATGTATGTATATGTATGTATATGCATGTATATGTATGTATATGTATATATATGTATACATAGAGGCACAGAAAGACAAAGAAAGAAAGAAAGACAGAAAGAAGGAAAACTGTGAACTTTAATCATAGACAACTTGATCAGACGTGGCCTTTGGCAAATTCCCAACAGAGTAGTGGGAGGAGTCTTTTTCTGTGATTAGTGTTTATAATGCTTTAAAAATTGATTAGCACAAAGAATATTAGGGATGGCTTTTCCCTTGTAACAGAATGAGGAGACAAAGAGAAGGATTTTTACTGTTTGCCCAACTGCAAGTTGCAGCATATAATCTAGCAGTATATAATGCAGACACAACAAAATAATGTCTTTGTCCTAAGTTGTTTTTTTTTTTTTACATATATGAAAAATAAAAATCAAAGAATCTGTAGCAGAAGAGAATTAAAAATGTATCATTACAGTAATATTTTAACTGGACAATTTCCTGTGATGCCTTGAATAATGTTTCAGCTATCATGGCTCTATACTGCTCATAGGAAGAAAATTATAATGAATCTGCTTTTCAAAAATGGATAATTTCTCTCTCATTTAGTCAATTGGTAGGATCTGTTTCTATAAGAATATGGTTCAGTTTAACAATAAAATTTGGTGGATGAATTCTATGGAGGAATCCAAAGAATAACAGTAAACAAAAGTATAGTTAAAACCCCCTAGAGAAACCAAACTGATACTCCTTTGCTAATGTCTGAAATCTGAAAAAATGTGCAGATTAATCATTGCTTAATGCCTGTTTACCAGCAGCATTACTCACAACAAATTGCACACCAATTTAAAGTCTAATGCAAATGTTTATCTGCAGTGCTCATTTCTAGGACTGCAACTTATTCCATCATTGATTTTCACAATGAACTTAACAGCCACGAGCTTCATTTTATTATCAGTAAAATGGGAATTATTCTGTATATTTAGGAGGCATCTCTTATACTAAGTGGTTTTTGCATGCACTTTTTTATTTTCCCTGGTAACACGAATGGTCAAAATCTTTATTGGGTCACATAAGCCCTCAGGTCTTGGCACACCATGCAAGTGCTGTGTGTCCCCAATAATTACCAAAACCTACCCCCAAGAGGTAACCTGCAAAACAACAACAGGATGCTCATTTAAGACAGAAAGTCCAGCAGCCAAAACAGGCCCCGTTTGACCTCATCAGCTCTGTGTGTTTTCACATTATGTCCTCAGTCAGCTCTTTCACAAAGTTTACCCAGCTGAAGTGGGAGCGCAGTGTTCTGGGCTGTACACTCTGGCATCACCAGGGTAATGAATCTGACCCACTTAGCTAAATTGCACTTGTACCCTGATTGAATGCTTTGGTGGCACACTCCTGCTCAGAACACTCTCACAACAAAACCTGCTCGGGTGACGAGTCTTGTTTATTACCCATTTTGGCATTACACTGGCGTTTAGAAGCTTTGCTGTTTTCAGAAAATCCCTGTGGATCTTCAATGCATTTGAAATTCAGGTTTTTTTCTACTGACACGTCTATATATGAATGTAAGAACAAACTTTTAGCCTTCTTCACCTGTAATTTTGGAAGAATAAAATTAATTGACTGCAATACTTTAAACAGAACATAAATTAGAATTGCAAAAATAACTTCTTGGCTTCTGAATGCTCTGTGTGACTGATTTTTTTTCACCCATTCTTGTTAGTATAGAGCATATTGTCAGAACTTAACTTATAATAAATAACAGATAATTAAAGCATGCTCACTCACAGCAAGGATGAATTTGACCCTGTATTTATGAACTGACAAGTCATCTAGGCAGCTACTGTGCCTCAGGTGGTGCTATTGTATTCCTAATCATACTTACTGTCAATTAAAAAAAAAGAAAAAGTAGAAGTTGCTAACATAATTATTACAATGAAATGAAAATTTGTTCCCACAATAGTATTGAAACAGCTAAAAGGTCACAGACTGTTGTAGCTGCCCACCGTTCGTGGGNTCTTTCAAAATATGATTTTTAAAGCACAATGAACATAAATATCCATTTTGTTCTTGAACAAACTCCCAGATCACTGGAAAGGTGTTGTAATGAGATACTGTTTCAGTGTAATGCATTTCTTCAAAGCAGTAGGAAGTAGTTACTCCCATCTGTCCCCATACTGGGGACTGTTATATCTGCAGGTTTTTTCACAGAGTAGATGGATTTTAGAAGCAAATAAGGCGTCAATGATGAGATATCCAAGTTCTTCCTATTGTCTCTAATTTTGCATTTTTACTGAAAAGATGTGAGTTATGTATTATTTTAGTATTTCAAACATGTTATACATTTTTTTAAATTTCTTTTAATCCTGAAAGCCATTACATTTATCTTTAATCATTTGAGAGGTCAAACACAACAAGGAAGCATAGATTGAGTGGAAGCAAGAATGGGTAACCTGGGAGGAATAGAGAAACACTGTCAGAGCACTCACAGAGTGAGTTAGGGCAGCTAATGCAAACAGAATAGTCAAAACAGAATTCATTCTGACCAGGGATGCCAAAGACTAGTAGGAGGAGTTCTGTGAGCACATAGGAAGACAAAAAGAAGACTAGGGAACATAACTTGGGTAAATGGGGACCCATTTTGCAGTGCAGCAGGAGAGCTGATGACAGAGGAGTGGGGAATGCTGAGGAACTGAACATGGGAAATGCTGAGGAACTGAGCACCATCTTTATTTGCACGATGGACCTTCAGGAATGCCAAGTCCCAAAGACAAGAGGAGTGGCTATAGTAAGGAAGATGCTAAATTGGAATCAGGAAAAACTTCAGCAAATAGAACTTTCATGGGCCCATTGGCTCTGGTGGGACACACCCACTGGAGTTGAAGGAGCTGGTTGATGTCATTGCAAGGCCACTCAAAATGGTCTTCAATCAGCCACAGTGACAGGGAGGAGTGCCCAAAGCCTGGAGAAAAGTGAATGTCACTCCCGTTTTCAGGAAGTGCTAAAAGGAGCTCCCAGGAAAATAAAGGCTGGTTAGCCTCCCCTCAATCCCTGGGAAGGAGCAGCTATGCCTGAACCATGCCAAATTTCCAGTAGTCAGCATGGCTTCAATCAATGGTGATGACAGGGCAGAGTGTACCTTCAGCATGTTTGTTGATGGCACAAAATTGGGGACAAGTAGCTGATAAAATACTGATTCCTCAGGCAGCAACCTAGTCCATTTTACTGATTTATCTTAAAATAAGACAACTAGACTGAGCAGAGCAATTACAATTATGGGCAACAATGTGACATCAGGAAAACAGGGATAATGAGCTAGCATCTTTGTCACACAAGAATAGAGGAAATATTTAATATTTAATTCTGTCCCCAAATCCTTATCTAATTATGTATTTTCTCCTATGCAAGTGATACATATTAACAATTTTGGTTATGTATATCACTGTAGGTGATGCATATTTCAAAGAACGAGAACCAAGTTTACCTTTGGTTCAGGTCCTTTGTTTTCAAAAGACAGGCAGTATGGACAAATTAGATCTACCCCTTTCTGTGCTGCACTCAATGCTGGCATTGAATCTGAAGCATTTCTATTTACAACTGTGCTGCTACTCATGCAGAAGCTGTATCATTCAAGGTCGTGACTCATAACAGAGAAGATCAAATTTCCCATCAAATCCTTTACCAGTGTCTGCCAGTAAGTCCCATTACTTGTTTTAGTTTTTCAGAAGCTCTCTTCCTCTCTGAGCACAAAGAAAATATACCTCAGTCCTTTTCAGGCCTTTCTTCTTTCTGCTTCCTCTGAGATCTCCCAGACTTCACACAGCTGATGATATCTTTCTCAGACTAGCAGACACATATCTCTTAGTAAAACTGCCAGCAGCAAATGTCAACTATTTCCTTTTATCAATACTAAGATGGTCCCTAACAGCTGGGTTTAGTTTCTTGGTTCTTAGCTGTAGCTGAGAGCTGTAGCAGTTAATGATAATGATTCATGTTTGTCTAGTACTGTTCATCTAGCTGCATCTAGCAGGATCCAAAAGTGTTTTATCTGATCAACTGAACGTGTAGAGGGAGCTCTGTGCCTGCTACTGAAAGAGAGAACATTGAAACTAAATGAAAGTGAGAAAGAATTCACACAGGCACCTCATACCTTCCTCTCTTGATAGCTGGGAAGTAATATTGTGGATCACGGCTATCCTAGGCTCCCAAGAGCTCCCTGGAGTTGCTCATGCAACTATTATGTATCATTATAGCATCTCTTCATCATTACTGAAGGAACAAAAGCCACTTATGGGAAGGAAATGTGAGGTTGCAAAGAAAGGGAAGAGCAAAAGACTAGTGTGGGGAGAAACTCTCAGTAGAAGAAGAGTGGGTATCTTGCTTAAGGCAGTGGGAAGCCTGGCAGTTATTCCACCTTTAGGCTGAGGTCTAAAATTCAGCAGAATGACTGGATTATCAAAGAATATTCTCAGCTGGAAAGGACTAAAGATGATCAAAGTCTGATTCCTGGCCCTGCACAGGACCATGCCCAAAATTCACACCATGTGCCTGAGAGCACTGTCCAAAAACTTCTGGAAGTGTGCCAGGCTTGGGTCTGTGGCCTCTTCCCTGGAGAGCCTGTTCCAGTGCCCAAACACCCTCTGGGGAAAGAACCTTTTTCTAATATCCAACCTAAACCTGCTCTGGCACAACTCCAGGCTGTTCCCTCAGTTCTATCACTGGTTACCACAGAGAAGAGATCAGTGTCTGTCCTTCCCCTCCTGAGGAAGCTGTAACTGCAGTGAGGTCTCCCCTGAGTCTTCTCCAGGATGAACAGATCAAGTGACCTCAGCCACTCCTCACGTGGCTTCACCTCAAGGCCCTTCAGCATCCTTGTAGCCTTCCTCTGGATGTTCTCTAATAGCTTTTTACTTTCTTATATTCTAGTTCCCAAATTATTAATAAATATTCTAGTGATGATGACAAAAATTGCCAGACAATTTTTTTTATTATAATTATTTTTATTTGTGAGTTTGGCACAAAAAGAGAAGCACTTTACTAATAGTTATAGGTATTAGTAAGAGTAGTATTAGTTATAGCCAGAAAGTCAAGAACTTGTAGAAGTGAGACACTATGTACTCAAAATGCCATTTAAAAGGAGCAAGAAACTATGACAAATGCAGTAATAGAAACAGAAGAAGAGTAAAATTCAAGTTGAATTTTGTCTTCAGGGTAAATAAGGGAAAAACAATCCATGCTACAATTTAGAAGCTCACCTATTACTACTGTGGGAGAAGAAAGGTTGCTGGGTAGATAGAGTGATTATGGGCCATTAACATAATGTATCCTTGGAAAAATGAAACCATCTCTCAGGCTGAGGAAAGGTTTCCAACAGCAGTGTGATTGCATGAGGCACTGCTGAGACCACAGCTGTAAAGGCTCACCAGTGCTACAAAGGAAAGTTGAAACAGCCCTGAAACTTTGCACCACTGGTCCAAGAGGACTTTGAAGGAAGCACAGGGGAGCCTTTCTGAGGAAAAATAAAATCATTTATTTTGCCTAAAATAACTTACTTTGTTGAACTCAAAGGAGTCTGCAAATTTGTTTTTGTTTCAAGAAGTGGAGAAAGCAGGAAACACCTCGGAGAAAGAAAGTATTTACATAAAATGGATCCAAATTAGATATGAACAAATGCAGGCTCTGAATCTGAAAAAAAAAATTCTGAAAGCATAGCAGACAAAAACAAGTTTAAGATCTAGAAAAAAGACTTTTGAAAGGATAATACCATGTAGTCATTGACCTCAGCAGAGCCTGAATTCAGTAGTTCAGGATGTCACTCCCAGCAGTCATTTCCAGTTCTTCTGTTAAGGAAATACTTGCTCATCACCAGGAGACACACAGACAAAACACAAGGAAATTATCAAAAAGTTACAAGTGGCCACATGTCATGACCAGAAATCCTCCATGTTCATGACCTTTGCCTGCAGCAAATGCAAAGCTCCTTGACAAGTAAAGCTTTGTTCTGTTGCTGTGCCAGCCACAAGGTAACCATTTCACCAGATGAGACCACACCTCTCAAAAGTCAATACAGTCACAGACCCAAAGTACTCACTTAGGAACCGCCTGCCTATTTTTCTGCTGAAATTATGAGGGTTCTGTTATTTAATTTTTGGCTTTTACTTAGGAATATAACAGTTTGGGAATTTTTAATGCCTAAAATTAAATATGTATATGGTCAAAAAGAAGTATCTAATAATAGCAGCACTATCAATTAGAACAATAATTCTGTTGAGATAATGTAGATTTGGTGGAATTTTCAGGTATTTTCCAGCTTGAATGAGGATTAAAAATAGATGTTGCCTCTGAGAAAACTGTCATGGAACTGCAAAATTTTCATGACTGTCTCTAATTTACCTTGATCTGAAGTGACCATTAAACCACTTAATTGGAACACTAACATTTGGCATCCTGCTTGCTATAATATAAAGCAATACAGAAATCCCAGGGCAAGTTTAAACCAGACATACGTTTACAGTTATTTCTCTCCCGACCAAAAGCCCCCAAAACACAACAACATAAAGCTGTGGGGTTTTTAACCTGAATTAGCATCTCTGATGTTGTTCACAGTGTGACACCAGTGTTTTCTCTGTTTTTTCTGAGGGAGTGAGATGAGACAGTGATAAGCAGTGAGGCTTAGGGGATGAACAAGCAAACACTGATACCAAAACAAATACTTGTGAAACTAGAACCTCAGACTTACTCTGAAATTATTGTTTCTTCCCACTGCTGCTTACCAACACCTCTGGCTTTTTTTATCTGTTTCTGTCTTATTTGCTTGAAAGTGTTCCTCAGCAAGACTGAGTCATATGCAATATTTATAAGAACCTCTCTTCTTTAAAGACAAAATTTTGTTTTCATTAAGGGGAAAAAAATATGAGCTGGGAATACTTGTGACTATGAAGAGATGCTATTTCTGAAAAGTACTTCTTTCCTTGAATAAGACAATCAATTATTATGAAACAAAAATATCTATCTGTGATTTAATTTGTTAGCAGGTTAAATGAGACTAAGTATATGCCCAGATAATGTTTTCTCAGGGCGTAAACACACTTGGGTCACTTGCAATTGTTCTTGGGACTTTAGAAACTTACAGCCAATACCTTTTTTTTTTTTTCCAGTCCGTGGATTTTATTTAATGAATTGAAACCATTTTAGACAAGGTAATGTTAGTCTCAAGACAGACAATTCTTCTGCTTTAACCAGCATAGGGAAAAAAAAGAAAAGCAAATGTTAACTCTGAAATCCATCTCTATTTTGCACACTTCAAAATGAAGGTAGACTGAATTTCTTGATACTTTATCTAACTCAAAGATTAAATGTGAAACCTGAGTTCTCTGTAGGTATAGACTTATTGTTTCCTTGCAATGTACTCTTGTTTCTTGCTGAGTATAATGTAATTTCAGAATAGCAAAGGATTGTTGATTTACAAGCTAAATAATTATTTTATTCAGGTCTGTGTTTAACAAAACACAAACCTGAGTGATTACATTTTGCCTACTTAATTTTCCCCTATATTTATAGTGATAAGGAGTTTGAAGCTAATCTTGCTCATTCAATGTACATCAACATAACAGTGACTCCATCTGCCCATGGAGTTAGGCAAAAGAATCATATTTTTGTAAAGGATATTTCAAAAAGATCTTTTTTTCCCCTTCTCTTTATTGAACATTTGTCTGATTTGTGGTTGCATTTGAAAGACAAGTGATTCACTCCTTCTTGTTTTAATTGTTCTAAGGAAGGACAGTTTCACTGTTGCTATCACCAGCAGAACTTTCAGTTACTGTGAACAGATAAATATATGAAAATTAAATTATCTTTTTAGTTCACTTTCAGAATAAAAAGCTGATATCTATAATAGGGAAATTTAACTTTAAGTCTCTCATAGCTTCCTGAAATACCTTACTTTCTATCTCTTTAAATAATTCAGAGAAGCAGTTGCCTCTACTATTGTGCTGTGTATCCAAGTGCAGTAAACAGTTGCCACAACCTACCTAAAGCTATTGAGATTATTTCCAAACACATGGGGTGAAGCACAGTTCAAAGAAAACTACTCTGACTCATTCCTTTTTTCCTTACCTTTAGCTCAGCTGTAAGTAAATGTGACTTGGCTTAGAGAGGAGGGGACAAATTGTCTGATGGTCTTTCCTTGTGGGGACACACACATCGATCTGTGAGAGCTCAAATTTTATGGTTTTATTTTTTTTAGACCTTAAAATAATGTAGTCTTGTTTTACTTGTCTGGCTGAGCACAGTGCACTGACAATCCATTTTCTCCTCATAATAGAGCTAATGGCAACTGGAAATGACAACTTCAAAGTTAAGTTAGTGTAACATTGTGTCACTTTTTGTGAGAACAATGTTAATTAACACATCACTTTGCACCATGCTGGAAAAATACTGTTATTAATTTCATTAAAACCTCAATCCATGATGTTAGCTAAATACAAAAGTTGTGTCCTTTTTGGTAGTGGTTATTTGACAAAAGATTAAGTGGAAAAGAGGAGCTCTTTATATTTTTGCTAAAATTCTTGGAAACTGACCTGGATTTTGACTGGAAGATTCATTAATATTCATTTGTATATAATTGCCTTAATTTTAGTGATAATGACTTCAGTTACCAACTGTGTGATTGATGGGACTTGTGTCTTCTCTCTGAAGGAGATGAGCTAAATAAAAAAGTAGAAACTTGCCATTCATGCATGATATTTTTAGCTGCCTTTAATTACAAGCTAGCTAAATAAGCATGCAAACCTTGCTATGATTGATAGGATCTCTATGCTGTAGTGATTATTATACTTGAAGTTAGAAGGTGCTTGAATCAACTGAGTTCTAAAATTAACTGGAATCTCTATCTCAAAAAAGCCTCAATTCTCACTGAAATTAGCAATGAAGAAACACTTAAATACTTTTGCTGTTCTAAATGCATCCACACACCCTCTCAGACAATAATCTTCAGAGTTATCTGCAAAGGTGCCACCTGGATGGGCGTTGTCTATCCCAACTAGATATGAACCAATTATCCTTTACAGCAAAGGAATCCCTGTGTTTTTAAAACAGTCTCATTCTTCCCCTGAATGAAACATGACCTTCTACTCTTCTAGCAACAAAAGCAGGACATACAAGAGATGCTCCAGGTTCTATTTGTTGTCATGCCAGGGTGTCAATATCTCTGCTTTGGCATTCTCCCATGTTTCAGAGCAATACTCAGAGAAGTCTTAACCTCATAAAACTCTTCTTGCATCTTCTGCTATAATTTATATCTTCCCTAGAGCAAGTGCTTAGCAGAACCAAATCATCTGAGTTTGCTGCCACTTATTTCAGATCCCTGGCCAAAAGTTATTTGTCATTCAGAACAGAAAAAAAAAAGATATCTTATATACTCTCAACAGAAACTCCACCATGCATCTCAGGAAAGTGTTGAAATTAATCTTCTTTCATTATGTTACTCAAATATGGAATGAATATATGATGGTCTTGTTATCACTTGTTAGGCTGAGTCTTTGTGCAGAAGGTGAATTACAAAAGCACACTGAGTGCTGTATCATACAAAGCTGAAATAATCTCTTAGAATAATGATACCTTTTAGTGAAATTATTTTCTTGGTGATCAGGACCATTTCTCCTTATTCATTTGTCATTTAAAAACATATCATACTATTCATAAGGTCCAGACTAAATTTATGTTGAGAGTGATGCTAGAGAGGACATTAGAACTTCAAAAAAGTGATTTCTTAATCCAGAATGACCTACATTCTCCTACATTCTCCACTTACTTGAAGGAGACTGTTACCAAATAATGTTATTTAACTGCCCTTTAAAAAATCATATTTCTCAGTGGTTCCATGAGTTGTTCTTCCTATGAGTTACTTGACTGATGCTACAGTTGCTGGAAGATAAATTTAGGAAATCCTTTTGTACATGCAGTATGAGTATATTGAACCAAATTTCCCATGTTGTGCTCTTTCTCTGGATGTGTTCAGTGTCACAAGAAGGAGCATTGCAGCCTGCTTTTGGCCACAGCATGGTTTTATGCCAAAATTTTTGAAATTACAAGCAACCACCTATAGACTGGAGCAAACCCATCCAGGCCTGGTGTAACGAGAGGTACAGGGGGATGTCACAACTTTGTATTTTCTGACCAGCAAAACCATGTTGATGAAAACACTATAGAGGCATTGCTCAGTAGGGAAAAGGCAAAACATCTTTGTTTATCTTCTCTGAATGGAAGAACTGACTGTATTCTATCAAAATGATGAGACTGATTGATGCACATGGCACAGAGAGTACAGGCTGTACTGTGCAGCTTCCCCTATGCCACTTGCTTTGTACTGACTGCTGTGTTTTAGTTGTTATGATTAAAATGTAGTGATAATCCTTCACTTTTTTATTTAAATAAAGACAAAATGAATGGGTTTAAGCAGCTCACAAGCTAGTTGTTGTTTTATCCTTAAAACATTTATTTAAGTTTTAATTTATTAAACTATTAAATAAAATATTACATTGCTAATAGCCTCAAAGACAAGAGCAATTAGCAATGAAGGCTGTTTACAAGCTGATTTATCTCAGTAAATACCAGCTTGATATTCAACTGTAAATGCAATTATGGCATTTTCATTTCTCTTCATTACTTCTTTACTTTTCAGTTATATTCAGTGGTGGTCAATGGAACTTGGTCAATTTATTTCAGATCTGGCCCTGAATAGCTGATGCTGACTCACAATATGTCTCAGTTGTTTGAAAGACAGAGAATCAGCTGTCAATGAAACTTGAAGCCAAATGGTACAAACATGCTATACTTTTTGGGTAGTGGCTCCCAGTATTGAAACATCAGGGTTTGAGGTACACAAAGGGAAGTTTCTGAGGATGTCTGGACAGTTTCTGAACAGTTCCAAATTCTCCCAAGGCTATCAAGTTGACAACCTTCTGCCATACTATTGTTAACATTTATTTTAGTTGGGAAAAATAAGACAGAACATCTAGTCTTCCAAGAGTGAGGAAAGTCCATAAATATGAGCCTGAAGAGGTTTCAAAAGTGTATCTGATCACAATTAATTTAGTTTCCTCTCTGGACCATTTTTAACGAAGTCACCATAAACACATCTAAGAATGAACATTTAATAGAAAATTTAAATGGCTAAACTGAACCCATTTTAACTAAAACCCATCTGATCTAAGTATAAAATTGGCTCATGGCCAGCCTCTCATCCACCAGCAGCCCCAATTACTTCTTGCAGGTGCTGGTCTTGATCTCCTCATCCCCCAGCCTGGATTGGTACTGGGTGTTGCCCTAACCCAGGGGCAGCACCTTGCACTTGGCTCTATTAAACCTCATGAAATACACACTGGTCATATATTTTATTCATCACTCCTTAATTATGACACATTAACATTATAAATGAATAAATCTCTATAAATAAAGATGTTAAATGAGTGTCCTGCAGTCTGTAGGTGTCTAAGATAAGGAGATGTAGGCAACTTCAGGAAATTGTTCATGAACTCCTCCAAAGAGTTCATTGACTTGACTAAGGTAACAAATTCTTAAGAGGATAGGATAGGATAGGATAACCACAACATGAAAGTTTTGTTTCCTTCATGTAGTGAAGGGAAAAAATAGTGACATCCGTGGCTGTTCAAGCTTTACAACTTGCCTGGTCTACCTTTCCTCCAGACACAGCTGTGAGCTCTGAACTCATGACAACATCCTGATCTTTAAGTCATGAATTTTCATACCTGGGCAGATCTTTCTTATCTTGTAAACACATAAACACAGTGCAGAGTCTACCACTGACACCAAGAAGATGAAAAATGCTCTAAATCATGAAACCAAGATGAAGGAAATCACAGAAAGTAGGTAGTGCTTGAAATTAAATGAAATTTTTCATACATATTATGTACCAAGCATTTTCACAGACTCATGGAGGATGAAAAGGTAATGAAAAAGTTGTGTCATCCAACCTCCCCACTGAAAACAGAACCAGCTAAAATGTGTTGCTCAAAAGTGGACCTGGTTGGGTTTTGAATATCTGAAAGAATATGTGAATATGTCATGACATCTCTGGGCTGTCTGTTCCAATGTTTGACCATGCTTAGTTTGGAAGTGTTTGCTTGTGTCTGCAGGCCATTGAATGTTTCCAAAAAGAAACACCTTTAGTTTCTTTCTCATCTCCTGTAGCTTCATGTGAAAACCCAAGATGTCACACTGAAAAAGACAGTGAGCAGTCATTTCCTACTGTCCTCTCATGATACTCATCTTTGAGACCCTCCCCCACCACATCCCCAAAATCATCTCTTTTCCAGCAGGATTACACCTACACTACTCAACTGGTCCTCTAGAGAAAATATTCCATGCAGCTGTGAAAAATCTTTTTCCTTTGTACTTCCCCACTTCTGTCATACTCTTTTAATACCCCCAAGTCATGGACAAATAATAAATATATACAGTGGAACATTTTGTTCTATATAAATTTATTAATAAGTAAAGCAGTTGTCTTTTCAAATGCTTCCAACACTGGTCAGACAACTACATTCTATTCTTAAATTACACCATAAATCTGAAAGCCACACATTAATTTCAGATTTAAATCTAGAGGATTTTACTCAAATGAAATAATAATCTAAATAAGATTATGACACACCAGATATATCAACGAGAAAATTTTTTCTATGCTTTTCTATCATTTTTCACAATATTTCTACTTCTCCCACTGTCTTCATACAAAAGCAGAATGCACAATAAAGAGTAATTTCTCTGTAAGTTTTTGTGGGTTTTTTTAGTAGCTATGGTGCCTGAAAAAGGTTCTTTGCTGACTGAAGAATGTGTTTATTCATGAAACAATCAAAACCCATAACCCCTTGTCTTGTCACAGCTTTTCCACTGCTAAGAGCAAGGCAAACCCCCACAGGCCTCAAATTTTATGTTCATCTTTATACATGACTATGGGTCAGCTAAGGAACATATTTCATATCTTCTTACCCTCTGATCTTTGATCTTCTTCTCTTCAAAGTGTGATGCAAATGATTAAGATCCAAGAAAAAAAGCAGTAATTAGATAGAAACTAAATGTCAGTCAAAGTGGAGAGGGAATGTATTCTTTGTTTTTCAGCTAAGGGAAACAGCCTTGATGTGTCACAGAACTGTAGCATTATGTTTCTGGAACTCTCTTCTTCTTAACACAAGCTTGCCTGAGGTGCTTGGTTAATTATTCTGCTGGCTCAGAAAGCCTGTGGAGGGCACGGGTACTTGTGTACTCATTAATCTCTAATTATTAGATTAAGATGGTAGCTGATTCTACTTGTGTACAAATACCCCCAAACAGATTTGAGCCCTAACACCATAAAAAAAACACCAAAAAACCAAGGAAGACAGGAAAAAGCTGTCAACCATATGCAAATGAGCCGACCAGGAGAGTAAGACCGAAACTGGCAACGCCACAACATGAAGAGCAAGACTGAACTGAGCATCCACACTGGAATTCCGCAGCTAAATTGATCTAGGAAAATCAGAAAGCAGGAAAGCAGACTGCAGTGGGCTGCACAGTGCCACAAATACCCTTAAACTTTGAGAGCTAGCTGCTGAAGCTCCATTCAACAACAATAAAAGAACTTGCACAATACAGAGGGGATGCCTTGCTGTGGGGGGATGCTCCATGTGTCAGTGGGGAAGTTTTACCAGTCACCATTGTAAGTACTGGAGATAAGGATGGAACTGTGACGTTCCATACATGCCTTTGTAATCACTACTAGCCATTTCTTCTTCCAGAGACTCAATAATTTTAAAAAATATCCAAACACAGTAAAATCAAAGGTCCTGGTTCATTCTTCTTTGCATTTTGAAACTTAACTGGTACTTAACCTATTAGATAACCATTAACAAAATTCTCCTTGTGGTCTAGGGAAAAAGGTGAGTAATTGAAGGGATCATTTCAGAGCTGGATCCACCTGGAGAGGGGCTGTCTCCTTGGAACTGTAGGAGGCACTAACAGTGACCCTTCATGTTGGTTTGTCTGCCTCAATGCTTAAAATAAATAGAGCTGCATGCAGAACATAGGCTGCAATTTCAGGAGAGCATCTGCACTCATTTCTTTCTACAAAATGAATCAACATTTCTTTATTTTCTCGCTGAGAAGATTATTGAAACTATTAAGTTTTTTCTTTTTTTTCTTAGAAGGATAATCAGGCACTATACCTAAATCCATCAGCAAAAGGAACAGGTTTGAAGAATAAAGCACAACAGCAGCACTACTGCCTAATGTGAATTGTAATTGTAGAATTAAGTAGATAACAGCAGCATATGAGAATAACATGGGATTTATTTCTGTTGTATTATAAAACTAAAGAATTCCATCTGATGAAGTACAAATAGTTGGTAATTTTGGTCTTAAAATCTTCAGTAAAATTGAGAAAGCACTGTCTCCCAGCTTATAAATATATATAAAACTTAATCCCATCTGGAGGAAACATGCATCAACTTAATTTTTTTTTTTTTTAATCTTGGGAAACCAGAATTCAAAGAAATTTTCCACTGTAGCTTTAAAGTGAGACTATTACATTATAATCACATGCACATTTTAACAGACAATTCCTATAGGAACTATTGAATTTTGTCCTGGAATTTGTGTGTCAATATAAATTTTGCTGAAGAAAAATGTAATACTGATAATATAAAAGAAAAATAAAAGTTTAAAATGTATCCGGGTTCAAATACACTTCTGAAAAATGAAGCCAAACACTCTATGAATGGAGGCAGGAGAGGTTCTGTGGCCATGGCATCCATATCTCTGTGTCTGTTAGTACTGGCTAAACTACAAAGAAACAGATAAGGATAATTAGAGAAATAAGCAATATAATCATGCACATTTCCCTCTTCGTGAATACACATGGGTGATTTCACCTGAAATATTTTGAGTAGCGGTTGGATGTAATTGTCACCATAAAGCTTTCAAAAAGTAAAGATGTCAGTTTAGGCTAAAAGGAAATAAATGACTAGTTTATATGTAAACATGTATATATGTATATGGAATTTTATGAGGGAAAATATATCTTCTAAGAGCTCTGCTTTGAATACTTTTATGGGAAGTTGTTTTATATTGGTGTAGTTGTACTGATTTACATCTTATAAGAACCTGTTATTCTGTTCTATTCTATTATAATATATACATGGAAAAAGTGTACAAATCAACATTTGCTATCCTGTTCAGCCACAGGAAAAAAGCTACCACCTGTCAAGATCAGATTTCTTATCACAGATTTTCATAGTATAAAAATAACTATATAAATTAATGTATATTTCTCACTGTATCAAAAGCAAAAGAACAATTTTATCATCTGTCTGTGTGAAGAAAATCTCTTTTCCCCTGGACCATGACCTCAGCCCAGGCACCACTGTAGCATGGCCTTTGATGAGTGAGACTCCAAATGAGAGGAGCTGGAGGCTGTGTTGATGAGGATTGCACTCTGTAACTTATTTATGAGACTTTTTTGTATGTAGTAAAGGGCAAAAAATAATGAAGTGTAATGCTGCTGTGTTTCATTCATTTATATGGTTTTTCATAGACTCTGAAACAACTTTTAAGCAAAGGCTAAGGCTCACATCTGAAGAATGAGGCATTGAAAACAGTCAAAGCTGCAAACCAGGACCAACATTTAACAGCACTGTTGCAAAGTAAAAAAAAAAAAAAAAAAGAAAGAGACATTACTTCCTCTCTCCATCTTTAACCCTGTCACACTGAAACATCATAAGTACTAATGAGAGCTGCAGGTGAAGGCAGGGAATATGAAGAGCATTCCCATCTGTTTCTCTTGTAAGCCTGCTGGCCAATTTCAAACAAGTCACCTCCCATTGTGTCTCTTTTCTGCATTTTTAATTTTGGGCACAGTGACATTAACTTCATTTGCAAGGTACTTTGAAATCCTTCAATGAAAACTGTATCATTAGAGATTTATATTCTAATTGTTTTATCCCTTTCCAGTACTTCAGATTTTTCTAATATCCAGGATCTTAGAAACCATTTTTTTAAACATATTTTAACTCTACTTAACATCCTTTGACTCTGTCTGCAGATTCTCCTTGCAACAAATGAGTTGGCTGGATAAGGATATTTTTAGCACAAAAAATCTTAGCAAAAAAAAAGAGGGAAAAGTCAATTTTACTATATATATATATGTTTGTGTTTATGCATACATAAGTAAAGGTACATAAAAATATATATAATTTTTACATAAATTTGAAGATTATTTAATTGTCTAATTCAGAGAAACATCAACATCTTTTTATGAATAGAATATTGTTCATTAAATTTCTATTTGGTTGTTAGATCATAGTGAAAAAAACCCCCAACAATAGCACTGCAATGAAGTAAAATGAAATCCTCACCTGGTTTGCATGGAAATACTTTTTAAAACTCCACTACTTAACTTTTTTCTTCAAAGGAGTAAATACATTAATTGTCTGAAAATGTGAAGGGTACAATACCTTTGTTCCAGCAAAGTTACAACAAACTTTTTCACAGATCTAAATTAAATTTCTAAAGATGCAAAATCTTTAAATTTCTTTTATGTTAGTCTTCTCCTCTGACTTTGCTTTAATAAATAAAGGACACAAATGTGAATAAAAAACAGGGAAGAAAAAGCTTTATATTGTAAATTCAAGTGTAGACAACAGTAACAAGAGAGAAAATGTCAAGTCCTAGTGTTGGAGTGTTCAGGTATCACACCTGATGCTGGAGTATTCAAAATCAGCTGAACTAAAGTTGGAACATCAAACCTTCCAGTAAGCTTCAGGATGAAGTCTCCAGTAAGTTCCACTGGTAATTTGTGTCCTGGGATGATGAGATGAACCAGGGCAGATTGTCACCCATGGTGTGAGGTTCAGGGAACGAGGAGGCATTAATTGGAATGGCTTTTGTTTTTCATTGCACTCCCCAGATGTGACATCCTGATGACTTCATTTCTGACCATCTTCATCTTAATGCTCAGTTCACCCTTTTGCAAAAGCCACCTCTTAAAGCTTTCCATGGACTGCATTCAGGGCTGTGGAATAGTTGTAGACCCAATATAACAGAAACAGAGCACAGAAAGCAAAATCTGCAATATTGCTGCTCCCTGTCTCAGACACAATGGCTGCAGATGAGCAAATAGCTCGAAGTGCAAATTAATGCAGTGATACCCTCTGTAAAAACCATGTTAAAAACATCAGTGCTGAAGTTCTTGCTCTCATTTTAATAGCATAATACTCTATGCAGGAGAACCATATCTTTTTTAGTGGGCATAATCTCATGTACATTGATTCCAACATATTTTTTTAACCATAGTATCAGTTCAAAATTTATTTTCTGCTTTCATTTCAGAGACAGAATTACTATAAAATATCGTATTGGAGATAATTTTGAGAATTTATTTGTTCAGGTTAGCATTTGTGTTTCCATGTTCATATGTGATAGTTGCAGCCTTACAGTTTACATTTTTCTTTGTTTCAAAACAGCAAAATCACATTGATTGCAGCCCTACTAATTCCTGTATTTTATAGAATGTGACTATTGTGGCAAGATGTTATCTGTTTTATAATATCCCTACAAATGTACAAAAATGTGGAATTTATTTAAGATCCCAGGATATAATCACAATACTGGAAAATTCAGGGATGAAAGAAAGGGACATGTTGGAGATACATGGATTTGAATAAGCAGGTAATTTAATAACTCAGAAGAAACACTTGAATTGTTTGTGTTGCTCCTATGGAATGCATCATTCAGACTGCATTCAAAAAAGAAAAAAAGAAGAAACCCCTCCACCAAACTAATAGAAACTCTGCTTTTGAACTACTCATTGTTCTTGCAACTGTAATTGAAGTTTCCTTCTCTTTCTTTCTTCTGTTCCTTTTCTTATTTGTCTCCCTGTGATTTCCACCCACTTAACAGGGTCATGACATGTGGCTTACAGCAGGACTGGAAATTAGACTCAGGCTTTGAAGAATCAGGCTGAATAAGATACTCAGAGAGGCTGAAAGACCTTTTTATCCTACTGTCTCCTTAAAGGGTATTCTTTAAATTGACTCTCAGTAGATTTCACAGTATGCAGATTAGCTGTTTTCCATAACCATCCATAAAAGGAAATATGTCTAATCTTGTATGAGACAACAGAAAACTTTTGCAGAAGGTGAAATATGACTTGTTCAGGGGGAAAATGTGTGAAATAATTTAAAAACTAAAACCTGAGGAAGGGTACAGCAAGCAGGTTTTAAAAAAATAAAATCAGTAACTCTATATAATGAAAATTCTCTTTCTGCTTCAGAGCAGTTCAGCATTGAGGCAAAGGGAATTTCATCATTTGAGGACATCACCAGCATTCAGGAATGTGAAACTAACCACTGATCTCTCTCTAATCTACAAGTTCCATCATCTCAGGTCTCTTGATATTTTCATCAGTCTCATAGTGTGACTGAATATAAATGAGCAACAAGACTACCAGAAGGTAACTGGAACAAGATATATTCTATAAAGAGGGCTGGGGAAGACAAAGAGAAAAGGGAGCATGTAGAGCAGATATTGTAGCAGTCAGATAGGGGAATTTCCCATGAATTCCTAAATATTCCCATGAATATCCTAATTCTACATTCCCATGAATATCCTAAACCCCCCATAAATTTTAAAAATTAGCAGTTATACTGTTCTGTACAGTCCAACAAGTGCTTGTCCCTGTTCCTAAGTTAAATATTGTCAGAACTGGGGAAGGAGGGGGGAGAAATGGTCTTTGTAAAGCATGTTGAAGAACAATCATTAGAAAGAGAACACTTTGGTAACTGCAATGAGAAAGCTTTGCCAAGCAATAGGAAGGAATATTCCACACTTTAAACATAGCTGTGGAGTTCAGTTAAAGGGCTTCTGCAGTCCTTTACATTAGATGGTTAACTTATCTGGCTTAGAATATTTACATGTTTCTTATCACTATTCTCCTCATAAATGCCTTGTTTTGTTGTTGTTGTTTTCTAGATAAGCTTTGATTCAAGAATCCTTTAGATAGTTAACTTTTTTATGCAGTAATTCAGCACATTGCTTATCACCTTAATACAAGAGACCCCTCAGCTGAAAATTAATTTGAAGGAGATTGCCAGCTTCTTTTCCCTGTTCACCTGTTTGTAAATGATAAAGCAAATAAACATTTCTTGAAATACCTGTGTCTAGCACTTAGTTCTCTTGAAACACTTTACATGCCTAAGCACAGTATCATACATCTATGATTATGCATCATTTAATCTAATGCATTCTTCCCACTGTGAAATTCAGTTCTTCCCAATTTAATGCACAGTTTGTTTTGCATGTAGAAGAGAGCAGAGACTGAGCTACTTCCTGTCTGACTCACAGATACAAAATACCATTGTCAGTCTCCTGTTCCAAATGGTTAAAAAAAATAATCTACTTAAGCTCAGATTCTGGCATGTTGACTGACTAGGAAGAGCTGAGTCCATAAACACAGGGACTGCAGTGTCCTTGGTGTCTCCTATCAGTCACTATGATCAAAGATAGCCCTTGGCAATGAATAATCCAACATATATATTAAGCATGTCTTTTCTGGGTCTGGGAGGCAATAGAAAAAATTAGGCAATGAACAATGTTCATGAGATGCATTAAAAGAAATGTTTTAATAAAATTGGTTGACTGCACACACAGAGTATTTTATTGTAGGAGAGTGCTAAGCAAATTGGGAATCAATGAAAGTATAAAGCTAAGAGAGAGTCCAAAGGAGAGCTATGAAGAGGATGAAGGGCCTTGAGGGGAAGCCACAGAAGGAGCAGCTTGAGGGCACTTGGTCTGTTCAGCCTGGAGGAGACTAAGGGGAGACCTCACTGCAGTCACAGCTTCCTTGTGAGGGGGGAGGAGGGACAGAGAATGATCTCTGGTCTGTGGTGAGCAGGGACAGGACCCAAGGGAATGGTCTGAAGGTGTCTCAGGGGAGGTTTTGGTTACATACTAGAAAAAGGTTCTTCACCCAGAGAGTGGCTGGACACTGAACAGGCTCCACAGGGAAATGTTTGCAGCAGCAAGCCTGAACAGAGTTGCAGAAGCATTTGGGCAACATTCTCAGGAGCATGGTGTGACTCTTGGGATGTCTTTTGCAGGGCCAGGAACTGGACTTGTTTCTTGTGGATCCCTTCCAACTCAGGATATTCTACAATTCTATGATGTTTTTGAAGTAACCAATGGCCTGAAAGAATTTTATCAGACGGTATTTAGTAACTCTCATTCCTGTTCTCTTTTCATAATAGTTTCTCAGTGATTTTGTGGGGCTTAGACAACTATTTTTTTATTGAAATAATGCATCGAACAGGCTAACAAACAGGAAAAACATCACCAGGATTTCAAATATTTAAGTTAATTAGAAAAGAAGCCCTTATACAGAAATAAAACAAAGGGAGAAAAAAATTTGTGATTATATTTTTGTGGCAATAAGAGCTAAAATGTAAATTTTGTTGAAGTACACATGTAGATGGCCTTTTTCTTATGTTTAACAAAGTAAGTGCAATATAAGAAATTACTGAATTTTACATGAAAATTTGCTGGATGAGACAGCTGACAAATAGATAGTGCCATGAGGGATGGATGTATTTCACAGATGGTTAAGGAGGAATTATGTGAGAAGTGGTTGAACTTCACAAGTAATTGAAAGGGAGCTTTGTGAGCCTTTGGGGGACTAGACTTGCCAGGCCAACAGAGATAACATAACCAACAAATATTACCATGTTAGACCAAAGTGACCTAGGTAATATGTGAGAAATATCAAATTTGATGTAGCCAAAATATGCCCTTTGGGAAAAACTGATTACAGACAGATTTTTTTAAATCTCAACAGAGACAAGGGTGAAGAAGTAAATGCTCAAGGTATATCAGGGAAAAGAAACATAGGGAAGAAGAAAGATCGAGGCAACAAGTGAGCAAGTGATTGCCTGCCTGAGGCCTGCACTTGATCCCTGTGCTCTGATCTGTCTCCCTGCCTGCCAACCTAGTTGGAGTAGGGTCTCTTGTTCATGTGTGTGCAACCATGGGTGTGCACACACATACAAACATTTCCCAGCAAATGTGGGTGTGCAGGCCAGCGAGCAGACAAAGATAGACTCTGGTGAGAGCCAAGGTGAGCTGAAACTGCCTGAAGGGGCCTTCCTGGGCACTGTGGCTGGATGGAGTCTCAACTGAGCCCATGAAATCCTCAAATGATGATGGTGTGCCTGGAGGTTGGGGGAGTGCAGGACCTGTGGGCTGTAAGTCTAGCTAGCTGGGAAGGAGGAACAGTAATGGACCATTTGTGTTGTTTATGGTTTATAGAGGTGTCTGTTAAGTGCATATTTCCTTTGTACACCTGTATTTACACCTCAGTAACAGAGGCTCAGCTCTGTTTTTTCCTGAACTTAGGAGTGGAGATAACCTGCAGATTCACATCTGTCAAACTAAGATGGGATTAACTGCCTAGATCCTAAAGTGCAATGGAACCAACTTTCTTAACAAAATTTCAAGTATGAAAAATTTACTTAATGTTCCAGATAATAATTTACCCAGGGCTGATAATGGATAAATGGCTATACAAAATTAATATAATGTGCTATGCCCTTCAGAAGAAAAGAAAAAGATGAGGAGTTACCTGTGAACAGTGATATATACATCCATATCACAGAAAAGAAATACAGCTGAAAATATAAGCAGCTTTCAGAAGTCTGCAGAATTCATTCCAAACCATATTTCTTTGTAATAGCTTCATAAATAAACACAGGCGTCAAGTATTTGATTCTCAGGAAGAACAGCTAATATAAGCTAACAGTGTTGAACTGAAAATTAAGCTTCATCTTTCTCTTACTAGTAATATCTATCTATCTATCTCATCTATCTCATCTATCTCATCTATCTCATCTATCTCATCTATCTCATCTATCTCATCTATCTCATCTATCTCATCTATCTCATCTATCTCATCTATCTCATCTATCTCATCTATCTCATCTATCTCATCTATCTCATCTATCTCATCTATCTCATCTATCTCATCTATCTCATCTATCTCATCTATCTCATCTATCTCATCTATCTCATCTATCTCATCTATCTCATCTATCTCATCTATCTCATCTATCTCATCTATCTCATCTATCTCATCTATCTCATCTATCTCATCTATCTCATCTATATCTATATCCACACACACATGGAGAGGTGAAAACTTTGTGTGCAAGGAAGATTGAGCAATCTGATTCATTAATATGACAATAAATATGTAATGGTTGAACATACAAGCCAGGACTATGGATTATGAAAGTAATGGAGAAATAATATCTTTTGTGTTTTGCTTTAATTAACTTGAATCCCCCTCTTGTAAAATAAAATCAGCCTGAGGGTTTTTAGTTATATTTACCTGCACTTTGAAAAGAACACCTTTACAAGACTTTGAAGATTGATTTTTTTTCCATAGTTGAAATAATTTTTAAACCAAAAACTTTTATTTTTTTCTTAAAAAATAATTTTAAAAATGCACTTAAGTGACCCAGCNCTCACACACACATGGAGAGGTGAAAACTTTGTGTGCAAGGAAGATTGAACAATCTGATTCATTAATATGGCAATAAATATGTAATATTTAATAATAATATTATTAAATATAATAAATAAACATAATAAATATGTTGAACATACAAGCCAGGACTACGGATTATGAAAGTAATGGAGAAATAATATCTTTTGTGTTTTGCTTTAATTAACTTGAATCCCCCTCTTGTAAAATAAAATCAGCCTGAGGGTTTTTAGTTATATTTACCTGCACTTTGAAAAGAACACCTTTACAAGACTTTGAAGATTGATTTTTTTTCCATAGTTGAAATAATTTTTAAACCAAAAACTTTTATTTTTTTCTTAAAAAATAATTTTAAAAATGCACTTAAGTGACCCAGCCCAAGTTTGTTCAAAAGGTAAAGTCCCTGTTGATTACAGGCAGTGACATCAAAATCTATTTTGTTGCATTTTCTTAGACTTGTACAGCAACTACCTTGGTGAGTCCAGAGATCACAGACATGTAGATTTGGTTGTAATTGACCTGCTTTTTCTGTTTTTGGGGTTTGCTATGGATGTTGGATTTCAGTTGACAAAGGCATGTGTCCTTACAACAAATTTAAAATAACTGAGTTACCTTCTCAGTCATATCAGCTGGACAAACTCTGCAAATATTTTCACATTCATAAAGTGACTCATGGGAGTTGTGGTCTGGTTTTAGAAAAATAAATCTTGATTAGGTTTTACTTTTTTAAGACTATGTTGAGAGAGCTTTATGCAATTGACCTTCCCCTGGCTGAAGGTTTTATAAACTTTTATATTTATTAAAGTATTCCTTTCTGTAATGGTAAGGCATATTCTGCTTGTGCTGTTATTCATGAAATGCTTTCCCCTTTTTCCTTATTACTGCATTGTATTCTTCCTAAAGTATTTTTAAGAAGGTTTTCAAGGTAGATCTCTTTATAAATACAGACACAGAATTACCAGTAAGAACTAAAGGGATTTCATCCCTTCTACATTAACATTTCCCCCTCGATAGCTGGTGTAATTTAGCTTTTCAGCTTTACCCTATTTGGAGCAGGGCTGCAGCATTCCTAGACTGTACTTACATTTTTCTCTCCATAAATACATACATACAGATATATAATTTATTCAATAACTGTATAAGATGATGATGGTGAGGCACTGGCACAGTTTGCTCAGAGAACTTCTGGATGGTCCATCCTTGAAAATGTTCAGTGCCAGGCCATGGGGGGCTTTGAGCAACTTGGTGCAGGGGAAGATGTCCCTGCCCATGGCAGGGGTTTTGGAACTGGATGATCCTTAAGGTTTTTCCAATCCAAACCATTCTATGATTCTTTGAACACTCCAAATGTATCACCATCCTAATTAGTGACTGGCACCTCTGGAAGATAACATCCTATATCTATAGTCTCTAACAAAAATATCACAATTCTAGAAGTCTGCTTTTGAAGTTGATTATCTAGCAGTTGATTACTGCTGTTCCCCTATATAAATTAGTCTTCCACACACTATTGGGATATACATTAAAAAAATCAGTGTAATTGAAAAAACGAATGCATCCTATTTCAAATAATATTGGATTATCACTTACAGAACATTTGATACATTACAGACAGTAAAATGCAGTGCATAGATATTTAACTGCACAAAGCATGAATAGAAGTGTGTTGCCTACTTTCAGATTCACCAGTGAACTGTTACTTTCCTTATGCCAAGTACAGCTGAGTAATTGATCAATGAACACTACTGAGTGAATAAACAGAAAATGCTGTGTGAGCTGATGGGAAAGAAAATGCCTGAGGAAAAGTCCATTCTTTTGTATCAAAACCTACTAGGAACTGCTGTTTTACTGATCTATGCTTGTGCATCTCTGGAATTCTAGCTGGGTAAAGCAATTTTGATGTCTGTTTTGCCATAAATAAAGATTGCTTTTTCCCCACAGCTATTTGTTTCCCTACCTTGTCCCTTTTGAAATGGTTAAAGGCCATAACTGGGAAGGGATTGTGATCTAATGTTTAGTTGACCAGAAGATAAGGTGTATCCTGTTTCCCTGTGAAACATAACAGTATTAAAAAAATACAAAATAATAAATCAGCTTCCTAAATCATTCCCTCCAAAATCTGTATATAGGAGTCAATAAGACTCAGGTTTTATGGGCTGGAATGAAATAAGGAATTAAGTGGGTAATGGTCACGCTGCCTAGCCCCAGTGCTAAAGGTCCATAGATGTGTTTTCTTTTGTTTTTGTTCCTCTGAGGGCATGTACAACTTCCTGAGATCACACCCATCTCACAGTTCAGTCCATGAGGGATTTGTGGAAAGGACAGATGTTCCCCCCTTATCATTCACAGCAGCAGATGTCCTTGCCATGCTCAGGTTGCAACTGGCTTTCTACAGAGGGATGCTAGAGAGTTCTACCTGAAATAGTTCTGAAGACAGCCTATTAATTTTATAATCAAAACTCCAAAGTATTGGCATACAAGGTTTAGGTCTCAAAAGAAGACATGATCAGTGTTTTCAGAACTGTTGCTGAATCACAATGAAGGTAAACAAATACATCAAGTCAGCTCTCCAGACTGGTTTTACAATGAGAGGATGCCTTCAACACTTGAGTAAGAAAAGCAGCTTTTTGTTTTCCAACGCATACACCAAATACAAGTTTGGAGTGGAGCACAATTCTGTATGAACACTTCATCACAGACTATAAACAGAGGTCAAGTTGAGAGATAATGCAGGCATTCAAGATATATTTCTCCATGTGTCACATTCAAGCACCAATTTCTTGTCATGAGGTGCCAGGAGCTATCGTGAATTTACTGATTTGTTCTGTGCATTTCTGGAACTGGAGCTTTTTTGAGTAGCTGTACTATAGCTGTGGGTTATAGTTCAGGGAAGTAAAAACATTATAAGCCTAATTTTAAAATGCTAGCTGTAGAGGCTGAAAGATATATACAGGAAAAGATAATTTCCCTATGATATTCAAATTGCTGCAAACTTCCATATTTAATTTGCAACCACCATACTACAAGGCACTAATAATCTTTCCCCTGTCATATAGAAGCAAATGTGTGGAGAGCTTTTGCCTCAAAGACTGGTAGAATTCTATTAATTTTCAAGGATAAATTCAATTAAAAGAATGTATTAATTTCTGAAATTTAATTTATTTATACCACCTTACCTGCTCCATGGGCAGATAACTGTGTAGGTTTATAAATATTTCACTTGTAAGAATACAAGTCTAGCTTCATTTGCAACTCTTTTTGTGTCACTGTCCTACTTTTTCATAGTCTGCTTGACAAAAACTTTCTGTGCCTTACCTACCTGAATTTTATAACAAAAACCTTTGGGACTAATTAAGATTTTTATAGTAAAATAATGAGAAAGATTTTCTGTCTCTGTATTTTTTTTTTCCTAGTTTTCTGCCTTGGGTTATTCTTGGGGCCGCCATAGTCAGATTCAATTTATAGAAGCATATTTGTTGCTCATCTGCATTAATAGAGCATAGTACAACAACAACAACAACAGCAGCAAAGATCTTGACAAGTTCTAATATTTTCTCTTAAGCTAAATAATTCCCCAGTTTATTTCTCTGTAAGACTCATAAAACAAAATGTGCTAATTAATGTAGGAAAAATCCAATTGTTCTGAAAAAAATTAAATGAACTGAAGGATTTTTTTTTAGTAGGAAAATTTAATCTGGCAAGGAGACACTGGTAGAACAGGCTAGACCAAAGTGCAGAGCTCTGCTGTATCTGCCATAATTATTCATGAAGCCTTCAGCCAGGCAGGCTATATCTGGTTATAATTCTTGCACATGTCAGTGATAGGGAACATCCAGCTTTTATCCTTCAGGATGCTGACAAGGGCAGGAGAAGGTATGATCCCAGTGCTAGGAGGAAGCTTCCAGGCTCTTTGTTACCCAAAAAAAATTCTGGAGTAAGTCCCTCACTCCACAAAACAAAGAACCAGCAGAGTTCAGGACAGGAGGGTTTAAGTCACAGCAGACATCATTCACAGAGTCAGGAGGAAAAGCCAATGACTTCAAGTCACATTTCTGGGAGAAATCTATCTAAGGAGATAATAGCTGTCACATCCATTTGGGAAATGGCAGACCTGAATTCAGGTTCCTCTTTTGTGTGCTTGTACTTAAACCTGTGTTTCACAGCTTGCATGGAGGATGCTCTGTCTTTAACAGTGAATGAAATGACTCAAGACACTGCAGGCAGGAGCCTCATGCCCATGCAGCTTGTCATTCTGTCTGTGATGTGGCACATCCCACACAGGCTGCCTTTGACAATGGTCCCACAGAGGTAACACCCAGACCTGGACTCTGCATGGGGGGGGACATCCTGACACAGACCACATGACACCACAGCATACACTGAGCACTTAAAAACACCTGTATGACCACAGGAAAAGCTTTTGCTACCCTGAAATAATTCAAGTGGAAACAGAGCTGATGATGGGTGTGACAACACCTATGACTGGCTGCCTGTTCACTGGATTTGAGCTTGAAAGATAAGCACAAACCCTCCTCTGCAGGCTTTGCTCACCTCCATGTTTGCAGCAGCCACATGTGGGACCTGCTGAGGTTTGGTTTGTGTGGAGCTCATGTGTCGCCATCTGGGCTCACCTTTCTATCAGCAAACTCACTATCCCAACGAGCAGCCACTGAACTGAGGGGCACTCTTTGCCTTCCCTTCTACTTTAATGATTCAATGAATACACATCTCAGGCAACATATGGGCAAAAAGAAAAATCAAGAAACAGTCTCTAAACCTTAGCAGCTAAGAAAAATTCATATAGGGGTCAGGAAATTTAAGAACAATATTCTCAGTGGGGGAAGATGTCTACTGTATCTCAGTAAAAAATATCCAGAATAGCAGAAATCCTGATGGTAGGAAGGTCTCTTCAGTGCCATTGTAGGACACAGAAGAAACATAAAAGACTACAATACTTCAAAAGGCAAAAAGTATAAAAGCTTTATTGTCCAAAATTACTACCTTTTATAAGGTGTTCCAAAAACGATTTAACATGATTGGTGAATAGGAACAACACCTCTCTAATCCCATTGGTTAATTAAAAAATTAACTTTAATCCCATTAGTTAAACAGAGAAGCAGTAAAATATCATCTGGAGAAAGATTGTTTTGGGAAAGGATAGTTGTTTTCCAAGATTGTTTTGAGAAGAAGCTTTCTTGAGGATTTTTCCCTTGGGAAAAAGTTAGCAGGCTAAAATCTCTCAGACCCAGAAGTATCAGTCCCACACTTCAGAAGACTTCTGAGGATTTAGTTTCAAATTAGATTAGATGGTGGATGAATGTAATCAATGGCAATTGATCTCTCAGCTAAAAGGGGACCTGTAAGACCCATAATTATAAATATCAATGAACTGGGCTGTGTCCTGATGGATGTCCTAATTTTCAATAAGTTCTATGAGAGATCAGGACTTCAAGTCCTTCAGTACATGCTCAGGTACATAAGACACTTTGAGTAAGTGAGCATATGGAGAATTTATCCTGTTTCTGAGTTATCAGTGCTCTTTGGGATCTAAAATTTCAAGTGACAGCTGGGCATGTGTGTCTCCCAGTGAATTAAAAGGATTCACCTGATCCGTAACAGCTCAGTGCTGTTAGAGCTTTTCAAATGTGATATAAAAGGGTTGTCTCAAGATATTTTTGCTACATACTAGTTTAAGGTACAAGATTTCCTGATTGCAGCAGGCCAAAAACACAAATACAGGAATTTCTGGCAGTTAACTTTGGTGCTTAATAATTTGATAAAACACAAGAATTACTAGTCTTAATCCTTAAATTAAGTCAACTCCCTACAGCATCCTGTCTACAGGAGTGCAATCCTTTTTAGAAGTGGGGGTGCTGGCACTTTCCAAGGGCATCAGGAGCTCCCTGCATTACTCCCTTTGGTGCAGGATGGTGCAAATCTCACTCCACTTTACTCCAAAATTTTGGTAACTGTTTTGTCTGTTAAGCAGTCTCCAGCTGTCTATCCGGAGACAAATGAAAATTTGCCATTTTTTCATTTCTTTTATAGGGCACTAATCCCTGTATGATGTAATATTCTTTTTTGCCTAAAGGCTGAAGTGGGGTGTTTCCCATTCTGTTCCTCATCCTCCCTCCTCTAGGAGCTGCTGCATTCACCATACTAAATTTTGTGATGATGTTGTGGGATGGACATGTACTCAGTGGGGAATAACTGAAACCAACACAGGCATTTTCAGTCAAACTTCCAAAGTTAGTTCCTTACTGTGTAATCAAACCCTCAGCAGGAGTCTGCTGCTAATTGTGACATTTTCCAGCAAGATGCTTGAAGACAGGTCACTGGAAATTCATGTACTTCAGATCATTTTAATAGAACTAATATGGCATGCACAGAAGGGCTTGCCTTCTTAGCCCCACAGAGTTTCAGCTGAAAAGGCCATTTAACATTTTATAGTAAAACCCTTTATAAAGCAGAAAATGTAAAACTTGGGCATATTCTCCAATGGTTAATGTAATATACTGTAATAGCAAGGCTTGGCTCTTAAATACTCTCTCTAGTCCACTGAAGCATTTGCAGAATTAATCCCTCTGACTTCTGAGCTATGGCTCATGTGTTTCAAGTTTAGCATGCCATCAAGTGTTCTGTTCCATCAAGGCCCCTAAATGTTTTACTTCATGAATACATTTATTTAGAAAAAATACACTTTTATATAGAACAAAGATAAGAAATAAGACACAGATCAAGTTAATCTAATTCATTCCTTAGTTTAAGTCTCCTAAATGGGGGGATTAATCTAAAATAGGTGCTTTATTTTCCACTCCATAAAGTAGAAAAAAGTAATTGCCTTTTGAAAGTTACCAGAAAGATAAATTATTTGCTTAAGTAAGCTACATAGTCTTGAACAGAAATTATTCTTCCAGGCTTTCAAAACTCTTTCTACTGCTTAAAGAGAGTCAGGCTAAGGAAACCATCATCTAAAATGAAGGTGAGAGTAACATGACTAAATCAGAAAGGCAGCTATTAAAAAAAAAAAAAAACACCAAAAAAACCCAACAGTCCTTGTTTTACATAAAACAAAATAATAATGACAAAAATAAGACTAAAACTTAGAGATAGGGAAGTTTGTAATCTCTCCTCTTTTTTCTTTTTTTTTTCTTCCATTCTTACATAATTAAGTTTTCCATGAATTCTTAATACTGATATTTGTCAAATCTTGGGTTTAAACTTTTCTATGCCAAAGAAGAGCATAGCTGTTTTATAGAAATTGTGTTTCCTTTCCTCTAGTATCCATGTTCTCTCTTTTTTTGGGATCTGTGTTGCTGCAAAATTCTCATGCTGTATCTTTGAGAGTGAAATAAAGAGCACCCCAGTCTGTGAAACCAGGGTATGGATGAGTGCTGGGATTCAAGGCAAAGGAATCCATTTTTTATAAAGCAGTAAAATAATTCAGTTAATCTGAAAAAAGCCGTTAGGGAATATTGTTATGGCATTTAGAAATGTTTTTTGCCTCAGTTAAAATGTTTGTTTTTTTTAAAAAGAAATGAATGGAAAATTTACAAATTACTGATAAAAAGCTTATTCCTTAAAAATTCCAGGCCTGACCTGAATCAGAAATTGTGAGCAATACTCTAAAAAATATTTTAAATTTTCTGTCCTTGGTTTGTAAATGGAGAGTTCCTGAGACTGCATTCCCCTTCTGTTGATTACCAGCTTCCCTGAAGACAATAATTAGCCAGTTACAGAATTTGGCTCATATCATACCTTCAGTCATGGTTCTGTGGCCTGGGAGACTGAATAATCACTAATTGGTGAAAGATCTGATAAAACCATTGTTAATTTGTATGTTAATGGATGCTTTCATCTGACAGTCACTTTTTAAAATTTATTTATTAATTAACTGACAAAAAAAAAATCTACAAAAGAGGTAGGCTAGGACAACTGGAATTTGCTTCTCTCTCTGGGCCAGAAAAAGTTGTATGTAACACTTTGAAAAATACTAAAGTAATTTGGGAATTTGCATGTTATTGTTTAGGAGTGGTGGATGTTTGCAGCTGTGTGAAATGGTGCACCTAAGCATTGTTTTTGTTGCAGACAGATATACAGCCTTGAAGCCATCTTTGACACTTCCACAGTGTGCAGAGAGGTTGAACCATTTTAACTCATAGCTTCAAGGAAAATTTGAAGAACAGGACGTATTCACATAGTTTGCTAGTTACTGGGGAAACTTTTTTCATCAGGAACACTCATAGATATAAAAAAAGGAGTGAATTGTTCGTATTTCCTGAAACACTGTTTTGGTGTGTATGTGAATATCCTATTAATCAGAAAGGAGAAAATTATATGTTCACATTGCTGCTGCTCTGAAAACCTGTCTTCCATAGATTTTTAAATGTATTTTTAAGGTAAAAAAAAATTAAAGACATGAAGGCAATTGGAAAATATGGTAAAAATATAACAAGGTTTTATGAGGATTGATGGTGTCATAATAACTTGATAGCTTCCTGTGATAAAATAGCTGATTTTCTAATTAAAAGGCACACATTTCTAATCTGTCTCGTTTTCAGTAAATTTTTTGATATGGTGTCATATATTATACTACTAGTTAAAGCAGATAGCATAAGGATTAGAACAAAAATTGTACTATGAGAAATAGGCTAAAAGAGACTAAAATGGATATTATTAGAAGAGGACAATTCAGAATGGGGAAAGGTTACTTTCAGATTCTTTAAAGACTGATTTTGGGATTCATCTTTTTAAATACTTTCATTAAGGATTTTGTGCAAAATAATTATGAATTCATGAAATTCATAGTTGAAATGATGTTGAGAGGCATCTTATACGTAGTGGGGGTTGAAAATATCGTACAGGAGAAACTGAACAACCTTGAGGACTGAACTCACAGAAAAGAGGCAAATTTAATATATCTGTGTGCATGGCCATGCACTTTTACACTAATACCAAGATTAGCTGCTTTACTAGGAGACCAACCCTTGGAAATAAGTGACGAGTAGAAATATCTGTACATGTTATCTGATCCCAAAGTAATGTGCAAATGGAAGTGTGTGACTCAAAATGTGTAAGGCATATCCAAAGGAAATAAAGAAATATTCTTTTCTCTATCTGGAGAAGGACTAAAAGAATAAGTGAAAGGATGTTGTATTTTATGACTTCCAGATGAATGTGTTATCCATTAGGCTGAAAATGGAAGAGTAAAGAAAGCTTGTTAATTTTATTTACAGGTGACAAATCAGGCTAAGCGTGATGCATATATGAGAGAAAAATCAGCATAAATTTGAGATGAGCACATCAGCACTGATAATCAGGAAGGTGTTTTTAACCACTTATAAACCAAAATTCTTCAACACCCTTTCAAAATGGCCAGTATGGGAAAAGCATGCTTTGTTTTAAGCATAGCAGAAACATTACATGATATATTCAACAAAAAAAAAAAAAGGCTGGGGCTTGGACTTGAAAACTCAGAAGGTGCCTTCCAGTTCTGTTATTCAGTATTCCTGTAAATTAATGTTGTTAATTTAATTCAGAAATCCTACTTTTTTTTGCAAACAATATTTATGCTTATGTTTCTTATATAGTTATATTTACCATTAGATTTTCTGTATACTGTGATTGCAGGCAGGTAGGATAAGTCATCCTCAGGGTCACAATAACAGATATAACTGAGATAAAATGCTACCTAAAGGTCTAATTTCCTCTCATCCATTCCAGTTTTTAACCAGGATGGTGTAACACCTTCAATATTTCAGAGTATTCACTGCAATAAAAGATTCCAATACCAGACTTTTTGACTCATGTTTTTTTTTTTCTAACTGCTATAGTCAATTGAGTCCCTAATATCTATATGTATGTATATGTGTATGTATATACATCTCAGCCTTAGGCAGAGTATATCTATAAAATGGATTTACCAGAGTATTTCCCCAGAGATTTGTGTTCCCTGGGTTGTTTGGTTCTTTTTGTTTCTTCTGGTGGCAGACTGTATAAGATTAGCCAGCTTGGGGGTGCAAATGCACCCCAGAGGGAAAGTCTTACTCATTTTTCATGGTATAATTGATTTTTTTGAATAATGTATGTGATGGCTAGATAACAACCAGAAAAACAATATCTAAACATGAGTTGGTACTGTTTTCTACAATATCTGTGATTTGATGGCCTAACCTATGAGGTTGGCCTTGCCTGTGGAAAAAAACGTTACATTATTTTCTGTGAGTAAAAGCAATTCAGCACATTTTCCCCTCCCGGAAAAATAAACGAATATGCAGAACTTCATTTATATTGTTTTATCTGAGATATTAGTATAAAAATTTTGTACAGAGCTAAATAATTGCTGAAACTATTTTTTTGAGTGGGTTTATTGAAAGGGGAAAAATAAAAGTTTCTGTGGAAAAAAACAACAAAAAACCCACACTAAAAATTAAACAAGGGAAAGCTTTTGACATGGGTTATAGGGATGGAGCACCTCTCTCATTAAGAAATGCTGAGAAAATTGGAATTGTCCAGTTGGGAAAAGAGATGGCCTCAGGGTGACCTAACTGCAGACTTCCAGAACCTGAAGGGAGCCTGCAAGAACGATGGACAGGGATTATTTACAAGGGTGTTTAGTGACAGGACAAGGGTGAATGTCTTTAACCTGAAAGAGAAGAGGTTTAGATTAGGTGTAAGGAAGAAATTATTGACTGTGAGGGTGGTGAGTCACTGGCACAGGTTGTTCCCTGGAAGTGTTGCAGGTCAGGTTGGATGGGGATTTGAACAACCTGGACTGGTGAAAGGTGTCCTTTCCCACAGGAAGAGTGCTGGAAATGGGTGATCTTTAATGTCACTTCCAGCACAGCCTGTTCTATGGTCCCTTGAAACTGACTTTACTTGAAAATAGTATTTTAAAAAAAGTTGGAATTATTACAGGATCTTTGCTTGAATTCTAGGGGGTTATGTGAGATGTGGTGTGACTTACAATTAGAACAGGCTCACGTCATAGCACTAAAGTTTTTTCTCTGTCTCACCCTAAACAGACTGCAGTGACACATGGGATCGTCTTTGCTCTACACCAAGATTGACTTTTAGGTGTGTTTTGATTTGGAGTTTGACTTTGGGCAGCAGGTCAAGTCCTAAAGTATATCTCACCTCAGCAAGACAACTTTTACCCTATAGGTCTGTAGGGGCTTCAAAGAGCAGTCAAGTGTTTAAAATGGGTACGTTTTGACAAATGTAATCTGTGAAATATCAAAGTTAATTTCCTTTAGCACTGTGAGCTGTACCTGTAGAAAAGGGTCTGGATAAGAAATACACAGTGAATATGTTTTTGTTACATTTTTGTGGTTACAGTTTGTAGGTTGCTGAAGGGAAAAATGAACAAATTGATGGATTTGGTTATGTGTGAAATGGATACGTAACAAGGGAACTAGAAAACCTTTAACATTTCCAGAGATCAGGACTTCCAACCTACCGTATAATACTCCATTCCAATTTCATTGAACTGTGATGGAGGGAAAAATTCCATAATATTGGTGTGCACTTAATTGTCACAGGAAAATAAAATTACGAGGTTTAGCAATACCATAAAAATGTGTAGTGTTATGCAAGAACTTAAAATTACATGCTCCCTAAAGTAAAATTATTATACTACAGAGGCTCGCAAAAGCTTTCAAACTAAGCAGTATAATCTCACAGTTAAGAGCTTTAACTTCTGATTGAGAAAGGATAGAAACATAAATGCCATTGCTGTCAAGACCCAACAGCACAACAGACTTGAGGTGAATTTTTATGTGTTTTTCAAGCACTTTTCTTATGCTAATGGTGTTGATAAAAGCATAAGACATAATATTTGTACTTTCTGTGCACAGCTGAGATATGAATATCGAAGTCAGAACAAAGGAATGCCCATTTATATGTGGACATGTGGAGAAAGATATGGACAACCCACTGACACCTCCCAGTCAATGAAAGAACAGTAAGAAAAGACAGATGCTCATTGTCCTGAATCTATCAAGCTGAAGCCATGTATCTCCCATCTTATCAAGAGTCTCACCAGACAAAGCTTATCTGGGAAAAGATTTGAGTGCAGGAAAAGACAGACTCTTCAAGCAGCAAATAAAAGGTCAGAGTGCTAATGGGTGGATAGAAAGGCTTAATCACTCGTATTTTACCCTGCACTGAGTGTTCTTGTCTTCCAGCGTGATGGCCAAGGCTTCTTGGCCAGCAGGGCCATTTCACACAGAGAACCAGCTGATCAATATGCCTTGCATGAGCAGACACTGGACTGGAGCACAGAATTCTCTAAATAGCTCTCACTCTGTGCTGTTGAAAAGATTAAGCAAATTCATGAGCAGAAATTATGTATTCTGGATGATACAGACCCAATGCACTTTGGTCCTTTGTGGTCCATGCTGTGAAATTCTAGGACCCCTCAGGATTAGCCACTGAACTGCAAAATAGATCCAGGACTTTTTCCAGCTGATGCAAGGCAATGAAAAACCACTATTGACTTCTGCCAAGAGAAGTTATACATGTCCCCTCAACAGAAATGAACCAGGTTTTCTGGAAAGCCAATATAAAGGAAATGCACTAGTCCAAGGTCCAGAAATACAGGCTTATATGTAAAAGTGTCTAGATTTTTGATCTAAGTGATAACGGCATTTTGTAAAAAATACAGTTCCTTTTTAAATTCGTGGGCAACAAGTTGTCAAATGGTGGATATGCACAAGAATACCTAAAAAATAGTAATTGTCTCACAGGTAATAAATTAAATCGAATTGTATCCTAGGCTAAGCTGTGAATTAGGAAAATCTGAGCCAGGAACTTCCAAGTAGATAACCCACAGTATCAGGAGTGCAGTCCACCCAAAAGACAGGTACTGAAGGCACCATCTGGCACCCTGTGTTTGAGGAGCTTTCAGAGTGCAAATTGTTAAATCCCCATTCTGAATCTTTGATTTTAGGGGAATGTAGCTGATGTATTTTGAAAAATAACCCTAGTGGTTATTTTCTCCCTGTTTTATGTTAAGGTTGACATAGTTTGTAACTTCAATTGAATAATTAATACATGAAGGATCTGATTTCTATGTTTCAGGACAATTCACTGGTCAGTTTTTTAAGATCAGCTGCTCTGCCTCACTTAATATTACAGTTCATTTCCAAGTGAAGAACCTCTACACATTTTCCTCTTTTTTTCCTTTTTTTTTTTTTTTTTGTCCTCAGGACAAGCCTTGTCAGGATCATTTCTCTTTGTATTAAATGACCCCTGAAGGTATCACCTGGAACTGGGGCTTCACTGGGTTCAAGCAATGATAGATTCAGT
Source organism: Alaudala cheleensis (assembly GCA_013398995.1). NCBI lineage: Eukaryota > Metazoa > Chordata > Aves > Passeriformes > Alaudidae > Alaudala > Alaudala cheleensis. Next base: position 255,994 of record VWYE01018871.1, read on the forward strand.
GCACAGAATACAAATTAAGTGTTGTTTACTAAATAAAGAGGCCATTTCTGTCTCAAGACATTCCTGAGAAACACGTGTTTGTAGTGTGGGTGGTGAAACATTGTCTGTAACTGCTCTGTCCCTAAATCCTGCTGATTTGCTCACTGCCAGAGTGAAAACTAAGATCTGATTTTTTTATCGCTGCTTTTTTATTCTTAAAATTAAGGTGACAGGTTAACCAAGACCACAAGAAGTCTTCTCATTTCCTCTGGCCACCCATCATTTCCAGCTCTCTCTGAAGGTGACTGACCAGAAGACTTAAATGACAGGGCAGCAAGACCACTAGAAATACCAGAAGTGACAGAAGAGAACACTGATCAGTTTTTCTAGAGCAGAACCAGAGACACTGGTAAAGTTTACAGAAATCTTTTCATTGAAAAGGGAAAAATCGGAAGTGATGAGTTGTAAAATGTAACTTAACACATAATGTTCCATTCTTAGTGCTCTGAAAATGTAAAAGCTTTTTTCTAAATAAATACTGAAAAAATTATGTTTCTCTTTTTACCTTTCTAGTGTGTGGATAATTTTGGCTAAGGGCCTGGAAGATGAACTGTAATTTAATATGGCCCGGCATCTTGGATAGATAGTGTTTTGTTATTTGGCTTAGTTGTTCACTGTTTTATTCATAAAAGGGAAAGTAATGATTGGCTTCTTTCCTATAATGTTTTTGGAAGGAGAAAAAGGTGTTTTTCTCAAGGTGATGCACTTTGATTTGAGTCAGATGTCAAATTATGAATTGAACTTGATATAATGTTCATTCATGATAAAAATATGTTTGATATTAAATACTACCGCTTTCTGGGAAATTTAATTTTTTGTCACTGTACTGGTTTGAAAGCAAAACCAGTGAGAGACTCTAAGTCAGAAATACAATTTAAGAGAAAAACTATAAAATAAATATAATAGTAAATGGAACAAACAAAAAAACCCTTGGCAGAGTCAGAATACAACCTGACACCCTGTTCGTTAGGGTAGTGGTAGCAGTCCGAATGAAGCAGGCTTGTTGAAGTGGTGATCCTGCAGAAAGATCTGGCAGCTCCTGTCCTCTGGAAATCCCGTTGGGCCCTGTGCTGTCCCAAACCCCAGATTATATCCAGGTGGGAATGCTTGGCTCCTCCCCCCTGGGCAGAGCATCTCACAATGGGCTGATGTCATTCTATGAGTCACACAATGGGTCCTTGATTGCCCATTAAGCAGAGACAGCTCCCGAGGGGAGTTACCTGTGAGTCATGGGCAGTGCATTGATGGGCCATTAACAGGAGATAGTCCAGCGAGAGGGGGCAGGAAAAACACTGCCCCACCTGGTTCCAACAACCCATGAAGATGGTGATAGAATACATACTTTGGGCACATCTTACATTGCAACCTAGGACAGTCACAATCTGTAAGCATTGCTATACAGAATGCTTACCCTTATGAAGAAATTTATGGACTGCTATGCCCCACTTGTCTGTATCTACAAAGGCAGGATAATAATACTTATCTATGTGACAAATGAGATAAGCAGCTTAATTTATTAAAGCTTGTAAACTGCTTTGAGATCCTCCAATAAAAGTTCCTGTGCAAGAAACAAAGTAGTAGCAGTCATATCATAAAGGAAACCAAACCTTTAATTTTGCCAGAGTTCCCCAGGTGAATAGATAACTCTTTAATGAGATTAAGGACGTGTTTGAGATTGGCAATTTTATAACAAATCCTCAGTGGATACAAACATGTAAAGTTGCTTGGCATAACTTTTTGCAATTGCATTTATAAAAGTAATTGGATATTATGAGACTGTGAATAGCAGAGAAATACAGCTGGGAGTTCCAAGTTGTGAATTATATGTCATATTTTATTGTAAAGCTGTGAGTGTTGCTGCTGTTGTGGAATTTGAATGGGTTTTCTGTCAGATGATTTATTAGTGTATGGACAGTATTTGACTAGCATTATGCTTATTTATTGATATTCATAACAGCCCTTTGATCATATGATAACATGAAGAAATGGTTGCAATATTCTGATTCATATGTGCATTTTTCTTTCTTCAACTAATCCAGATGTGACAGAACATTTGTAATCAATTTTTAAAGGATTTAAAGACTTAAAATTATACTCTTGAACCTGGAATGAAGAAGAGTATAGTTCTAATTGAGTATTAGTTTTCTCTACATGGAAGGATGGAAAGGGCTGCACTGACCATTTCCTTGTGAGAATGAAAAGCCAGTCTCATTTGAAAGGAACCCTCATCAGCTGAAGGGACCTAATATGTGTTTTGATTGAATAATTCTGTGCTACCTAGTAGAGAACAATAACCTCAGAACAGCAAGATTCCATCCATTCATGTTTTGACATTTTTCTTTTGATTTTTTTTTACAACCCTCAGAGATAAAAGGAAACAAATTGCAATGGAATAAAAGTGTGCAGTTTTTGAGTATGCAACCTATATTTATTTAAAAAACAAGCATGAAATATTTTTAAGCAGTGTTACAACTGAAAATTTCTTAATATGAAAGAATGAAAATTAAGATCCATGAGGTCAAGAATGACTCAAAGCTGTATTATTTATGCTGCAGAATCATAGGATATCTTGGGTCGGGTGAGACCTAAAAGATAATCTAATTTCAAGCCCTTTTCCAGGGGCAGGGGGGATATAGACAAGGGATATCTTCAGTATATCTGATATATCTTAAATGTAATTGCTCCTGCACCACAGTTTTGGGAAATAAAAGTTACAAGAATGAAGCAGGATTCCACCAATATTATTATTTAGTAGTAGTAGTAATAGCAGTAATAGTAGTAGTAGTAGAAGTAGTAGTAGTAGTAGTAATAGTAGTAGTAGTAGTAGTGCAATAGCCATACTAATATTGTCAGTTCAGTAGGAAACTATTCCAGGCCTTAGGAATAGTTTTACAACTCAGTCTTGTCCTCAGTAGCTGTCAGCCTCTCCAGGGTCATTTGAATTGTGCCCTGGGTGGATTTAATGCTGGCTCTGTGTGACACAGCTTGGAGCAGCAGTAGTTTTTGTTCCTGTCCATGGGGTCACATGCCCCGGCTGCCTGGCTCAGATGCTTCTCCTGACGCTAAGTGTTGGGGTGAAGGTGAGGTGGCAGCTTGTCTCCTTTTTTCATCCATCTTTGCTCTGTCAGAATCGTAGGAGGCCTTTTTGCCCTGTTAGTCTAGACACCAGAAGCCCAAATATCTTCTTACACTCTGCCAGCATAAAATGACCTCAAAATGTTCTTAAATTACAGTGAGCTGTATATTCACTCACAGTTTAATGCTTTTTGTAATGCTTGGTGCCAGAGCAGTGCCAAATGTAAATCAGAGCCAGTATAAATCAGGGCTCATTTAATGTACTATGCAGAGTGGGAACAAGAAAGTTTAGAATCAAGTAGCAGTCTCTTCTTTCTGGTGTGAGGCTCATACCAATTTATGTTCTGATCACTAATGCATGGAATCATTTGCACCCTATTATTAAGGAAATATTTTTGCCTCCTCAACATAATTTTTCCTCATTCTTAAGTTAAAACAAATTTTTGTAGCGTAATAATTTCCCATCCAAAAACCCCAAAACATCTATTAAAAAACATGAAAAGAGGAAAATATTTGGGATGACAGAAGGAAGGCATTTCTTAATGTCCAGCCTCTGTTTGTTACTATCTGTCTGTCATGTGCAACAAAAGCAGCCTGAGTAACAAGATAATGCTTTATGGTGTGACTTGGAGACTACAGCTGGCTCTTTAGTCTTTTGTTGTTCACAGCCTTGTTAATCTAGCTGAATAAAGCTGAACAAAGCAGCTTAGACCCATATGACAATGAGATAGGGGATCTTTCTCTGTGGTTTATTGGACACACATAAAAACTTAATATTGTCCTGTAACACCAGCTCACTGTAAGTGGATCTCAACTCAGAAATTTTTTCCCATCTAGCTACTCTAACTGGATTCCTGGAGCTAATTGCCAGGCTTTACTCTTCTGTGGGATTCTGCAGTCCATGCCTTCCAAGCCTTGTAGCGAGTTCTTTAAATATTTACCCTCCTTCCTTCTTTCCCAGAAATTGTTTTCTTCGTGAGACATGTGGGTATCTTTTGGCTTTGCATTTGGCTTCATAAAAGAATAAACAACCTTTCAAGAGAAATAATAAAAAAAAGAGCTCTTAAAAATGTGATTTTCTAAAAATTGACCCTTTTGAAAAGCCATTTCACCCCAAGCTCAAGTCTTAAAAAGTGTAACAAAATACAGTACTTTTAGAGGTAATTTTTATGTCTGATTTCACCGTTGCTTTTAGTCTGACAGGTCATGGATGAAATTGGGAAGACTTCTCTTCTTCAGTCTTTTTCTGGTGGGTTTTTTTGGGTTTTGTTTTTTATTTTTTCCTGTGGCAATACATGCCCTCGTAGTAAAAAACAGTATGCCTTCTGTCTGGATTTGGTATCTTGCTATAATATCTAGCATTGCTTTTTTAACTGTAAGCCTTTTGTTCTCCTAAGGTTCATCAGCTGTTCTGATCCCTGATTCCAGTAAGACAAATTGCCTCAGACAGTTCCCTGCCAATGTTTGAGGTTTTGCTCAGTTTAAATGTGAATGCTGATTACCTTCAACCATAAGTCAACTACAACAAGGTTTTCAGATATATTTGGTTAAAACAAGATGACAGAGATCTACCAAAGAGACCCCAAGAAGTAATGACAGACAGACTGAGGCAGACAGGTCTACTCCATTACAGCACAAACAATTTAGGAAAATAAAATAAAGAAGAAAAAAAAAAGATAAAAACACACAACAACCCTAAAATATATAAAGAATATTTTTTTCTTTTACCTTTTAAAAAGTGGTTTTATTCTTTCACAAACTTTGGCAAAAAAAAGTTTGTTCATTATTTAGATGATCCCCATATATCTGTTCAGTACTTTCTTCTCATTTCAGTATAAGGCTGTCCTTTTCCCGTTTTGAGTGAGTTTAAAAACTCCCTGTATTAAAATATATTCCTAATGTACATCCTTGCCTTTACTGAAATTCCTATTCATCTCCAGCAGATATTGGAAACATTTTCTTACTTTTCTTTTTCTAGTGCAGTTACATACTGAATGCTGTGATGCTTATCCTTGTTTTTTTCTATTCTAGTCTAATCTGCTTTATTCTGGTGCTTTGTCATGCCCTGCTGTTGAACCCTGGTTATGCAGAATTCAAAAATTAGATCTTATAAAGACCTGAGCAAAATTCAGGTCAACAGTTTGGATGATCAACAAGTACATTCTCTTCCAAAGTACGAAGGAGACTAAGGAACAGCAATAACAGACCTCTGCATCTTCAAAGCATAGATTTCTCAGTTCTTTAAAATTTTCGTTTCTGAAAGCAGAGGCTTCTTCTATATTTCAATATGTGGAGCACTTTATTTTTATGTTGAATTCAGCCTGCTTGCAAGAGGACCTGTTTTTCTCACATTTGGAATCAGTTCAGCTGTCACAGAAAGCCAATATAGGCAGAATTTCCTCAGTTTATATCACCCATATTGTACATCTGAACAGTCTTTTTATAATTTGAAAATCAATGTTACAATTTTGGGGTTTTCTTTTTCTTTAATCAAAACAGATACTAAAAGGGTTAACCTCTGTAAATGTAAAAGTTCAGTGAACTCAAACAGAAGGCCAAGTCGTCTGTAGATTTCTTTCAGATGTATTGGTGATTTCCTATCCTGAATTCCACTTCATTCTCTATTACTGTCTTCCTTCTAATTCAAATAATTTAACCACTGTTCTCTTCCATATGTCTGCTAAGTGGCCATGGAAGGAGATTATATAAAATACAAAAACAGCTCTTCAGGCTTTTTTTCTTCTTGTAACACAGTTTTTCAAACTCAAATCAATTACAAGTTATCTTCTTTCCAGCTATTATATAGTGAAATTATGACCAGAAATTCCTTATCAGAATCTTCATTTCATAGCACAGAAGCATTAAAAGGCCATAACATCATCGATCTACCAACTGTGACTTTGATTTAAAAGGAATTTGTTCTGGGAGTTATCCCAAGCAGGTCTTGGTGTAGACAGTAATTGCCAGTGTTAATCTGGAGTTCAAGTTCTTGTTTCCCACCTTCTATGTATCAACCTTTTAACTCTATAAATCACTACTCTTTTTTTTTTTAATTCATCTTGTATCTCTTTTTTGATTTTTTTTTTTTGAGTTTTGGGGTGGTGGGGTTTTTTCTTTGTTTGTTTGTTTTTGTAGAGCATACTTGATTTTAATGGAAGCATCTTTGTTTCTTGCAAGTAAGTAGAAAATAGGTGGCAACAACTGTCAGCAAGCAAGTCGTCCTAAGGCCATGACATCACACCCAAATTAAGCATTTATAGAACAATATGGACTAACTCCCTGCTTCTGTAGTGACACAGTTAACAAGGAATGATTTAACCTCACACATGTTATAGTCTATTCAGAAACACATATTCTCTGGCTCAAATATTACTGATAATAAGGTCTTGGTTTCCTTATGTCTGTTCATTATTCAACCACATCAGAGGAACTCAATTACTAATAAGTGGTCATTGTGCCTGTGAATCTCTCAGTCTCCTAATCTCTCCACCATTTGAGCAGTGTTTGGTCAGGTGATGTTGTCTCTCCCCTTCAAACTTAACTAATGGGCAGCAAAAGTATGTGAATCAATCATTACTAATCCTGTCATTTCTAAGGATGTCAAAATGCATAACTGCTGTACTTGAAGAAAATAGGATACAAGAAAAAATGAGTGACCCTCTCTCTGAAGGATGGTATTACAACAATAAACTGTAAGGATACTGTTTGACTTCTCTTACGACAGAGCAAAAATAGAGACATGATAAATTTTGATAATATAAGTAACTTTATGCTTCCTTACTGATGGCCATACAAAAACCTCTTAGCTCACAGCTTTCAGTGTTAACATCACACCTGTTCTTGTGTTGCTCAAGGCTTTAACCAAGCTCACCTTGGAAAACCCCCAGGGGTGGAGATGGCACAAAGTCTCTGAGCTCTCTGCTCCACTGCTTCCTCCAGCATCGTGTCTCCCTTCTCAATGTCAGCCCAGAAACTGCACTGCATTCCCCCTTTGTCTGAGGCTGGTGTCAGACACCCAGGGAACAAAGGCACCTTGCAGAAGCACTAATGAGACTGTGTAGTAGAAGAGCAGTAAATCTGCATTATGTGTTTAGGCTGCGAACTGACCTTACAGGGGTATAAGAAAAGGCTTATCTGATCCCCAGAGTGCCATGGTCACAGATGGAAATGAAGGCTTGAAAAATAAACTTTATGATAGCTGCTAATATTACAAATTGTAGCACTATGGAATAAATCACAGGAGCCATGAAATGCAACATACGGTATCCTGTTCTCAGCCAAATGATTTATTCATGAATGTTCGTAATTCAAATGAATTGGCCATGAATATTCATGGTACTCCTTTGTAACTAGATATTGTAAGGAAATCTAGGCTAATTACAGCAGAGGCTCTTTGCTAGCATTTGCATAGTGGCAGTGGGAACATTTTGGAAGTTGGAATTCCTTACTGGAGTCCCAGCTGTAACTACTTCATGTGATTGAATGAGTACAGGGGTCAACAAAGCAAATGTGTGGTACTGCTTGGATGTGGTCTGCTGGCATCTACCCAGTCTATTAGCAGAATATGCACCATTAAACCATGAATATTACATAACTTGCTGCTAGTAAAACAGTAGACATCCATGCAGAGCAAGCCTTAAGCACAAGTAAGTCAAGTGGCTTTTGGGCTGTGTTCCAGCAGGCACAAGAGGTCAATTTCTGCTCACAGTTGCATTAGTGCAAATTCACTGATTTCAATTAAGTTTCATTGGTGTGAATACAAGACAAGTTTGGCCCCATCTACAGACGCATAACTCACAAACTGGCAATTTTCTTTTCCAGTAACAGCCCTGAGAAAAAAAGTTATAGCATGAATTTTTTATCTATTTCCAGTGATATGGGTTCAGGTTAAAATGTTGTAAATCTGGTATTACATTTTTTTTCTTGTTTTCTCAGAAACATCAGCAGGAAAGGATGCTTTTTCCCCCTCTCTGTTCATCTTACTTAAAAAAAGAAATCCTGTATAGAATGTCTGCAATCACAAATAGTCAGATTTAAAAGAGAGATGGAGCTTTGACATTGATGACAAAGAAAAAAGGAGCATCAAACAAACATAGTGGCTGGATCTTTCTTCATCTAGAGAATGACAAGAAGGTAAGATCCTTGGGGAGTTCTTACATTCATATCTGCTAAGCTCACACAAGATAATTCTGATTTGGTGTCCTGAATATCACAAATCCCATCATTTTCTCCAATTACTGTTTTCATCAAGACCAAATCTTCTGATCAACTGATTTTATTTCAAGATACAGAAGTGATAAGTCATTTGTCTTACAGTTGATGCCTATGAGTCAAACACATAGATATGCTCTGGATATCCAAGTGTGTGTGACTGCATTAGACTGGGTCTAATTCATGGGACAAATTTCTAAATCATGGAAGGTGAATTATGAATACAAAGAAGTAAAAAAGAGAGCTCAGAAGTAGATGCCAATGCTTACATTATGTAGGTTTAATTGCACCAGAGTTTTCCCCACCAAAAAGTTTCCCCAGGAAAACTCAAGATTTCCCCCATCAAATAACTAAAGTATTTATTTCACTGCTAAAATATGAAAGTGAGTTTTGATTTAATTTGGCTTCAGCTTTCTCCCAGAACTGGCAGGAAGCCTTACAAAAAGAACCAAAAAATCAAAAAAACCCTAAAAACCAAACCAAAACAAAAGAAAACAAGACAAAACAAACAAACAAACAAACAAACAAACCAAACAAAAAAAAACAACCTAAGAAGAGGCAATAATTCCTGCAGGAAATGCTTTTACTATTTCTCTACTTGTTAATAACTGTTCTTCCTTGGCCACTGCCTCCTGTTATGAATTTGTTCTCTTTGTCCCATGTGGTTATTATGGATTGTGGTTGTGTCACCTCATAAACTCTTTTGGGATACACTGTTAATGTTGCCTTTTAGGCTTTTTATTTCAGACCCTACTCTATTCCTGCAAGTTTTCTTCTGAACCACCAAAATGTTCCAGCATTGGTAGTGAAACATGAGCACGAGAAATAAATGCTCTTTTTTTCCCTTGAGTGCTATAACCAAAAGTAAATACTATTTGTCCCCATAAAATTTTACTTTTAACTATAGTGGTTTACTAGTATTTAAATTCATTATATTTTTTTTTGTGTGTGACAGCCTTTGTTCTCAAAGCTATTGCTTTCTAGAATATTTTCTGTGGGAATGGCCTAAAACCCCTCTTTTCCCAGATAGATGTTGCTACTTTTGAGTCCCCTCAGAAGAATTTGATTCTGAGTACCATAAAATTTTATTGCTGACTTATTCTTTATTAGTCTTGATTTCTTTGTGTTGCCCTTATACTTCATCAGTTATAATTTTGTACTTTGCTTGCAGGTCATTGCTAAAATATATTAAATACAAGAACTCAGTTAGACACTCTTTTGGGACTCTATCTATCTATCTATCTATCTATCTATCATCTATCTATCTATCTATCTATCTATCTATCTATCTATCTATCTATCTATCTTATCTATCTATCTATCTATCTATCTATCTATCTATCTAATCTATCTAATCTATCTATCTGTCTATCTATTCACCTATCATCTATCTTCAGCTGTTTAACATTTTATTCTTAATTATATTTCTGGGTTACTTGCTAGGTTTTGAGCAATGCATTGTGTACAAATCTGACGTACACATTGAGACAACAAGAATTAAAGGAGTTTTACAATTTGAGTGAGGTTGAATAGATTAAGTCCTTTGCTGATAACTGGATTGTTTTTGTGTATCTATGAGGAAGGAACAATTACAAAAAGCAATAGGTGGAAAAATCCACATTCCTCACCTTCTCAAACTTTTGAAGGAAAAAAATGGAAGTGAACTTTGATTGGTCAGAGCCCACATTAAAACAACACTGAAGACACTGGGGAAAAAAAAAAAGGAGAGAAAAACAAACCTGAGCAGAAGATAAAGGAAGCACAATCAACATAAGCACAGCAGGAGAGTCTTTGAGTGCCTTGGATATGACAAAGGGTGCTCTTATTCCAAGCTTGTAGAACACAGCAGTTTTGCTCTGTGCTTGATTTATATTGTGCCCCTTCTATGGAATCAATTGCTTGAATGCTGGCAAGAGCTCCGTGCTGCTCCATTAAATGTAAGACCCACTGTGCTACAGGGTACTGATTAGCATGGACAGGAACAGACAGTAATGCCTGAAAATTCATTGCAGCCAAGTTTTTAAAAACTATCAAGTCATAACTTAACAGGAAGCCCAATTAATGCTCAAATATCTCGTCTATTTTCTCTAGCTTGGCATTAGTGTTGTTAAAACAGATTAAAACTAATGTACAACTCCCAGAGTGCAAAATGATATTACAAAATAAATATTCTAAATGAACTGTTCTCCATCCTGTATATGCAACCCAAGATGTAGGAATACACTATATATGGATGATAAATGAAGATCAGTTTGAATTTGTGAAATGATTATATATGTACTGCAAATGAATAATGAAATAACATTTTTCCACCCACATGCATATGATCTATTTCTGATGAGTTGAAATTACACATTTCAATTATTCTTTATCATCTTTCCCCTAACAGATTATTCTTGTTATTTTAATGTATTTAACTAGTCATGAATGTTTCTTTTATATACCCAAAGGAAACAAAAAAGGAGCTAGGCCTAATAACTTTGGTCCTTGAAAGGACATTTCTAAGTAAACCTTTGTCTCTGACATTCACTGAAACATGATTGTACAGGCATTTAATTACATGTAAAATGTAATGTCATTGCACTTCTATAAAACCATAGTTTGAGATCATAATTTTGGTCTTTTTCACTGGGGTTAAACCACGACACTTTATAACAATTGCCTGAAGTTTTGGGGTTTTGTTTTTTTTTTTTTTTTTTGTTTTGTTTTGTTTTTGTGGTTTGGTTTTTGTGTTTTTTTTTTGTTTGTTTGTTTTGTTCGGTTTTTGTTTGTTTTTTAAAGGCTACCAGGCAGCAATAAATAGGGTAACTGCACAGTTGTTTCATCCAGTCTGGAGCTCTCTAGGTCTGCTTGTTTCTCAGATAAAAAGTGTAAAATTGTAATAGATTTGTTCTGTATAAAACTATATGAAATTCAGGAAGTTGCCAGACTGAGGGTAAGACTGGACCTGCTCTTTAAGGAAGCAATGAAGAGTTATAGATGGTTCAAAACTTCTGTCCAGAGTTCTCTCAAACTGAAGATCTTAGTTTCCAAATTTCACAACCATCATCTAACTTCCATTCACATAAAAGGTACAGAGGAAATTCAAGGTCTTACAGGTGATCTTCCTACGAGTTCCTTAATGCAAGGCCTCTGCATTTGATAGGTGCCTCCAGTGGCACTCTTAGGATTCTCAAACACTGTGAAGAAAGATTGCTTGAATGCTATCAGGAATGTCAAAGATTTCTGTAAATATCACTTACGTGACTTTATGGTGGGAAGAAAAAGAAATTACATTTTAATGAGTTATATTATGAATCTAATGGTAAGTAAAGGAAGAGATTGTCCCAGATTTTTGTAACGTTAGTGGAGGTCCTCAAGAAACAGGTGGGCAGTCAAAATGCAGGAATGAAAGTGGTAACATTGATCCTGCCATGGGGTAGCAACATATCTTAGAGTGTCAGATCCACTCCATGGCATTCTGCAGCATGACAAGGGGCCTGGATGCATTTTAGACCATCCTACAGAATAATAATAGTAGGCAATTACAGGCAGTCAGTAAAAATTCAGGTGTTCACTTTCAAGGCAGTCAGTAAAAATTTAAACATTCTGTTCCAAAAGCTTCAACTAAATGCAACAGAAAGTGGGAAGAGATGTGAGTCAGACCCCAGCTGGTGCTCCTGCCCTGGGACTCTGCACTGGAACACTGATCCTTTCCTCCACAGGGCATACCTCACTGTTAATGAACTTGTTCACTCAAAACCAGGAATGCATTATTTATGTTGAATAATTACCCTCTCATAAAAGCCAGGCATTTCATCTGGAGAGCAGCACACTGCAGAAGGTGTCATAGTGGGCCTATGAGAAATGATTTTTTTGGTTAGTGACATCACCATAAAAAGCCTCTTATTTTTAATTAAGGAGTAACATTATCATTTCAGGTTTTGCTATTAAGCATTTTGAAGGATTTGCATGTCAGATCTTTCCCTCTCTCCCTCATTCCAAGCAACTGCTTCAGTGTTTCACTGCAAAAGAATACTTAGATTTAATATGAAAGCAAGAAAAGAACAATACAGGTGATACTGCAGATACTCTCATCTTTATTTGTGCTGAGTTGTATCTTCCCAGATGAGTGGATTTACTCTTACTCCCTGTATATTATCATCATGGGAGACAGAATAGGAACAGGATAAGGTGCTGGTTTTGGTGTTAAACCTGACTTTTTAAACTATTCTCCCTCCTGTTTATTTTAGTTTTGATGCTGCTAACAACTATTACTCTGCACAGTTTAATTCCAAAGCTCCAAACTGAAGCCATTGCAGGATATTTTATTGTATGTTTGCATTTTGCTAATCTTTTTCTCTCATCTATTTACTGGATATGAATGGTAAGAAGCACTGCGCCACATTTGTGTGCTTGATGAAAACAGTTTGCCTGTGCAGGCAGCATATGGCAAATGTATAAATGGTTATGAATAAATCATGAATCATCACAATTATTAATAACTGATAAAGTCCTGGAAAAACCTTTAGCTGAGCAATCCGAAAGAACAAGAGAGTGCAAAATGCCTCGGAGAAATGTCTCTTCATTTAAGAAATCAACACTCCCATAGCCTTAAACAGTGGATTTAGCATGAGACTGAGTGGAGCCAGCTATCAAAATGGTTTTAGCAGCAATGACTCCAACGGAGCGTGTTCTTCTGGCATCTAATGATAGAGGAGGTGGTGAGAGGAAGACAGGGAGATAGATGGCTCAGGGGATTTGTAATGGGAACATCAAGAAAACACTTGCCAATTTCACTCTGCTTTTCATCATATGATCTCAGAGTGCTTTTCCCCTAGATTCATTGCTTTTATGGCCAGAAGGGACCATTAGATCATCCAGCCTGTGATCCTGTTTAATGCAAAATTTCATCCAGTTATCCCTTCACACAATCCAATATCTTGAATGCTTTGGAATCTCTATGAGCTTATTCTGTAACTCTCATGTATGTTGAGATGAACTTGCTTAGAAGGGAAGTCGTAATTTAAATGACATAAATTTTGTGCATAAACATTGCAATCTGGAAAGAGCAACAAGATCATATCCACAAAGATTTAAGATGCAAATGAACACCCAGGACATAATTCTGGGAAAAGATGTCACTGTTTAAGGGTCTGCAGAGATGCATCTTTTTTCCTCTGATAATTATCTCTTCACATACTTTCAAATTTTACACTAATTTACATATGTACTAAAACATCTCACACCTTAAAGAAATGGGATTTCTCTTCTGCACTTCATAGGGCAAATCATTCTTTTTCTCTCTTCTATTTCTGTGTTGTGAGAGCATGGAGAACTTGCTCAGCTGGGAGAAAGATTAAGCACTGAAGTGACTTTTCTTGTGGCTCACATATCATGGGACAAAAGTGTATACAAACTCCTTCCCTCTCTTTCATTCTGACCAGACATTTGCAATCCATCACCAAGATTCAATATCCACTAATTTGATTTTTTTCTGTTACTACATCTCAGTTCACATAAAATTTTCTGAGGTACTATCACAAACTTGTGTTGATCCAGAAAACTGCATTTTGGGGGTCATTTAAAACCCACTTTGAAAAGATCCCTATAACAGCAAAAGGAGAGGGGAAGATTACCATTCTCTCAATTGGCAATTCTAGTCCATCCTACTTTTAGATCATTAAAAAGTTTGTAATTCATAGAGCACATATTAAATATAAGATCAGAGCTGTGGCAGGCTAAATTGGTAATAATCACCAACAACTGGCTTCTATGTGATTGTATCACAGTGAAAATGTTTAATATAATTTTTACATTGCTGGATAGAATAAGTGGCAAAGAATTGAGAAATATTTCTGATATGTTTTGGAATAGTATTATGATAGTTTTCTACTTATTTAATGATAAATTAGTCACATTTTTCCAGGAAACTGAGAATAGTATTTCTTGATGCCATTGAATTGGCTTTCTTTTATCATCAGCTCAGACAGGGTTTTATCCATAATTTGGGTATTTGCATGTCAAAATCCCAAGACAAAATTATATAGTATGTGGATTCATTGTCTCCAAAAACTTGTCATTTAACCTATATTTAATATAAATTTCATTCTTTTTATATAAAAAAATAAACCCACAGGCGACTTTGGTTACATGAATAAGAAATGAAAAGCAAAAGTGAATAAAATGCACTAGAGCAGTGATCAGCAGTTTGGATTTCAACCAGCAAGGTTTTTTAGCTCTGAGGTGTCAATACTGAGACAGATACTGTCTAATATAATTATTAATCAGCAGGATGACAGGATGGAATCCACCCTCAGAAATTTGAAGTGGACAATATGTTCGAGTGAAGCTTTGGATAAGGCAAAGACAGAGCTTCTCAACAGGTTGGATAATTGGCTTTGTAGGAATTTCATTAAGCCCACCATGGACAGAGACTCCTTCACCTGGGATGGAATAACCCCATGCACCAGTGCAGGTGCCCTGGTTGGAAAACAGCTCTGGAAAAGAGCCTGGAGTAGGTCATGATGGACAAGTAGTGTGCAGAATACCCCTGTGTTTGACAGCCCCACACTAAACTGTATCAACCAGAAGACTGAAGGAAGTGACAATCCCTTGGTGTCTGCCACCTGTGAGTTTGCTCTGGAGGCCACCCTAACTCATTTTGTCCGCACCCCTACAGCAAAGACACTTCAAGACCAGGAAAGCTGCAGTGAAGGGCCAGCAGAGATGTTAACAGCACAGAACCCATCATATATGAGGAGAAGACGACACCAAGCTGTGGGTTAGGTCATGAGAAGTGGGACCTCTTGAAATTCAGCAAAGTCANCTCCAGAGAACTTGTAAGGCTTGAGAAGTGGGACCATGTGAACCTCTTGAAATTCAGCCAAGTCAAATGCAAGGTCCTGCACATGAGTCAGGGTAAATCCCCTTATCAGTGGGTGATGAATGGATTACACACAGACCCAACCAGCAGGACTTGGGAATACTGGTGAATGAAAAGGGAGGTGTGAGCTGGAAATGAGTGTTCTCAGTCTAGAAAGCCAACTGTATCCTGGGCAGCATGAAAAGAAATGTGGCCAGTAGGTCAAGGGAGGTGATTGCCCTTCTCTATTCTGCTCTGGTGAGGTCTCAGTTGGAGTATTTCATCCAGATCTGGGATTCTAAGTACAAGAAAAATACAGAACTTTTAATGCAAGTCCAGAGGAGGGCCATGAAAATCTTCAAAGCAGTGGTATATGTCCCCTGTGAAGAAAGGTGGAGAGAACTGAAATTGTTCAGATTGTACAAGAGAAAGCTCAGACACTTTACAACAGCCTGAAGATACATAAATGCTGCTTACATGAAAGATGGAGACAGGTTTTTTACCAGGTCCTGAAGTGATTAAACAAGGGACTTCAAATGGAAGGAGGTCAGGTTTTGATTAGATGTTAGAAAGTAATTCTTTACTGTGAGGGTTGTGAAGCTCTGGCTCAGGTTGCCCAGAGAGGTGGTGGGTGCCCCATCCCTGGAACTGACCAAGGCCAAGTTTCACAGGGCTCGGAACAACCTGGTCTAGTGGGAGGTGCCCATGGAAGTGGGGGTAAGATCTCTAGAAGCTCCCCTTCCAAGTCAAGCCATTCTCTGATTCTGTGAAAGAAAAAAATTTGTGGGGAAAATCTCTGCTATGTTTTTGTGTTATATTGGAGGTGAAGACATCAAGTACTCAAATTAATTAAGCAAATATCTATGCAATAAAATTTTTCTGATATTTTATTTGTAGAAATATTGTCACCAGCCTTTCAACATTTGAACTGAGTATATAGTTGTAATCTCCAAGGACACTCTCCATGTTTCTGATTTACCTTATAGAATATATATTTTTCCCACTGATGTTTCCTTACAGTCCTATGTGACACCATACCCCAGCATATGTGCTCATAATGCAGTCTGTTTCCTACATATTTTCCCTTTATTGAGTAACACCTCTCTTACCTACATGAGATTTTTCATTAAAATAATGAGCCATATAACACCTTGAATCTTGCAATTAATCAAAGTTCACAGAATATTTGATAAATTAGAATTTCAATACCCTAGAAGCAAAAGTTTTAAATACCATTGCTCCCGTTTTTCGGGAGGTTTAAACTGAAACCAACTGGAGTTCACTCAAGTTCCTGCTTGAAAACATTTCTGCACAAGCAGTTTTCTCATAAGGTCCAAGTGGTGACTAACACTATTCTCTGAATACATAAAGTTCCCAGGTGTCCTAAGCTAGAAAGGAGTTTTTCCTACTGCTCGAGTGAAGTGACACATGTTCTGGAACCTGTAATTGGTAATCATTCAGATTACTGGTGTCCCTCCTTCTGCTGCTGACAGCATGAGTGGCACAGCTGAGCAAGAATTAAACATGCAGTAGGTGATATTCAGGTCTGTGACATCCCAATCTCCTTGTGAGGGAAATATGCCTTTCCTGGTGATGGCCTGAGAAGGCTGACCTGAGAGACTGGACAGAGCTAGAGAATAAAGGAGATATTTATTGAAAGGCCTTTAGGGTACACCTTGGGTGGGACAAGAGCCTGGCCAGGGCTGCATTCAAGATGGATTCAGAATGGTCACAAAATGGCCCCCTGGTCACAAGGTCCTACACTTTTATAAGTCTTGGTCCATTTGCATAGTGGGGTTTAATTGTCCAGTTACAGTTCCAGGTTGTGAAGTCCCATCCTTTCTTGTTTTCCTTCTTCAGCCCACTGTTGTTTATGATTTTGGGCCTGAAAGTTGTACTTGTTGGCCTTGGTCTTCAGCAGGAATTGGATTTGTTTTTTTCTACCTACTGAGTGAAGAGAGCTCCCTAGAACTTAATATGAGGCTCAAAACTACACCTCTAGGCAACATAGAATCTGAAAAACATGAAAGCTAAAACTTAAGGCATCACTGAGAACCATGCTGCAAAACCATGATTGAACCAGTGAATTTAGGTGGCAACAGAATCCAGCTGAAAAAAAAGTAAATCTTTTGTATCTCTACATGGAGTACTTGACAACCAGACTCATTTACCTCATACATATTTATTAATTTTAAGAGCTTTTTGGAAGTCATTTGACATTTCATTTAACATACTTGTATTATTATCCTTGAATGCTTATTTGTGACATTAAAAACCACTTCTAATGCTTAGAGGGGCATAATTAGCATGATACTAAAGTCATTCCACATATGAAGTGAGAGTGTATGTAAATGTGATGAATACATGTGTAAATATGTATATTCCTCACATTTATACTTTTATTATCTATCCTGCAGTCTTAGTTATTCTGTCTTAAGTAAGAATTTGGAACTCTGCATCCCTTAACAATAGTCACATACATTTGCATGGTCCTTATCAAGACACTTTGACTTGGGACAGGAGATATCAACAGAAAATCTGATGGTCTAAGTTACTCTTTTATACTCTTTGATAGTCAATGAAGATAAAACAACAATTTTAAGGGAGAAAAAAAATCTTCTACCATATATAGCTGGCTCTTTTAGATCAATCTTGCATGAAATCTGCCTGTTTCCTTGGACTAGTCTCCTTTTACTTTCAGAAAATCTACACAATGATTTCAGAAAAAGATGTCTATTCTCTGAGCAGGACAAAGTCTTTTTCTGGACTTTAATGTGTCTGTTTTCCAGTTCTGTGAAATTCATTGAGATGGAGATTTTTCAGGATCAAAGCCACTTTGGCAACAGTGAGGGACTTCAAAATAAAGTCAGTCAAAAAATTGTTGGTATCATTCTACTCATAAAATGATAATTCTTCATATCAGCATCTTTTCAGAGGAACGTGCCTATTTCTGTGAAAAATCCCTATAAAGATTTCTAGTCCAAATAAGAGAAAGTGAGCTAAACAAAACAAATTGGAAGAGAAGGAGACAGGAAAAGAGAAATTGAAATGAGTTGTTTTAAAAGAAGGGTATACAGATAATGTCAATATTCCCCGAAACATAATGTCTGCGTTTGTGTTCTGAGAAAATACAGAGAGTGCTGGGGGTTTTTTAGAGCCTCCTAATGGTGAGAGTGATAAAAAATTTTCAATCAAATATTTTCCTTAAAACCTCTCTCATTTTTTAGGCTAAACTATTTGAATATTTTTAAACAAAACATTTATTTTGTGACTTTTCTAGTTCTAAACAGAAAAACAAGTGAAATGTAAGAAAATCAAAATGCTCTTAATAATCCACAAAACAAAAAGTAAAAAGCATACATGTTTGGAAGGCTATCCCTCCAGCATCATTATCTATTTAGCTGTTTTCCCTAGCATATAACAACAACAAAAAAAGAACCAGTTTTGTATTAATGTCATCATCCTGTCTCTTTGCAGATAGTTACTGCAGTCCAAAATAGATGTATGTGCTCGAAAGATTAGTCCTGGTTTTTTATGCATAATGTATCAACATCATTGCTCAGCTCTAAGCATAGTTAATTTTTATTTAAAATGAAGAGACATAATGAAGACTGTGTGCTGGAAATGTCATAAGGAACTGCCTGTGTATATTATCCACTTTTATTTTCTATGATTTATGAGATGGAAATTGTAAGCATGCTGTGAAAAGTGAAGCCCAAGACTTGAAACATATGAAGTTGAACACTACAAAGAACTTTGGCATTTGAGTTATCCTGAGAAATTATTTTATTTGACTGTTATGAAGGTGAAAGCAAAATTGCTTTCCTTATGTTTATGCTTCAATTTACTATAATATCTTTACTTAGAGCTCCTTGTTCTGATGTCAAGAATAACCTTAGCACAAAATTCTGTTTAGATGACTTTTTTTAAAAACAAGTCCTGATTATGAAATGTAGCCATAATCACACTCTACACATGATTAATCTCCAAAAAGCCACATACTTAGAAAGGATATGTAATTAAAACTAAATATTATCCTTTGCCATTAGGAAATGCTCTCCTTATCAGAGTTGCAGAATGCTGGCTGAAGTATTACATGGGTCTGTTGGGAGTATGGTTAATGTACTAACATCTCTGGTTAAGTCCATAGTAACCAATGGTAAATGTTATACATCACTTTTAATTTGCACATTCCTAAGGGATGGAAGTTTTATAGTGCTTCCAGCTGTAAGCCAAAGCCCCTCAGTGCTGCAGTGCAAGTATTAGCTGCAATCTACAAAATGCCTGAATTGATTCTGAATGTTTTGTGTGTGTTTTTGTTTTGGTGGAGGTTTGTTGTTTGTTTTGGTTTTTGTCTTGTTTTGGTTTGTTTGTTTTGTCATTACAGTAGTTTTGCTATAACTCATGTATGCTGATTTGCAAATAGAGATCATAGAATTGTAGAATCAGAATGCTTTGTGTTGAAAGAGAACCTTTGAGGATCATCTAATCTAACCCAAATTTCCCTTGGTATGGGCAGCTCTCACTAGACCAGGTTGCTCAAAGCCCCATCCAACCTGACCTGAAACACTTTCAGGGATGGGGCATCCACAACTTCTCTGTGCAACCTGCTCTAGTGTTTTGCCACCCTTATTGCAAAATATATTTCCCTTATGTCTAATCTCAATCCACCATAATTTCCTTTAAGACTTTTACTGTGGCTGCCCAGAGGTAACATTTTACCACTTGTCCTGCCTCTACAGACCCTAGTGAAAAGTCTCTCTCCATCTTTCTTATAAAACAACTTTATATGATACAAAATTTGCAATTACATCTCCCTGAGCCTTCTCGTCTGTTGACTGAAGAATTCAAACTCCCTCTGCTCATCATAGGAGATATGTTCCATTCCTCTGATCTCCTTGTGACCATCCTCTGTTTTAACAGAGCCATTCCTTCCTTGTCCTAAGGGTCCCCAAGCTGAAGGTGGTACTCCAGGCGAGGCCTCACAAGAGCAGAGAAGAGGGGGAGAATCACCTCATAATTTAACATATTTGACTGATAAAAAAACTATTTACCAGAGTAAGCCATATACCAGAGGAAGGGAATGGGGAAAATTAATCCCACAGTTTTTGAACTCTAGAGTCTTTTGCAGGATGTCTTCATAGTTGTCAGGCTTTAGCAAGCAGGTTTTAGACTCATTATGGGGTCTACCAAATGAAAGTCTAGGGCTTCTATCAGAGAGGAAATCAGATAACTGAACTTTTCTGAGCTCACAAATATATAAAATCTGTTCAGTGAGGACCATCTATCAGGGGGATTGAAATAGGCAGGCATCCTACAGAAGACAAATAACTTTTAAGGTAACAAGAAGATGTATGAAAGTCGAATTAAATTTGCTTAGGAAAACATGCATATGGCATTTCAGCATGTATTTCACCAAATGTAACAAGAATATTTCAGATTTGTAAGACTTTTTATTATTATTTAATATTAGAGACAATGTAATCTCTGTTTGTATAAGACAGCACAGCCCTTCTGAAATCAGCAGAGTTATGCTGATTTATAGTAACTGGCGATCTCATCCTGTATTTTTCCATTAATAAGCTTAGAAAAGCTATTTCTTCACAAATAAGAAAGCTAATTGTCTGACCTTTCAGCCTCACCTTTTTTTATAGCTGTCTTGTGTATTTACAGGGAAGAGTTATGAGAAACAACTCATGTCAGGACAGGGTGAGCTGAACCTCTGCACTGCTCGGGTGGTGAGCATCACTGTGCTCTCCAGTGGGGCATGATGTCTGAGCAGCTGATGTGCCTCAGTTACTGGGGCTGTTGTATTTCATGTTACAGCCACCAGACAGCTCCAGAGCTGAACCTCAGTCTCGTGTGCAGGTGGGGGGGAACGATCTTTGGCTTTTCTTGTTGCAGCTTGGAAACTGCAGTTCTTGGATGGGGCCATATTTTTCTTTTTAAATGCTTTTCACTGTGTGGATTGGACTGAATGGGTTTCAAGCAGCTGTGCTTTATTCTGTTCAGAAACTTCAGCTGATGGGTTTGGCCAGCTTCTTGCCCAAAGCCAAACAATTCTATTTAGCATTTTCTGACAAACATCAGAAAACACATATTTTACACTAATGATGCATACATTTTGTATTCTACATCTCCATCCATCTCGTGGTTATTCACACCTAATCTTATATTTCAGTACAAGTCAAATGAGATAAATTCTCCCCTTAAGTTACTGGGGCAGAACTAAATCAATCTGCATCCTCTTAGCCAGCCCAGATCCTGCTGTGTCTTTGGGTCTTTCAGTCTTGTTCCCTTTTGTTCAGACTACCTTGTTCAGGCTCCCCCATGAGAGTGGACTGGAGCCATTAAGACTGTTATCTCCAGTATTTCGTCTTAATGACCCTTAAGTGTAAGCTGTTAGGCACCAATTAGAAAGGACTCCTTCCTCTTTCACTAAGTGGGTAGGCTCTATTAACTTGACAAATCCTCAAGGTGAAATATCTATTGGGTACAGATTAAAGTTGTTTAGGAGTTTTTTTCTTCCCAGAAGGAGCTGATTCAGCACGACCAAAATGCTTATTAGGAATATATTGCTTTTGAAAAACACCCAGTGAAATTCAGCCAGAGCTTAATGAAACTGCTTGTTTTTCTGCTGATGCATTCAGTGGGGAAACCTGACTTTCTTTACCATGTGCAAAGATATGGGAATCACACCATGAGTATTGCCAGAAAATCTTAGTGCTTTGCTGACATGGAGTCAAGAAATTGGAATTTTTTACATCACCATTTTTAGTCTGGTTGAGGAGTGCTGAAGTGTGTACTGATAAATTTAGTGATTTCAGACTCTGTCACATACCCTATCTATATGTTCATATATCTGTTGCTCAGCTGTGCCTGAACTCAAGGATTCTGCCACTTGTCAGTCATACAGAAGCTTAAATAATACCTGGATCCAGGAATGACATGAGGCCTTGATTTGTCAGGTCTAACAGCATTTATTTAAAATATTTTTTTTTGTTTACTGATAGGCATTTTATTTAAACTTCATTGAAAGTATTCTTTTTCTTTCACATTGAAGCATTTCACTCTCTTCACCAAATGTTGGAATTTTTTTTCTGTGATCAGGATTTGTAGCATTATATTTCATTTATAATATTATAGTGTGAGAGTAGGAGGCTTGGAACCAGTCTTGTTAATTATCAAGGCACTCCTACTTTTATTATACATCTCAGACAAGAGCTTATGAAAAATAATTCTGCAGCACTGTCATAGAGTATTATCTGCTTTGTGCCCATGGTGCAAGGCTAGAGGAAAATTTTATACCTATCATGAAAGTTGCATCAGTTTGCATCAAATATGGATTTTTTTTATGCAAATAGGATTCCCCACTGCTTCTATTACAACTTGCTACTAGAAACCAGTACCTGCAAATTCTCTTTCCTTCAATGTGTTGGGGATTTCATTTCTATTGATGACAAGTGCTATTACACAGTAATGGATTATAGGAATTGATTTAAAACAAAAAATATGAGAAGGATTATATATTCAAATGGAGGAAGGAAGGCTGAAAGAGTAGATTAGATTGCAAGAAATGATGAAATAAAAAGCAGAAATAAGAATGTAAATACAAATATAGATAAAAATTCTGATAGTGAGAATTAGACTGTATGACAGACATCATGCCAAAGTGAAAATGCTCAGTGTTAGAACATCTTTGGCACAACAGGAACAGTTTCAAATGTTAGCATGATTGGACTATGTAACATGTATGTGACTTGCATGCCATATATTCTGCACACACAGAAGTGCAGGAATTTCCTTCACTGAAGCTTAGTTTTACACCAGAATATGTTTTGCACCTCCTTTCTGGGTATCTCTGATTGTTCAGCTTCTCCATTACAGTCAAACTGGAGAAAATAAATGGGCTCAGTTGTGCTGTTTTACCAATATACCCACTTATGCTTTCAGATAGCTGTAGGATGAGGTCTTAGATACCTGATTTTGATCAGTTCAGAGTTTCCTTGCCACTGTTTCAAGTGTTTAACTCCTGAAAGTGAGTCAGCTTTAATGAGAAAATGCATGATTTTCCTGTGTATCATTTTCATGGAACTACAAGAACAGGACAGTATTAATTATCCAAGCAGACAATAAAGTATCCAGAGAAACAAACACTTACTTTCATAAGAAAAGATTCTTGTTTAAGGAATCTCATTGTAACATCTCTACTTTCCCTGCAGCTTTGAAGCAGAACTACAAGAATCATGAAGATTAGGGAGGCAACTGCATCTGCTCTAAACTGCATGAGTTTCCCAGGGCTATTGCTAAAATCATATAAAGGACAGGATTTCCAATGCTTATTAGAGAGTTTTCTCCTTTCTTAGGTTTTAAATAAATACATTTTCTAAAAGCTTTAGAGAGGAGAGGGGAGGGGA
>VWYE01018871.1:280123-312775 GCA_013398995.1 Alaudala cheleensis
GGAGAGGAGAGGAGAGGAGAGGAGAGGAGAGGAGAGGATATTCTAGAAAAAACTTGGACAAAGGGGTTTTATTCCTTCTAGAACAGAATTCATGGAGAAAGTACATATTCCAATGTAGTTAGAAGTTAGTAATTTTTCTGAGTGACACATGCCAAAAGCCTCTTTTTTTCCTGTTTTTTTTTCCTTTGTTCAGTGTTACTGTAGAAAGAAAAATAAAAGCAGATGCCATCTTTTTTATACATGTGGTGACACTTAAGTCTTCCTTTGTGCAACGTCACACCTGAAGCATAGGACAGTCACTGATACAGTCTAAAAACACATAATATAAAGGCAATACAAAGGCTCAGGGACAAAACAGATCAAAAAACAGAACAAAACAAAACAAACAACAAAATAACCACAAAGCACNCTGATTTTGATCAGTTCAGAGTTTCCTTGCCACTGTTTCAAGTGTTTAACTCCTGAAAGTGAGTCAGCTTTAATGAGAAAATGCATGATTTTCCTGTGTATCATTTTCATGGAACTACAAGAACAGGACAGTATTAATTATCCAAGCAGACAATAAAGTATCCAGAGAAACAAACACTTACTTTCATAAGAAAAGATTCTTGTTTAAGGAATCTCATTGTAACATCTCTACTTTCCCTGCAGCTTTGAAACAGAACTACAAGAATCATGAAGATTAGGGAGGCAACTGCATCTGCTCTAAACTGCATGAGTTTCCCAGGGCTATTGCTAAAATCATATAAAGGACAGGATTTCCAATGCTTATTAGAGAGTTTTCTCCTTTCTTAGGTTTTAAATAAATACATTCTCTAAAAGGAGAGGAGAGGAGAGGANTTACTGTAGAAAGAAAAATAAAAGCAGATGCCATCTTTTTTATACATGTGGTGACACTTAAGTCTTCCTTTGTGCAACGTCACACCTGAAGCATAGGACAGTCACTGATACAGTCTAAAAACACATAATATAAAGGCAATACAAAGGCTCAGGGACAAAACAGATCAAAAAACAGAACAAAACAAAACAAACAACAAAATAACCACAAAGCACAAAGCACCTACCTTTAAATGAAAAACAGAGATAAAAATGGTAGGTACTTTTTGTTTGTTTGCTTGTTTGTTTTTTGGTTTTGGTTTTTTTTTTTTTTGAAACCATTCAACTAATTGTGGGGCCACTTATAAAAGTATATTCCAAATTACATTTTACCAGTTTTTGTTGGAAAACACCTGTGAGCAATTGTAAAGTGCCTGTACAGGTTGGTTATGGAGTATAATGAAGTCCATGATGCAGTTGGGGAAAGTTCTACATGCATTGGAGAGTCTTCCATCCCACTGTAACCCTTCAGAAGATATTTTAATATTCCATCTGTGGTTTTGCACTACATTGTGCAAAAACAGGTCATAAAGTATTTGTGTTTCTGGGTGAAGCCAAGGCAGAAAGCAGAGTGTAGCTCAGGGGTGTTTATTCTTTGGGTGTGCTCATAAAGTCTTGCCTTCCACACTTTATATTCAAACAGGTCAGTTGTGAGCATTAATCAACACAGAGAGTGCCACTGGATAGAAGTCTCAGTTAAGATGACCAGCATTCAGTAAAAAATAACCAAGTCTTGATTTTTGCAGTTCATATTTACACTAGGCATTGAGAAAAAAAAAAAGAAACTAATATAAATTATTAAAGTAATGCAAATATTACTATTTGCAGAGATTTTGAGGTATTCAGTGATTATTAAAGGAACTCCTGTTCCTCTGGGCCTTTGCAAGGTGCCACATTAGAGAAGAAATGTTTTTTTAAAAATGATATTGTCTTCATTTCCATCAAACTCAGTAGCATTTTTTCCATTGGTAATGTGTTTTTCTCTGCCTTCCACCTGCCTGTTACATGTTCCATCAAACTGAAAGAGAAGTTGTTCAGTTCTTCCAAGAGGGGTCATATATCTTCCTTATAGATGTACAAAATCAGGTAATAAAAATCAATTCAAATGTTTCCAAAGTAATCAAATAGCCATTGGTTGAATTTTCATCTGACAGCAGAAAAGTATAATGTATGGCACAATAGAACACAGAGTGGTGTGTTTTACAGTAGGAATATATGGTTGTTTTTCACTGAAACTAGCTCCTTTCAGAGATAATTACCTTGTTTATTCACTAATGATCACTTCAGATACAAAGCAATGTCTGCTTATTTTCACAAGGAAAAGAGTGCTGTTAATTTCAGAAGGAAATTTTATATTTTCTCTATATTTAGAAATCATTAAGCAAATGATTTGTCAAATTGCATGTAATAGATTTACTTTTATTGATGTTGATCTTTCACAATATTGGGAGAGAGAAGTAATAAAGATGAAATCAGTGAAAGAAGCCAAATGGAGAACATTTATTTCTATTTTTCCTAATTAAAGAAGCTTTGTAAGTAAACAGTCCTAAACTTTATCACGACCTCTTCTTAGTCAAGATGAATACACTTATAAGAACTGCCATAATAATCTTATTTAATGCTCTCTCTGGGCCTGTTGCATAAAACTTTAATGAATAATTTGTCAACACTAGACATAAATCTCTCTGCTGATGCATATCTTAATCTTTTTTTCATAATTTGCAGGTCAAAGTCTGTTATTCCTAATGCAAGAAAAATATGTATTTGAGCAATACTGAAGGTACAATTTTCAGACAGGTTTAGTGCACACATTCATTCACATGGGATGTTTCTCATTATTAGCAAAGGTATATATATTTGCAATAGTATATTTAGGTTGTACCTTTTCTTTCCTTACACAGCTACATTTTGAGATTTCCTGGGCTGCATTTAATTTATTGCAGCTTCTTGTTATGCAAAGAAAGCACCTCCTTTAAAAAAACTCCCTACATATCAGATTGTATGGAGGATTCATACTGGGAGAGAGATTATTAAAATATGATTTATGTCTCTGAATCTGAAGCAAATCACCTGATTTTGAAATAGTTTCTAACACAAGCTAATTTCTCTTGCTTGTTTTTAGTATATGGTAATTTACAGGTAAGTTTTCCTGCATTTTCTGACTTTGCAGGGCCACTTCACAATTTCCCTTTTAATCTTGGTTTTGTTGTAATAATGTTGTTTATTACTTGTCCAATGTTCCTATTTAGATCTTTTTTTTTTTTTTTTGTCTTTTCTTTAAATAGACGGAAATTAACTGAGTCCCTTGAATTTTAGGTTATTTTACTGATGTTTTTGCACCAATTATTTTTTCTCAGAAAAGTTTTCAATTAAACCCCTGGTGATAGGAGGTGGATTTCTCCAACACTAATCTGGAAATTCCACCTTCCAATCACTGGGGGGTTAATTGAAAGCTTTTTTGTGGAAAAAATGATTGGTATGTAACCAATCAGCAAAATATTATGAGACCATAAGGAATACTCTTAACCTTGGACTGTCTAAGGAGAAGCATTTTTGTGTTACTTGAAAGAGGGAAAAAAGAATTGCAAGAAACACATGAAATGGGTCGGTGTACTGCAGGAAGAATTCCTTAACGAGCTCCAAGACAAATTCTCATTGCCTTTAACACAACACCTGTCTGCCATGGCTCTCTAATTTCAGCAGGGCATGGTGTGTGCTGTGCTCCTGCAGGATGAGCCCTCTGAAAGGACAGTGCCCTGTCCAAGTCCTTACCTAGTGCTAATTGGCAAATTGGCTTCTTTGCCTTTGATCTATAGATCTGTGGTGGTTAAAAGCAGTGAAGGTTCTGTTCCCAAAACAGCAGTTTTCAAAGAATTAAAAAGTCCCTGCCAGTAACTGTATTTGCCTCAAACTACAGGCAAGATGGAGAATGTCACACCTCTGAAGGAACTTTGATAGGTTTTCTGGGTAGTATGCATGATGCAATAAAATCACAGGATTTTTTTTTTTATACTGAATAAAATAGGTCCCTTCAAACCCCAGCAGTTGGAGCTCCAGCATTATTGAAATGTATTCTTTTAAATGTAAAATAACATTTATTCCCCAATCAATAGACTCCTGGTAAATCATATCCTGCTGTGAGTGAATTTCATAGATTACATTACAAATTCTTGATATGCATCTGTCGTTCTTCGCAGGGCTGCTGCTTTAGCTTCATGCATTGATCAGCCAAAGGAATGTGGATTCAAAGAGAAGAAATAATTACTGAGCTATAGTCCTCCATTGATCTTCTTGTAGTGTGATAGCTAACCAGAAACAGATTTGCTTATTCTGATCCAGTAGGCACAGTCTGAATTAAGCCTTTTATCTGTTTTTCAGCCATTTCTGAAAAAAAAAATAAAAACATTTGGCAGGAGAGGGGGACATGCCCTATTTTTCATGAATGTTTTGGCATTAAACATATAAACAATCTAGGACTCTTCATCTTCTGGTCAATGAATTATCAACATATGGGAGATACAATTCTTTCTCCCTCCCTGATCCCAACATTTGTGTTTCTGTCTGCACAGTGGGGCCAGCCAGTGAGAGGAATGGAAATACATTCTCTTGGAATACCCCACAGCCACATGGCTTTTATCCATCATGTAGATTCAAAACCTCCCAGGATGAGAACCCAATGTAAACTGTGGCTCAAAAGCAAAAATCACAACTACCACATCCTCCTTTTGAGGAAGCTCTGACACGCTGCCCACATCCACATTCTTGGGTTTCATGGAAGGACCCAATTTAGAACTCCCAATGCCAAGAGAGAGGGTTTCTGGTACCGCTTGATTCTTTATCCACTATGTTTTTAATGCCATGCATTTCCTACTGTTCAGCATGGGGAGTGTTGCTAATCTCAGTAGGGACACCAGATAATCCTTGTCCATTTACAGGGAGACCTTAAAGAAAGTGCATCAGCCTGATGAGTTCCTCTCCTTGAACTGAGCACTTAAGGGTGGCAGTGCTGATTACCACTTCATCCAGCAATTTTCTTATCAGTTGAAGGGGCAAAATCAATATTTTTCATATACTGTTCTTGTTAAATCATATTGCCAAGATCTTATTTTGCTATAGGGTTTTATTTCATTATCAAATTGCTCTGAGAAGCACTTCCTACATATGTTGAGCAATACATGTTATGAGAAAAAGCAGACATGATGGTGAGACAGGGAGGTTTTGGAGGAGGCAAGCAGCTGCCAAGTGTAAAGTTCAACAAAGATCAGGAAGCTACTGATACACAACCCCCTCTGTGTTGAGGCATTAAAATACTATTGAAGAGTTTTTTCTGCCTTGCCTCTGTAAGCAGCTGCATGTGTCTTTTGACCATTTCTTTGTACAGGAAGGAAAAAAAATGGAAGATGACAACCTGATAATCTCAAAACTATTCAGTGAAACACTAGAATCTGTATCACCTCAGAAATCTAAGGGAATAATAGATGATTCACTAAATATATTTCAGGAACAGTAGTTGGAATATTATCCTACAAAATATGTGAGGAAACCATGATTTATTAGTATCTCAAAATAAATAGAAATGATCATTATTCTTCAAATGCTTCAAAAGTTATCTAGGAAATGCAGTTCATTAAACAGGCCTCTCAACACGATCCATGATACATACACACAATAAAGTATATTCAATAAATATTTAGTCATCCATCTCCCATTGTCATTCATTGACAACAGGACATCAAAATCTTTTTCCTTCTAAGAAACCCCAGAACCTGATAATTCAAAGAAAGGAAATTATGTCAAGTCATTTGTCAAAATCATCATTAGCTTGCATGATAAAAGAAATTCATATAGAAGCTCTGGAGAGATGCAACATAATATATGAAATGTTGAATAAAATACACTGGCATTTCAGGTATACAGTGATGTGAACATAATAGACCTGAATTTTACATTTACTATGATTGCTTTGCCCACTCTTCGGTTAATTTTCTGGTTCAAATGAAAAGCATCATAAATAAAGTTAATTAATCAAGTTCAGTCACAATTTTTTCATTGTTATATCAAAATATTTCTTTCTGATGCATTTCATAAAGATATCTGCAATCATTGTCTGTCTGCAGCTTCTGAAAAGGAAAAATATGCTTACCACTAAGCAGTGGATTTATTCAAGTTCTATTACAATAAACAAAATAATTTTAGGTTTATTAGAAGAATATAAAGAGTAGGATCCAAATTTCTCAGAGAAATTGTATCTACCTTTTATTCTAAATGCATGTCCACTAATCCTTGCTGAGTCAATGTTGCCTGTCCCAAACCCCATTTTTCTGCCTACTGTGTACATAATCAGAACCATGATAAATACACTTTGCAGCTGCCTGCAAGGTCTTGTGTTGAAGCTTCTTTGCTGTAGAAATATTTAAAATATGGACCCTTTTTTCACAAAACTTAGTAAGTTGTCTCTGTGGTCTAGAGAGGGAAACCTTGAGGGGTTGTGGGGTTTAGCACTGTAGAGGGAGGAGGGAGTTGTGGAGCAAACTTATTCTTATCTTTTTACCAAACATATCTGTTTTACACTTCAGGAATTTTCCCATCTGAGTGCACTTGAAAATGCAATGCTACAATAAATCGAGCATGAGGCTGACACAGAAGACAACACTGACCCTTTTTACATGGAGTTAATTTACACTGCACATCTCATGCCACTTGTTTGAACTCCTATTAATATTTAGTTCTCTTCCTAGTTGTTATTTTGATTTTCAGGCTACATTTACTTGAAATCAGAAACTCAGAATAATACAGATGGAAAGAGATTTCAGGGGTCATGTGATCCACCTTTCAGTTCAAACAGGGCCAACTTCAAAGGCAAATCCAAATTTGGAGCTAAATCAGGTCTCTACAAGACTTGCTTAGCTATGGGTGGATATTCCTCAATTTCTCAGGACAGCATTTTTCTCTTTTGACTCATTTAATTGTGAAAAAAAAATAAGAAGAAAAAAAGAAGGAAAACTTCTTCCTATGTTCTAAGCAGAAATTTCCTTATAAAAAATTGCCTGCTGCTGTTCATACTGCCACAATACACTTCTTAAAAAGATCTTTGTCTTGTCTGCAACTTCCCACTATTCATAAAAAAAAAAATATTATCTTCTCTGTATATGGTAAAATAATAGTCTGTATTTCTTATTTTACCCCCACCACCAAAATGGTATTTAAGTGAGTGATTGTAAAAAACCATTTTTATATGTTTTTGCATTAAAACTTCAAGATGTATGAAACTGTGATATGTTGCTTGAATTAGATATAATATAAAAGTCAGCTATAATTGCTCAAATTCAAGTGTCTAAAGGCTCTATGATCAAGAAGCTGTTACTCCTGTGAACAATGAAAGGTATTTCTAAAATAAAGATGCTGTTTTGCTTTGTTTTGTTTTGCTTTCAGATACCTCTGTGCTTTATTCTTTCATATGCAAAAGTGACATATGCTGAAATACACCTGAGAGTGCCAGAGCAGTGTGATTTTAATTCCAAAAAGCAAACAGCAAGTGACTGCTAATGTGAGAACTGTGACTACAATTAGATATTCTGAGATGTAAATTTCTTATCAATATTTTAGATTAATATCTCTGCCTATGTTTTTTAAAATGCTTGTATTTGAAATTCAAATCCAAGACAAGTTAGTTGGCTTCCCTGGAAATCTCTAATAAACAATAGCAAATTTATTTTGTTATTGTCAAACAGAATTAAGCCGACACATCCAATATTGCTATTTTGCATATTCAAAAGTAAATGCAAAGTAACATATAGTGATGGGCTCATTATTTTCTGGGAAATCAAAATTATTCCTCTAAACAAAACCAATTTGATTTTACCTTATTTTTCAGGTTGCCATTTTCCATTAGTAATACTGTAACAGAGATATAATATAACACCATTGACTATTTTGCAGAAAGCCTTTATTAAATGTTGCTGCAAAATAACAGCTATTTTCTTTGACTAAAAATAGAACAAATCATACTTAATCCAAGCAATATTTCAGCAAATCCATTTAAACAAAAGTCTACCATTGCTGAGCCACTCCTACTGAATCCATCCACAGGATCATGACTTAGTTTGAGAAACAAAAAAAACACTTGAGAAACTTGGTATTTTTAGCAGTCAACAGCCAGTTTAGGTCTCATTTTGAGAGACAACTTAAATGAGGAGAACTGTGTCCCAGTTCTCACCTATCTTGCCCATGGATTTTGAGACCCAGCATAAATGTAGAACTGCCAGTCAGGCTTCCAGGTCCACCAGATAATGTCCTTTTAGATTTCTAATCATCCTGGTTCCCTGTTGCTCAGGGACAGCAAAATGAGTCAGGATCAAGAAAACCAGATTATATTGCATCAGATATTCCTGTGTATGTATATATTCTAAGCTGTGGCAGGACTGGTGTGAGTGGAGCAGGCTGACAGCAAGTCACAGCAGATGCCTTAAGGTTGCCTTGGAGTCAGAGCACAGAGTTCATGTTAATGTTTACAGCCCAAATCTACAGTGGTATTTGCTCATCCAATCCCCACTTGTATTTCTTATTTGCTGTTAACATCCCTGGGTGTTAAGGACCCAAATGTGGGGCTCTGGCTCCCTGTGAGGTCTGAGGGGGAACAGCTGAGCTGGTCTAGTGGGTCCCAGCACTGGAGGATTATCTCCCACACCTTTCTTTCTGGGTTCTGGTCATCATCAGACACCTTAGTGATCTGACTGGGGTCATAAGCATATGGAAAAATATTGAAATGTTTGTCCTCTATTTTTTTGGTGTTTTCCTCTTGTGTGTATTTTTCGTGTCATTGTTTGGGTTTTTCTTTTGTGGATTTTTTTATATTCTTACTCTTTCTTTTACCAAATCACAACCCTTAATGAATGAGTTTAAAGAGTCTTTTCCTGTTGGTCAAAGTGGGAAAACTTTCTTCCTTGGCATCTTTTCCTTGTGAACTTGAAAGCTGCTCAAACACATAGATATGCATAAGGTTATACTTTCACACTCTGTAATTAGGGATTAAAAGTGGAGTATGTGTCTCAGATCATAAAAAAATAGCAAAAGGTGAGATGGTGAAATAGAAATGGGCACTTGTGATGACAGGGGTTCACAAGTCTTTAGTTCTCAAAGTCTTTTCTAGCAGAATTTCAGAGCCAGAGAAGTCCTGAACTGTCATCCTCATTTCACTTTTCTCAAGGGAAGGAAGAATGGTGAGAAAGTTGCTGATACTGTGACCAGTCTTCCACCATGCCACCTGTGAGGTTAGGAGTAAGGGTATCCCAACCCTTCCTTTACTTACCTGCCTTGCTTTTCCTTCGGTTTCTCCTATTTATTTAATGAATTATTTCTCCTATAATTTAATGAAGGTTAAATTATTGCCAGGGATATGCTCCTTCTCTTCCCAGAATGGAAGGCAGAACTCCTCTGAGTCACCTTGACTCCATGAAGAGCCCTGCCTAAGTCCTCAACTGAGGAAATACCCACTTTACATTTATGACAAGGAATGCACACATGCATATTTAAAATATAATTTGAGAAATACAAAATAGGAAAAACAGACATAATTGGACAAGGCAAAAGCCTCTGTGATGATTCTCATGAAGTCAGGAATTAATTTGTGCTCTGCTCTGCATGTAGTCAGCATAGACAGGTTCCTACAGAGCCAGACTTTATCAGGCAAAATGAACCTCTGGAAATATCCAAGCTACTACATTGTATTTTGGAATTTAACCATTCATAATTATTAATTTGACTAAAAATAGATGTCTATATAATAAACCTCAATACCTGAGGTCATTTTCAAAATGAGTATCATAGTGAACAGAGGGAAAGTGGTACTTTCATGGTGTGTTCCATCACTTCTTACTATGGACATTTACCACAACTCAGATATATTATTCCTCAAATTATATTTGTCACTACAAAACAGTCTGAGGTGACATCCTGAGATACTGATGCTAGGCAGGATAAATCCTACCCTCTGTAGTAAGGAGAGCAATCCATTATTTCAGTGTTTGCATACTGAATGAGTTCCCATCACCCTGCTTAGAAAACAATGTCTATATGCAAAGTGTATATTCCCATCTGCACAACTTCTCTATTTTCTATATACTTCCCTGTAATTACATTCTAATATAAGGGACAATGTTGGGAATAGAGATTTTACTTCCATAATATTTATTACCATGGGATATCACTGAGGCCAAGAACACAGTAGGATCAAAAGAAAAAAAGAAAGGAACAAAACAGGATAAGCAGCTATATGGATAACAAGAACATCTGCAATTATATTAGATTAAACAAAAATTCATAAGGGATATAAACCTTCATGCTTCAGAGCATAAGCTAATCACTAACTGATGGGAATTAAGAAACTTCTGTTATGGAGAGGTTAATCCCTAATTGCCTACTACAGTATTTCTTGCAACATCATCTGAAGCAAATAGTTCTGCCACTGGATACCAGACAAATCAGACAATTAGTCTGATGTTATATAATAACATCTATCCTGCTGTCTTGTGATTGCAATGTACAAAATGCAAATCCATGTTTGCCCTGGTTTCTTGAAGAAAAGAATCTTACATGACCACACTGTCTGCTATCTGTTATACCCATGTAATACCTATGTTCTTTTGAACCCAGATTCAACATTTGCCAAAGGAATTGAACCCTGGGGATAATAAAATTCAGTAAAATCAGAGGCTTGGCCATAGAGAAAAGCCTCAGTTAGTTGCACAATGCCAGGGAATATTCAGGAAGAGCTCATCCATTGGTTGACCTGCTGCTAATCAACTATCCCCTTAATCCTGGCTGGCTGGCTGGTCCTTTTTTCACTCAGAAGAAGCTTGCTCATGTCCCCTCCATCACTGTCAGGAGTAAGAGGGAACACAACCAAAAGGAGAGTGCAAATGGAAGAGGTGGAGGTTAAGTGTGCAAATGTGCATAAAAGAAGTATCTGAAATGTTAATGGGCATCTGGGAAATAAAGTAATAAACTCTGTGGTGAATAGACAAGTGGATGTAAGACAGTAATTTACAGAAGACTTGAGTTCATTCCCCTTTTTGTTGATAGAACAACTCATTTGAATGTTTGAGAAAAAAATATGTCTGAATAGTAGATGTCACATAGGGTTGTTTTCAATGAAGCAGTGCACCCTCAGCCTTCTCAGCATCTTCTCTGCTATCTTATTGCCTTTATCTCTGCATCAAAACCAGAGAGCTGTGGTGGCCCTGACACTTCTATGCATGGACAATTACTTTGTCCTCCCTTTTTCTCCTCAACAAAAGACATAAACCCCAGATCCACCTTTGATTTCTGCCCAGCACACCACTGACAGAATTAATACACAAGAGTTTGTTTTGCTTCGTTTTCAAAGGCTGCACAATTAAACTAGGCCTGTACTCAGAAAAGATGATAAAAAAGTCAGTAGCAGTTCGACCTCATTTGAAATAGCTTGAGGGCTTCTCTAACTTAGAGCATTTTTATGAGACCGGTGAAAGGCTCTCTTTCTTCTCTGTTATTCATCCTGTGTATGTCCATCCCACAGGGTTGACAAGGTATTTGTGGGAATCAGCTGTGCTGACTCTGTACAAGCAGAGACTTTCCCTCTGCTGGGAGCACTCTCCACTTGCAGATGAAATGCATTTGCTGTACTGCAGAGCAGTGCAAAATGATTAGAGCTGAACCAAGACCTTAACTGACACTCATTATTACGGTGTGTCTGCACTGTAAGAAGATGTGTGATTGCAGCATGTATCAGCATATTCACACTGCCTTTCATTCAGCCAGGGAAGATACCATGGCATGGAGCTTGAGGCTGGGTTTTACCAGTCTGTTAGAGACCATTCTTACACAGTTCTTATACTGGGTGTGCATAAATGTGCATTTGTGCATGTATATATACACATCTCCATATTTATATATATTGTAAGTATAGAGTAGAACAGAAGGAAATTAAATCAGGTCCAGACATAGGCCATGCACTCAGTTGTCCATTCTGGTAAATTACTGGGAAGTCTCCTGGCACAGCTTTGTTCTGAGATCTGGCACAATCTCTCAGCTGTGTACAGGAATTAATGTGGCTCAAGACCTGGAGCTAACAGGCAATGTGCATGTATGTGTTCCCTAGTATTCCCATTTTTTTTAAGTTAGCAGGGAATGGACGCAGGATATGACAATTTGTCTAGGGTTAGCTGAACAAATGCCAATTCTGTTTTTTTGGTATGGTGCAATCAGTGACAGGTGGATGGTCACTGCCACCAAAATTGCTAAACAATACATCTGATACACCTTTACATTTGAGGATCACTGCAATAACCATGAGAAAGCAGATTCTTGGCTAGATGAAACACTGGTGGAAATAATACTGTTCTCATGTTTTCATCCATGGTCATTCAGAGGCTGCTCTTACTGACACTTCCCGTTAGACTCTGGCTGCCAGATCACCTTCTCTGTTTTGTCTCTGGAGCAGAAGAATTCATAAAAGTGCTTAAATAACTCTCCCAAGAAATGGCTCTAAGTGGAAGCAGAGATATTTAAATCATTAGGTGCAGAAGTGAGTTTGCTGATCATTCTCCATGGTTTTGTGTAATACTGGTCCCTGTAAACAGGCTTTTATAGGACAAAATGATGGAGATAAAGGTTTTTGTAGAGTGGATGCTTATAGAGTGCAAGGACAGCTTTCAAAGTTGTTGCTATTCGAGAAATGTCATTGCTTTTTACTGCACAGAGACAGTATAGCAGGGAGAAAGAGGGAAGGAATTCATCAATTTGGGAAACAAATAATATATTTTTCTACATATTAAGTGTGTGGTAAAGGGTTTTCAGCCCCATTCTTTCAAGAGCACTGGGAGAGGTCCTTACTTCTCCCTGAGCAGCTATGTTGGCAGTCTCAGACAGGAAAGAACAACTCTTGCCAACTGTCAGTAACAAATTGAAAAAATGACAAATTCAGCTTTAATAGAAAATTTGCACAGGGGAGAGCGAATAGCCAACGAACATATGTACAAATTTTTAAGCATATGGGCTTCTTGCTGTCCTAGTAATTAATATAATACTGTGACTGCCTTTATGTTCTCTCTTTTCTCCTCCATAATCTGTGCATAATGGAAACTGCTTGGGATATGATCAACACTTGCTGCTGTTATACATTATAAAGGACACTTGAAAAACATATATTGGCAATTGGATACATAAAATACAGAAAGAGATGATGGAGCAGCAGATCTTGAAACAAAACAAAACAAAGATGTTATTAAAGACCAAATACTGGATTCTTCAAAGTGAAAAACACATCCCCTAAAACTTTAAGGCAAGAAACAAGGGAATTACAGGACACAGTTTGATTCAAGCTTTCCCTTGCTAACCACACATCCCATTATTCTCTTGCAATGTTATGTTTCAAACAGCTTATGAGAACTGAGCCTTGATGGAGACTTCACAGACAATTTATGCTTTGGAACTATATCTTACCCACCCTCTGGAAACATTTAAACTAAACTCAGCAAAAGTGAAAAAAAAGCCTTGATTCACATATGCATGGAATTCATGATGTGAAAAAATTCCTAATATAATTCTGAAGTGAGAATAATTTGATTAGGAAAAATAGCAAAAAAATTCTATGGGAAGGTTGAAGAAAGCATCACCCTTTAAGCTAAACAGCATATGAAAGATAAAGAAAAATTAAAGCTTAGAATCTGAAAGGTGTATTTAAAGATCAACTGCAAGTAGTAATGTTTTTAATGTCTTGAAATATAATTTTTTTTTAAGAAACAGATTTTTGGTTTAATTATAAATTTTATCAAGTTCCACTAGTGCTTAAATTTTTGCATCATGAAATTTGCTTGTCTGAAAATTTGGGTTTATTCTCCCTTTTTAGACATCATGCCTGCACCCTCCAGTGAAGAATAATTAAGAAAGGGGCTTGCACTTTCAACACAATTTGTTTCTGCATTTACTTTCTCTTAAATACAATCTATAAATCTTTCTTGAGACCAGTAAATGTCTAGATTATCAGTAGAGAAAATAAGATTTCGTAACTCTGACCATTTTGGAATGGTCATCTCTGATTATTGAAGGTATTTCATAATATGAGACAATCACTAAATGAAAGAGTGTCAGACTGGACAGGTTATAACACAATTGTCCATAAGAGGATTTCTCATTCTATTTACCTGAAATGTTTGATATTGGCTTTCTGTCAGAATTATAATTTCTGACTACCTGGACAATATTTGCTACAGCAGAGTAATTCCCATGGCCTTCTATCATCCTTCAAAGTTTAATGATTCCAGGTATGCATGCATTTCTTGTGAAAAAAACAAAACAAAACAAAACAAAAAAAACCCAAGAAAGCCAACAACCAAACCAAAGCCAGAGTTAAAGCTGCCTGGCACTGCTGTTCAGTGTCAGACCTGAACAGTGCAACAGTGTCTGATCACTGTAGATTTTTGTGACTTTTCAGGTCAGAGCGGGCTTGGCTGACTGCAGAAAGAATGACTCAGGCTGCTGACACACAGCAAAGTGCAGGGTATCAATGCCACAGTTCCTAGACCATGTATCAATTTAGGTGTTATTTGGATGTAACAGCATCGGTTTCTGTAGAAAATCTTTCTTTTGTCTTCCACAAACATGCAACTTTCGTGTTAGAAAAGACTGAGAAAAATTACTTTTACTCATCCAGATTGTAACACAAATTGTAAAGTTTTGGTGAAAAAGAAATGTTTGGATGAGTATCAATGCCAAATTAATTTAAAATATTTGTAATACAATGTTAATATTTGCATCTCCAATTTTGGTATTTATAGGATCAGAATATTCTCCAATATTTGCTTAAACTGACTATTATCACATGCATGCTGCCATTAAATTCACTTTATAGAATATTCACAGAAGGCAAACATGAAGGAAGCAAAAAAACTATAATGGAGAATTTAATTATTTTCTTAAGTTCATACTCACAGAAATATTTCAAGAGTGTTCATTCAATATTGGCACCCATTGCTGTATCAGTAAATCAAATGTTCTTTAAGAAGAACCATTAAAACATCATCACTTTTCTTTGTTAAATTATAATTGTAGTTCTCTTCAATTGCTTGGGCCAGTGGTTAGTTGTCAATCAGGAGGAAAAAAAATCAATTATTCCATCATTCTTAATAAAAAGATAAAACTCTTGAATTGTTATTCTCAGTACAGGGATCAGAAACCATGGCATGTGTGACAGAGTTGTCCCGCTCTTACCCCAGCCCTGGAATTGTCCCAGGCCAGGTTGGATGGGGCTTGGAGCAGCCTGATTTATTTGGAGGTGTCCCTGCTGATGGCAGGAGGGGCTGGAACCAGATGGTTTTCAAGGTCTCTTCCAACCCAAGCCACTCTAATATTCTGTGACAGCTGGAATGAAAAATGATAGTTTTGGTTAGATCAGAGATCTGACCATATCTTTTCCTGTCTGAGAAACAGGGTTTGGGTATGGCAAGTCTTGAGATTTCCAAATGACTGAGAAGAAAACCAAGTTACCTCAAAAAGAGGAAACCAATATTATTGGAAAAAAACAGAGTTGTCTCTTCTGGAGAAAAACATCCACTAAAACTGGCAATAACCCAGTGAGATCCATGGGTTGTTTCAGCATTTCCAATATATAAGGTGAAAGTAGTAAAGTATTGAAATACTCTGTATGAACATTTTAAACAAGGAACTCTGAAACTAAGTCACTCTGAAAGGCTTTTGGGGGAAAAATAGTTTTAACTGGTAAGTGGAGAGCAACAGACTAGTTGAACTACTTCTCAGAATATGAAGAAATTCTAGAAACTTCCTGTAGTTTTGATAAATTAGCAATTTTATTAAAAATAGATTATATCTCCAGAAACTACCTGGCACTCTAAATACATGTTCTCTCCCTGAAGATCCCTTTTGTGACTCCACTGTCACTCTAGGGATGAACAATAAAGCATCTCTTCTCCCTCCAGCCTGCTACTCTTAGTGCTTTTGAATCCAGCCCACGCAGTGAAAATGGCCTTTTGCCGTCTCTAACTTTCTGCAGTTCATCAACTGACTGTTGCAGCATAATAGATCCCCCTGCAAGAAAGGTGCTAGAGAATTTGGGACTATAAAGATGGAACCTCCAGACACTCATTCAAACAGCCTTGCTAAAGACCAAGTCTTTCACGTTACCAGCAAATTACCTGGCATCCCAAGGGGCTCAATTTAACAACAGTGATCATCAAGCCAGTTTATTGCTACCTTCTCTTGGGAAGTTAAAAGGCTCTTTCCTCTTTTCTTCTGTGAAACTCTTTAGCTTCAGAGTATCTGGTTTAACAAGCTCAGCTCAACATGGAATTATCTATAGATGTATTTCTTTATTCCTCTCACCTCTGCCTTCCCCCCGACCTTATTAAGAGGGTAAAAACTATCTGGGGTTAACCACTGCCTCTCAATAAATATAAATCACAGGAGAAAACTGACTTAATAATTATTTTGCAATGTGCCAGTTACCTGATATGTATTTGCTTATCTGCTCTTTTGTGCAGAATTGTGACTGTGTTTACACAAGGATCTCAACATTATGACTCTCAAAATTTGGACTTTGAAAAGCTAAACCAGTTCAGCCATAATTATGAATTTGATATAAAACTAAACTGGATCTCACTTCAGTAAGGAAACAGCAGGTGGGCAGAACAAAAGCCACATCTATCATTTTCTTGAGACTGCAATAAATCCTCTAATCTTTTAGACTTATAAGACTGTTCATGTCTATTTCAGTCAAAACAATTTCTCATTCAGCTGCTTTTAACATCACCAAAGTCTGCTAGATTTTCATTATATCAAGTATCACCTTGTAACATTGTCCTCATCCCCTTATTTTTTTAAAAACCCAGAGAATCCCTAGGGTATATAAAATTCAGCAGAATAGCATGCATACAATATAAACCTATGATTGGAGGCAGGAGCTGCCTTATTTTACTAGCAAAATCAACTCTGCACCACAAAAGTAGCACACTCCCAGACGTAAGGATAAGAGACCTTCCTCCAGGCTATGGATTATAGCTCATGTATTTGGGTTACATTAGCATTTCACACTATAGAGGCTCGATTCAGCCATAAATTCCACCAGTATAACAGAGGAAGAGGGGTCTGAGGCTACAAAAATGTACCCAGGGTGGCCTGCACTCTCTCCTCACCAGTGTGGCACGGAGGGACCTGCCACAGCTGCAGAAGCAGTCACAGACCACAGGAGTGGTCCCAGCCCTCAGCTGTGTTTAAAATGTGCCTTGTGCATAGATCCTGCCTCTTTGCAAACACCCATAAACTCAAAGATTTCTAAGCACTTTCACCTAAGGCTAGGAAAAATGTTATTAAATGAGCAGGGCTCCATCTAAATCACACATTGCTGATACACGGGGCTTACTCCTAAATTCTTGAAGCTGGGGAATTATGTCCCTCAAGGATAGATTTCCTGCAGGTCTAGGATGTAACATCTTTGTTTTCCTCACATATCTTTCCATTCCTTTTTCCCAACAGCTTGAATTTGACCTGTGTTGGAAGGGGCAGTGCACAATGGGCAGTGAAGTTACACAGCAGTGACTGTTCTCCACCTCAAACACCCCCACTGCACTCAACAAGGACTCAGGGAGAAAATTAGATTATTAGTCCCCTCCTCCCCCTTCCAATATTTCCTTTATAAAATCTGCACCTGGGTTTGCTTTGGCAGCATAGCACCATTGTTGTATTCTATCCAGCAAGTGCTGAGAGAGGCTGATTATAACATTTGGGATTGTTCCTTTTCCTGTTATTCCTGCAGGAGGGGGAAATGTTATTTGTAAATTAATACAAGAAGTAATAATTAACTGTTATAGAAACCTAATTTCAGTATGGAAAAACATAATAACAGTTTTTATATTAATTTCCCTGTTATCAGGGCTTCACATTGCTGAGAAAGATTTGGATGATGGGACCCAAGGCAGCTACAGCCCTGGGGAATGCAGGAGTAATGGGCTGCCCTGGGGATGCTCAAAGTCATGGACCCCAAGCCCCAGAGCAGACAATACTGGAAGATGTGCCCTGAAGCCAAAGACCCTGA
Source organism: Alaudala cheleensis (assembly GCA_013398995.1). NCBI lineage: Eukaryota > Metazoa > Chordata > Aves > Passeriformes > Alaudidae > Alaudala > Alaudala cheleensis. The sequence goes on from VWYE01018871.1 coordinate 298,083, forward strand.
AAGCTGATACTTGCAGTGAAGCTCACAAATATAATCAAATTCACAGTCTGGAAAACTTTTGATTCATTACAAACTTGCAGAAAACCTTGGATTTACATACATATTAAAAACAAAAATGGATGAAATTACCTTTTTTTGAGACTCAGAAACCCTTTTTATGCCTGTGTGAGCCTGTATTTGCTTCAGAGATTTGAACACAGTTTACATCTCCTGATTTTCTGTTTTCTGGCCTAAACGTTTTTTATTCCTCTTTTCCTAACAATTTATCTTTTTGTGATCTTTTGTCCTTGTTGATCTCTTTCAGACTGTACAGCGTTTGCCAGCCTGTTTTTTAATGAGTAGTGCAAATTCTACACATTCCAACTGGATCAAAGACCACAGTAGTTTGAACAGAATTCAATAATTACATTTGTAATCCTGAACACAACTCTGAAATTCATACATGTTAGAATTATGTTTTTTATAAGACTGTACCTTTAACCCATACACAGTTTATAGTTAACTCCCATTTTTTATATTTCTTTCCTTTTGTTTTCCATTTTTAGGGACCTTTTTGTTTTTCCTTCCTGAGTACACTTTGTAACTGCCTTTCAGAAATTTCTTCTTATTGATTTCAGCCTAATTCTCTAATATACCATAATGTCTCTGAGTTACTCTTCTGTCCTCTAAATTGATATAACCACTCCCAGCCTGAAGTCCTTCCACTTCTCGTAAGTATATTCACTATTCTGTCATCCACATCTCTAATGAAAATATTAAATAAAGCACATCCCAGAACTGCTGGATGTGGGGCCAATTTGAAAGAGTCTTCTAGTCTGGAAGCAAAGTACTGAGAACTCTTCTCTGGGTGTGAAGGCTTTTTTTTTCCCAACCAGTTCTTCATCTGCATTTGATCAAGACTGCATTTCCTAAATTCAATTGTAAAAATGCCATCCACATCAAAAGAATTACGTAAGTCAGACTATCAAATACATCTAATGCTTCCCGCATATCCTCTTGGCCAGTTAACATGTCAAGAAGAAAATTCAGATGGCTTGGCATATTTTGTCAAATCCTGACAAATCCATATTGCCCTTTCCTTATGCCTTATTATCTACCAGCTGCACAAAACCAGATTAATGATTTTTTTTCTTTTGGGGTATCAAAATGTGGTCAAATGCTTTTAAAGTCCTTGGGATCTCCTTTCTGCCATTCAAAATATCAGTATTATGCCACTAGTGTTTCTTTTGTCCTCTGAATCCTCTCTTCTTCCTACCTTTCTGGAAATAATGTTTTTGTGATTTGGCTAACATTTTGGTTACTTGAGGGTGTCTTTCAGCTATAGAAAGTTAATCAATCCAATTAACTCTGATCTCTTCTTTCCTTACTTTAACCTATTTTTCTATTTTGTTGTCAACTTGATCACATAAATTTGTTTTCATAACAAGCTTATTTGAAAGAAAGGTCTTTTAAATTTGATCTTTTTGAATATCTTGTACCATTAAGTACTTTCTGCACATTTTCTCCTGATAAAATGTAAGGATTTTTGGAAGACGTAGCTGTACACAGATAATAAGCTGATGAACTGGAGCTAGAACCAGCACTGGGATTCAGTCATCTCTGCTGGTGAATTGCTGTAATGCCTACGCTTCTGGCCACAGCCAACCAGCCAGAAAATTTGTGGATGTGGTTCAAGTGTTAGTACAGGTTGGGGACCATTCCCAAACGGCAGCACCGATCTGACCGTGTTGTGCTGGAGGCTAAGAGGGTTTAACAGTAGGCTGGGACAGACTGTGCCAGTTGGCCTCAGTGTCAGAGGATGATCCCTGGCACTGCTTGGTTTATCAGTACAGACCTCGCATTTACCTCCTGATATTTTCCTTATCCATCAGATGTTAAGTTAGTTCAAATCCCTCCATCCCACCACTCTTTACCTTTATACGTCACCATTATGTGCTTCATCATTCCTCATCAACACTTTCTCTGGACTTAACAGTCTATAGGAGTCACATATGCCTTTTATCTCAATCCATGGATATTTGGTAATTTCATATTTCATTTCCTCTATGTTCATATTTGATGCATTTTTTCCCAAATATAAGGCAACACCTTCTCCATTTCTCTTTCTTTTCATTCTAGAGCTAGCAGTTCTTTTCTCAATCTTTCTATATTTTACATAAAACCAGGAAATAGTAATTCCAGTAGTCTGGGTGATGAGCTGGAGACACAAGCTTCAGTAAAAGATTTGCTATAAATTTTATTTTGTTTTATTTCAAATGGCAATAAAAATGGGTTTCTGAGAAAATGACTCACTTCTTGGATTTGATATTTGACTCTTCTCCCTGCAAAATGAAAGAAATTTGAGATCAGCACTTTTATGCTTTTGGTGAATATATAAAACTGATTACTAGAAATTTATGCAATATTTAAATCTGCATATTTTTTCAGATGCTTTCTATCAGTCATTCCAGGTGCACACAGGGACAACAGCCCATTCAAGCACAACATATTGAAAGATGGAGACTTTGTTCAAACAACTATTTCATCAGGTGTAACGATAGGCAATGTATTTAAAATGCATGTTCCAAACCCCCTAATTAGCAAAATATTACAGTGCAATCCAAGTGGTATAGAAGGGGAAAAGTCATATAAAACTTACAAAAAGAACCTGAAAGTTTGTGTTTTTTTCCACATCCATACACACATAGGAATATATATGCTGGAAGGAGAGGAAAAAACCCCAGGCCCTTAGCAACTGCTGAGCCATTGAAACAGTTTTCACAACATCATAGATAATTACAATTATCCTTCTCTTAGGGACATTGGAACTGCCAATTTTCTGCAATCGAAAATAAATAAATAATTCAGAACAGATGTTGACTACTCATCCCAGTTTAGTAGACAGCTTTAGGCAGGCATGTCAGCACTAAACTTGAAAACAGTGATAGACCTTAATAATAGTCCTTCTCTCTCTCTCTCTCTCTCTTTTATTTCCTTCTTCATTTTTTTTCTGTTTTTTGGGTTTTTTGGTTTTTTTTTTGTTTTGTTTTTGGGGTTTTTTTGGTTGGTTGGTTTTGGTTTTTTTTTTAGTTTAATTTAGTTTAGTTTTTTTCTTCCTCGTTCTGTTTCTTTTTTAATGGTTGAACAAAGTTTCAAGTTTGTCATAGGGTGATTTAGTCCAGTGGAAGAAAAATCACAACTCTTTAGCAATTCCATTTTGATTAGAAGTTCAAAATGGGAACCTGTTTAGCAGCCAGGAGGAAACTCAAGTGCCTGTGGGTGGCACTGTAGGTATTTGATCATTAATTACTCACAGAACCAGGCAGTGATAGTCGCAGTCCTCACACAACTGTCAGGTGAAGGTTCTTCAGCACACCTGTGACATTCACTAGAAATGAGATTCACATCAACAAAAGGTCTTTGTTTAGTTCTTTTGGCTAACAAAATTATCAGTGCATCAAGGTAACTATTTGATGTGGTATTATCTGCTGCATTTTGCCTCTGTGGTGAGGATTGTTTTGTTTAGGTCTCAATAAATAATCTTCAGTCACTTCTGAAGTGTTCTGAACTCCATGAACATTGGCATTGTGATATCCCTTATCTTTGCCTGATGCTTAGTTTTGGGTTTTTTTTCCTTTTACCCCCTCCCCCCCTTCTTTTTTTTTTTTTTTTTCACTTGTAACATACAGATACTTTCTCTTCCAAATATGTGAACTTCCTAGGAGTAATATAATTTATCTGCTCATTGTTCCAATAAATAAAAGACAAAAACATCCCACCCTGCTCAGACTTGCTGCTTGCAGCCAAACACAGATAAAGTTTAATTTTGGTGGGGTTTTGGGGCCATTTTGGTCAGCCAGTCAGTTGGTCAGTTAGTTGGAGTTTTTGGTTTATTTTTGTGTTTGCTGTTGTGTTGGCATATTTTTAGGAGAAATTTGGACAGGTATAATAAAAAAGTTGTTTTCCCTTTAGCCACATTTTAAATCTTTCCATTCTAGTGGGTGCTACAGTTAGGAACTTTGCTATTTTATTATCTTTTGAAAAAAAAGTAGGATCCTCTCAACTCCTAGTGAGGTCTGACTGCTGTTTGCATGTCAAGGCAGCCAATACTGAAAATACAAGGCACTAGTTCTATGGCCCAGCAGTTCCTTAGTTCAGATAATCATCCTACTGCTGGATGACTGGGGATGTACTCTGGATTTACAAACATCTCAATTAAGATGCAACATGAATTAAATGGTGACATTTTGTTACATGCACTTTGGAACTGTGCCTGAACCATCAAATTAACACCCAGTACATTTCTGGACTTTCTAATACATTTCTGGGCTTTCTAATGCATCTATATTATCAATACCTCCCACTGTTAAATACTTAGAACAGTGTCTGACTTGCTTTGGGTTTGGTCCAGTTTGAAATGTTCTAAATAGTCTTTGGAAACAGTAGATTTTTATACACCATTTCCCACAGGCAGTTTGCATTTTAGCCACTCTGTTTTCAGAGTCTGAGGTAGAAGTTAGCTCCTCCCTGCCAGTTGGCCAGGAATATTCCCAAGGACATTTTAATTTATGAGTGTAGATGTAGCCATAGGGAATCCAACCTCAGAAATGTGTCTGAGATATTTCTTCATGTGAGATTAAAAAACAAAAAAAGCCTCCCTTCTATTTCTTCTCCTTACTATGCTCCTTACAGCTCCTTCACTGGGAGAGGTGTTCATAGCAGAATGCCTTTAAAGGATACACTGAAGGTATTGAATCATTGCAAGTTTTGCTAGCTGTATATCTGTCTTTAGATTAAATTAAACATCAGAGTTCTGACAGACAGAATATGAAGACTCCCTATGAATTTCCAATGAGGAAAAAAACCCCAGAAGTATCCACTGTACAGTGGCAAATATTATTGGCAAATACTATTGCAATGCTTTACCAGAGTAGGTCAGAATGAGTCATCTCTTGTCATCTTTAGAGTCTGAATGTGTCTCCTTGCTATCTGCTTTTTGACAATATTTTTATTTCCAGTGGGTTATGGTTTGGGGGGATGCAGTAATGGAAGGAATGAAAGGAAAGAGCACACTCACTATTCTGTGTAATTCAGACATCATTATTAAATTAAAAGTATTGTGAAATATCCTGAAATATTGCTACAGTTGTACAAGGCAAAACATCCTTTCTGCTTGTAACTATATTTGTTATCAACTGCAAACTGCTCAAAACTGGAATAATATTTAACTTTACACTAAATACAAGAAGAAATTAAATATTTTTAAATTTTAAATACTTTGTTTTATACCCTAAATAAAGCTGAAAATACGTGCAGTGGGTCAGGAGATTGAACCACAGACTTGAGCTGTGTTTGGAAGTAAAGCCTGCTGACAGTGTGTGCTACAGGAGTGCTGCTGGTACAGTTTGTTCCTGTCAGTGATTAACAACAAACACTGCATATGACGTCACCCTTGTCTTCTATCTCTCATTTGCAGGGATGTCTACTCTGCCTGTTTTTTCCATCCAAAATAATTGCAACCATGATTCCTAGTCCTACCCTCAAACTGACTCATCAAGCCTACATTCAAAAACAACATTTATTTTTAAAATTTGATACCTTAGGAAAGTAGGTAGTAAAATACTTGGCCAAAATTAGCACATAATTCTGCATACACATTGAGGACAAGTCATTTTTATGGGGAGAAATTATTTGCAGACTTGTGGTAGACAAAATTCACCACCATGCAGAACACAGTAATGGTGAAATGTATCAGAAAAACACCCTCCAGTGTGTTGACTTACATTATTTTGGATACACACTGAAATGACTGCACTCCTAATGCTACTTAAAAGGTCAATATTTATCACACTGTGCAATTTTCCCAATGTCTTAACTGCTTGTACAGCCTGTACTGTGACAGGATGGGAGCCTTTTCAAGCTTTGCTGCAATTACCCTCAGAACACCCATTGGGATAAGAAAGTTTTTGTGCCATTTCCATGTATCAGGATTGCAGACACATGGAATAGAACAGGTTGTTAAGGCCAGGTATTCAGCAAGGTATGTTCATATAGAGGCTGCTCCTCCCTCTGCATCCCTGCTCTGGTGTTATCTTCTAACCTCCCTGCCCCTAAATCACTCTGACACCAAATGAATGTGGATCAGCTCTCCTAGTAGGCCTGGAGCAGGTGACAGGAGTATTTAGGACATATTTTCCTCCCTTTTCTTCTTCACTGACCCATACAATGCCATTTCTGCATGGTGGTTCTACAAATATTCTTTCTGACCAATGCATCTGTGTTTTCTTTGCACAACAGCAAGAGTATGAGGGAGAAAGAGGAAGAATTTACTCTCACACTTTGTCTGGACACACAGATGGAATGCAGCCAAAGCTTAATGCCATAGAACACACCCCTCATATCATGTTGGTCCCCCACTCATTCAAACATTATAATGAATGTACAAAAGGACCTATGAGTATTTACCAGTTTAATGGGGAAGATGAAGGCTTACTAGGCAGTGAATTGCACTGTAACTACAAGGGCTAGAACAGGCTGATAAAATGTCAATGTGTAATATAATAAATATTCCTTGAAAATTATAATAGAGTCTTAAGGAGAGTCAACAAGATTATTTAAGGGATGGAGCACCTCTCCTGTGAGGAAAGGCTGGGAGACATGGAATTGTTTAGTCTGGAGAAGAGAAGGCTTTGGGATGACCTAAAAGCAGCCTTCCAGTACCTGAAAACATCCTGCAAGGGAGATGGAGAGAGACTATTTACAAAGGCATGGAGTGACAGGGCAAGGGGGAACGGCTTCAAACTGACAGAGAGTAGGTTTAGATTAGATATTAGGAAAATTCTTTACTGTCAGGGTGGTGAGGCACTTGGATAGTTTGCCCAAAGAAGTCACAGATGTCCTGTCCATGGAAGAGTTCAAGACCAGGCTGGATGAGGTCTAGAGGAAGGTGTTGCTGCCCATGGCAGGAGGGTTGGATCTAGATGATCTTTAAGGTCCCATCAAGCCCTAACCATTCCAATATTCCACAGAAAAGGCTCCCCAAGGAAGTGGTCATAGCACCAGACCTGTCAGAACTCAAGGAGAAATTGGACAAAGCTCTTAGTTATGTGGTGTATTTTTGGTGGATTATAGATCCCTTGAAACTTGCGATGTTCTATGATTCTATGCTTTCTCCTAATCAGCAAACATGCCAGGAAACCACTGCTAAGGACTTCCATTATACCTGCTTTTCTCTAAATATTACAGTAATTATGAAGCAAAAATGATGTTTAAAAACACTATTACTAGTAGTCAAACTACTGCTATTTCTATTACTATTAGAGTTAAGAACAGGAAAGAAAGTAATCTGGACAGCTTTACACCCATTAATTTGACGATCACATTATCCAGGAGTAAGAAGATATTTTAAGAGGAACAATAATTAAATATATAGAAGTAAATGGAAAGTAGGGTAAAATGTCACATGGATTCACTGAAGATAGATCACATTAGCCTCAGCAAATATTTCTTTTTGATGAGTTAATTGATTTTCTAGATAAAGGAAAGGCAATAGGTTTAATCTAACTGGACTTCAGTAAATCATTTGACATGTTGCCATATGGGAAATCATTGGTTAAAATGCAGAAGACACAGATTAGTATAAGAATTAGATGCAAACAAATGGAACAACATAAGAGGGTAGTGAAAAAGTATTATTGACTTTTACAGGTTAAGAATAACTTAAAAGTTGAGTCAAGTATTGTTCTTGAGGTTTTCCCAGAACTAATGCTTAAGAAATTGATCATAATATCTTTATTACTGATCTTGGCACAAGTCTGCTGCTAATGCACAATGTTAGAAGTGGTTGTTGGTAAAAGGAGCTTGAAGACTGTACTGAAAGATATGAGAAATATTTATTGTAAATTTGCACAAAGTGCCAGAGAGTGCACTTAGTTTAACAGGAGGAATTTCTTCTGCAAGGTGAGGAACCATCCACTAGAAAATGCAGAGGAAGTAAAACACCTTGGAATTCTGATCAATCACAGGAAAATTATGTGAAAATGAAATATAATATAACTGGACAGGTTTATCTAGGAAAGAAAAGAAAAAATTACATCAGTGTTTGAGTCTCTAGTGAATGGTCATCTAGAACACTGTTCAGATTCTTAGGCACTTGCCTTTAAGAAAGAGACAGCGACACTGGAACAGAAGAAGAGTTACTGACTAAAGCAAAGATATTTATACTGCAGGTGATATAACAGCCTTTACACACAAGGAAGATTGTGAAAAGAAAATAAATCACATCCACTGGATATGTATAAAATAATGTAAGAGTTTGGCTGCAGTATGAAATTGATGATATGATGCTCTGTCTGTGACACCAAGGGACTCCTTGAGCCAAAAACCTCCTTCATTGCAATGTTCTTAGATCCAAAACCAGAATAAATGGCTTCTCCTCCTACTGGTGTAATAAGGTCTTTAAATGACAGAAAGCAAATATTTCAAGCATGCACACATATACATAAACAGATTTTCTGGTGAACAAACATAATTTTATTTCCAATTTGCAAAGATATTTTGGGCCGAGGAACATGAATCTCATTGCTATCAGTAATACTGACTCAGTGTTTATAATATATATCTGAGGGCTCCCAGTCACATACCATGGCCTCATGTTTCCCTGCACAATAGAGCAGAAGGTTTGTTTCCTTATAACGACTTACATAAAAAGAAATATATATATTCCATTTCAAATTAGTTAAATCCCTGTCCAAATTAGTTAAGACCTCTGGTCCTCAGACTATTGATTAGTTGCAAAGGACTCTTTTTCAATAAAACATTTTTAGTTGTTATGTAGTCATTTTTATAAATACAAAAAGTTGTACAGAACCATCTTTAGGAAACCCAAAGGGGCAATTGAGAACAATCAGTCAACATCACTTTTGTCCCTGGTGAAATCATTCAGTAATGGTCTTTTAACACATTTCTGGGCAGATGGAGGAGAAGAAGGCTACTGGGAACAGTCAGAATTGATTTCTCAAGGGTTAAAAGGGTTTGAACAACCTGAGCGCCTTCTATGATCAAATAAATTACTAAATTAATGAATTTTTAGATAAAATAAGAAAAGTACTTTTTGTCCTGAATTTAGCAAGTCTTTATCAATTACCTGGTGTTACAACTTGCCCCCGAAGGTGAGTGTAACTCAGATTCTTGTCAAGAGATCCCTTGGGGCAGATTAGATTGAAATAATATAAAAGTATCATTTTCGTAAATATATTTATGTATGTATGCATGCATATATATATATATGTAATTGTGTGTAGGGTTTATTTTAGAAAAAAATTAGTTGCAATGGAAAGGAGGCATGGTAGTAATTTTCATTATTTCCCATAGAAATATAACATAAATGCATAAAATAATTTCAATCTTGCCTGATTTATGGCCAGACTTTTGAAACCTTTGTAGCTGTAGCCCCTTACTGGGTTGAGGGGAAGATAGTTTGGTTAACTCTGGGCAGTGAGTGGGAGAAACAACAAAAATTCTCAAGAGCTTCAATCACAAACTAGTCATTAACCCACAGAAGACAAGTATCTTTCTCCCCAGTGCCTGGAAAAGAACAACTCCTTGCAGTCACAGAACTTGGGGACCTGTTGCACAGAAAAGACCCCATGGAGTCAAATGGAAAGGGAGGTGCAAAAGCACCACAGTAACCGCAGGGGCCACCAGCACTCTGGGCTGCATGAGCATGGAGATGAGAGAAGTGATTGTCCTCCTCATCTCTCAGACTGGATCTGCATCCACTTTGGGGCATTATAATAAAAGAAAATAATAAAATTATAATAAAAGAAAAATAAATTGCAGTTACTTCAGTGGAGGGCCACCATGATGGTCAAGGGCTGAAGCTCTTGCTGTAGTACTGAGGCAGAGGGAGCTGGGCTCATTCATCCTAAAAAGAAGTTTTCAAGGGGAGGTCATCAGCATTGGAACTGGCTGCCTGTGGAGGCTCCACGGTCTCTGTCCTTGGAGGATTTCAAGACTGACTGGTTAAAGATCTGAGCAACCTTTCTGAGCACCACACCTGACCCTGCTTTCAGAAAAAGGATGGACTACAGACACCCTGAAGTCCAACGTGAATGATCCTGTGACTCTGTAACAAAAACAGTGAAATGTTTCATACACATACACCAAGGTAGCTATATAAGAAGAAGAAATCATTGTTAGGAATCAGACAAAAGATGAGGGAGAATTGAAGTAAAGAATGATCAAAAAAAGAAGCTCTGTGTTTGTGCATTTTGATTTGCAGCAGTGCTGGTTCTGAGATTATTGCCCTGTGTTCCAACATGCTATGACAGACAAACTTGACAAGTAGAGCTTCAGCACCATAAATCAAGAAGCCCAATTTCTTGTTGTCCTGAATGTTCAAAATTCAGATATGTAAACCTCGTGTAAGATACCATAAATTTAAAACAAATGTTTTGCACAAGTTTGAGTGGATGTAAATCACTTCCTAGTCCCCAGGCAAAAACTGAAACAGGACCAAATAATAAGCTTATGGCTTTGCTTCCAAGTAAGAAGAGATATTTAAAAATAGAATTGTAATAAACAAACTTCAGCTACTACTTAATGGAGTAGTGAGTTTCCTCAACCATTTTTCTAACTAACCAGATTAATTTCATTCCATTTTTTCCATTAAACAGATTACTTTAGAATGTGAGTTCCTTTCCCAGTTCTAGCCTGTGGAGAATTTTAATGACTGAGTCATAAACCCCACCAAAAATGGGATATGTAATGAAAATGCAAAGGGACCTTTAAGTAGAGCACGTGTAGTGTTATGCTGCAATTATAATAAACAATAACAGTAATATTAATAAAAATAATACAGTTTTACGTGTACCCATAAAATGCCATTTATATGATCACTGCACTAATATTTAAAATTCCAAGGTACTGCATTTTTCACAATTATTATTGGCTTTATAGAATTTTCCAAAGCCTTTGTATCTCAGTGTGTTGTGGCTTAAGGATATGCACTGGCAGACCTCTGGTCCTCAGACTATTGATTAGTTGAAAGGACTCTTTTTTACTAAAACTTTTTTAACATTTCCACTATGCATATTTTTTTTTACATATATACCCCTTAATAAGAAATTCAAAGGTTCAAAGTTTCAGGAAGTTCTGAAAATTCCCCAAGTACAAATAAATGGAAGAAACCTTCTCAATAAATAATGAACCTAAAAAATAATCAGTTAATATTCACTATCAAAAAGGCAATTTCTTATAAAGTAGTTTCTGCATGTCCCCAGGCCATAAACTTACTCCCTGGCTTCCACTGTGTGGAAGTTTCAATTAGAATTTCATGTTTAAAAGTACGTTAACACCTTCTTATATATATTTTGGTAATGTCTGTTTAACTTGGGCTGTCACAACTTGGAATGGATTTTTTTTTTCTTCCAATAAACCAGTTGAAAAAAGGGGGGAGAAGATATTGAATGGTTCATAAATATATAATGCTTCCCATTTGTTATATTCTGCAATCAGAGGCAGCAGCTTTAAACTTGCATATCAGTGTGTAATTCCACAAACTTAAAAAATTGATCTGCCAATGTCTCCCCTCAAGCAATCTTTTAATTAAATGAACTTCACTCACCTTACCTCTAAACTCCTTAGGTTGATTTTATACAGAGATTTGATTCATTTTTCAGTGAAGTTTTTCCTTGTTTTTAAACTGTAAAGGTTGTTTAGTAAACAAGTGTTTAATAATGTATAGAAGGTGACTGAACATAGATCAATGCCAATTATTTATTCACAATAAAAAACTTGGAAGTAATGAGGTTCTTTTGTATGCTTGCCAACCAAAGCAGAAGTAGGCTTGGTTCTCAGTCACAGTAAACGAAATTGAGCTTTTAATTTGTAGGAAACTGTGCTGATTTAGACCAGCTAGAGGTCTCCTTTAAGAGTATTTTCCCTCCATATTCTTATACAAGAATGGAATTTGTAATAATGGCAGTTCTGTTTAACTGTATCATTAAGTCAGTACATGGTTCAACACAGAAACTCATGATAATATCAATAAAAACCTAAAATATTTTGGAACACTTGCTATTAGTTTTTGAAAAAAAAATATTTTGATAAAGTGCACTTAGCAGTTCAGAATACAAAAGTACAGGTTGAGCTACAAGTAAAATGCGTGGCAAGTGTGTAGCTTGAGTTGGCAAATCGCTCCTAATAGCAAATGTAGCAGTGGTACAATTTTGGACTTTTGAAAAGCTGCAAGGGCATGCTCCAATGCAGAAGATTGGACAAGGATAGCAGGAAGGTGTGTGGATGCCACAGACTGCTGTTAGACATACCTGCCTGCAGCTGCACCACAGGCCCTGGGCTGCAGGAGCATGCAGGGCTGTGAGGAGTGAAGGAGGAGATGCACATTGCCAGGGCACAAATGAGGAGCTTCATTCATGGCCTGCACCCAGGCTGCTACAGCTCCTGCCACTGCCAGGATGTCTTCTGTAAAACCCCATCCCTGGAGAAGAATCCTCATGCTTCACTACCTTACAGGGCAGGGTAGGAAGTGTAGGAAAGTTGAGTGCTTTAGCTTTTCCTTGTGTAAACTACAGTTTGCTGCCAAAAGAACAGGAATTCCAGCTGATATAACACTTCACTAGTTCCTTACTGTCCTTTTCTTCTGTCATAAAACTAGGCTGTATGAAGAACATCAAGCATGGAGGAAGACCATGATACTTTTGTTCTCCACTGACATTTTGAGACCCTGTGTATAAAAATCTATGGGAAAAGCTGGAAGACAATATCAGCCACTGTATTTCTCTCCCTCTTATACATGTTATGGTTACTTAAAGTTCCACCATAATCCAAAGTATGTTTATGTTTGTTAGCATCCCCCATGCTTGTCAATTGATGCAGCAAAAGCTAAATGCACCTGCCAGTGGTTTTCAATGCCCATAGTAAATATTGTTCTATTTCCCCTTCCACTCCCCAAAAGTCGTTGCTTCTAAATCATTTGCAGTGCTGCTAAGGAATCATAACTGCAGCACCAGACATTACATGACTGCTGTTTGAACAGAAATACTAATTGCTTTCATATTTAATTAGCTATTGTTTAAATTAAAAATACCAACAAAATAGTCACAGCAGGCCCATTTTAACAGGAGGTTTATTGGTCCAGGCAGTAGCTCAAAGAGCAGCAGGCATTGGATTCACACACCAGCTCTCTTTAGTCCTCAGAAATTGCCAGCGCATTCCTCACTCAACAGCTGCTGGTTCATCCCACTGGCCCTGATCTTCTTCCCAGTGGTTTTCCCTCTCCTGAAAAGGCAGAAACAGAGGTATGTCATCCAAGGCAATAGGGAATTATCTCACCTATCCTTAGCTAGTAATGATGCAGGTGCCTCCAATCTCTTTATTGCAAACGGGGAGTAATAGCCCCATTCACATATCTGAAGAATGTTGTAGTTTGGTGCCTGGGTGTATCATGTCCACACTCCTCAGGACTGCCCACTTGAGCACAGTCTGCTTTCATACATTTGAGCACTTGGCCATAGAACACCATGATTATCTTTGTTATTTTTTCCTAATTCAAAATGACTGAAATGACATGGTGGCTGGGTCACAAGGAACAGTGTTTTAGTACCAGGAGGATAAAAAGTGATTTGGAGCTGTGACACCTTTCTTGCTCTGCTGGAGAGCTGGATCCCCCACAACCACTTACATGAAATTGTCTTTGGGGCTTCCCATCCCCAGACTGACCTTGGCTCCTCTTGGAAAACAAGCTCAGGTGAAAGGATATTGAACTGGTTTATGTGTAGAAGGCAATGGGTTCTCAAAGCAACGAGGAAACATGAGTTACCTGACCATGTAATTACAGTTGGAGTAATATAAATTAGATGCCAATACCTATGCCATGGAAACCCAAAGTATGCGTAGTGGTTTCACGTTCGCTAGTTTGTTTCCCAGCCAATGCGCCAATTTGTGCACTTGTAGGAAGTCAGCATGGTTCCAGCGTGGGTTCGGGATGGTAACGAGAGATCTCTGAGTCTGGCCAGCTCTTAGAACATGCAGTTTATTGCATCGTGGGTAACAAAGTGGGGGGCTTACCCAAGCTGCCAGCCACAGCTAGGAGTAAGCCCCAGAGAGGGAGAGAGAGCAGGGGAGAGAAAGCAAGCAAGCAGGAGCTTGTGTGTGTGTCAGTTTGTATGTCTGTGTGTGTCAGTCTTTGTGTGTGTGTGTGGTGTGTGTGTGTGCATGTGTGTGTGCATGTGTGTGTCGTGTATGTGTATGTGTGTCCTTGTTAAAATACATTGTATCTTTCTCTGTGTTGAATATTACAATTTACAATAACCAATCAGTACCAGACACAAATCCCATACAATTTACATATAGCCTATAAGAGTTGCTACATTACCATACCATGTTACATTTTAAACCTTAAAATCNCACTTCTCCTCCCCCCAACAACCAATTACTTTCCCAGAAATAACATGAAGAGACAAAACCTGTGATTTTCAGTCAGTTTCACCATTTAAAAGTAATCTTTCATCAGTTCTTAGGGCGCGGATTCTCTCTTGGAACTCCCGTGGAGACATCGCCACAACAATCTTCTGGAGGCTCCCATGTCACGAATCTACAGCTGCCCAGAAAAAACTCTCTGCAAACTGTGAAACCCTCCCATTAGCAGCTTTCCCATTAGCTGCACATGGGTCATGTCTGCTTATTCTAGGGTA
>VWYE01018871.1:313964-342350 GCA_013398995.1 Alaudala cheleensis
CCTGGGCCACGCTGGGGGTGAAGGGGCCTGGTCCTGGCAGGGGATGCCTGGCCTGGCAGGGCCTCCCAGGCCACGCCGGGGGTGAAGGGGCCTGGTCCTGGCAGAGGCCGCTCGGCCTGGCCGGGTCTCCTGGGCCCTGATGGGGAGGGCGGCAGCGTAGCAGCAAGGTCATAGCAGCCACTCCCGGGGGCCCAGACACGCCTCGTTCAGCCCAGACCGGCCCAGACGGGGCCCTGTCTCTTCCATCCCCCTGCCCGGCAGCCCCAGGCAGGGCTGTNCGGCCTGGCCGGGCCTCCTGGGTCACGCTGGGGGTGAAGGACCTGGTCCTGGCAGGGGATGCCCAGCCTGGCAGGGCCTCCTGGGCCCTGATGGGGAGGACGGCAGCGTAGCAGCAAGGTCATAGCAGCCACTCCCGGGGGCCCAGACACGCCTCCTTCAGCCCAGGCCGGCCCAGACGGGGCCCTGTCTCTTCCATTCCCCTGCCCAGCGGCCCCGGGCAGGGCTGTCCAGCCCGGCCCCCTTCAGCAAGCCGGAGCCAGGCCAGCTCACCTCTTTGAAGTTTTGGAAAAAAGAGAGCCCGGCATTCCCTGATTTTTAAGCTGTGTAGCCCAGAGGTGTATCCTTTATATTTAACTGGCTAATCCGGTTGTCGATTTCAAAGCCAGGCACTAACTGGTTTAGTTCTATCTGTGCTAAAGCAATACAGTGTGGCAGGATAACTATCAAGCATTATGGCATATGAAAGACTGGTGTCAAAGGCTGTCACTCTCTGGCAAGTTCAATTTTTCCCCCATTCCCTCCCTGTCAGATGGGAGCACTGGAAGCCCCACTCCAGGCAACAGATTGCATAGCTGGCACCAAACACAGTGCAGGGACACAGTACTGGGTAGTGCACAGTGTGATGTCCCAGTGGCAGGTCAACCTAGGAGATCCAGAATTGTCTCCCTGAATGTGGAGATTCTGGCATGTTATATTTAGTTAATATTTTTATGTTTATTATTACGTTTAGATAATATTGCTTTACATATTACCAAATAGCAATTGAGGTGTTTTTCAATGGAATGTGGTGAAGACTCAGTGACTGTCATTACCATCTTCTCCCTGACATCTGCAGAAGTTACTAACACACTTCCAATTGCTTTGCTGGTTGCATGACCATTCACCTCAGTGATTCTCAAAAATGCTGGCAAGTATATTGCAGGTACAACTATTCTCTTAAATAAATATTTGTGTGGATTACCATGTGAGATTCACTTTCTGCTGATATTCGTGAAAAGAAAATTGTCTCACCCAAATATACATGAAAATCAAATATTTAACTGTTGCAAACATTGCCAAGGACAATTTTGTTTAAAATGTGTGCAAATATTCATGACAAATGTTTTGTGATATTCAGCTCTGAATAATTAACAATGCTTAAATTGCAACACATGTAACAAAACCTATTAGTTCTAATAAGTCAGTACAGCAGAATTAATCAGGTTTTCATTTAAGCAAATGTATTACAAACTAAATTGTTTCATAAGCTGTCAAATGCACAGAAGCACAAAAGTTTGCATCCATTTTTTAACTACCAAGAACCAGGTTGGACATGGCCCTTTGGTTTTGGTTTGTGTTCTGACTGTGAGCCCAGCTCACACATGAGGGCAGTGGTGCTCAGAAAGGGATTTGTACTGAGATCCCACACAACTGACCTCAGCTCTCTGAAAAATACAGGTGGGAATGATTTGTCCCAAGCTTCTCATAGAAGCAGGGGATGCTGTGGAAACTCGCTGTTCCCCAGGACAAGGGCCCATGACAGACAGAATGAATTGCAGTCTGGAGGTTCCTGTCACTCTTTGCTAACCCTAAGAGGAGCCTTAGCAGATTATTTAGGTTAGACACCTACAAGACAGAAAGAATTAGGTGATAGGAATCTCTTCAATTACAGATCCCAAACAGCAAACTTGGATTAGGTGAAACGAACTCGCCTTTACTTGGCATTTTCAGGAGACTGTAAGGGAATTGCATGTCTTGCTGAAAAGAGTTTTCATTGCAAAACCCTGATTTGCTTATTATGTTCCATGTTTCTTCGCCTGCAAAAATATGACAAACCCCTTGCCTTCACCACCTTATTATGAAGGTCAAAATAAGTAATGATGCATTTATTTAAATCTGACTTTTTGACTGAAATATGTGCAGAAGGATTGGAAAGATTTTTTTTTTCAAAAAACCCAAGTTTCTAGAATTCATAGTTAAAAAAAATATATCTCAAGTGTGTCTCAATACTCAAAGCAAAAGAAGAAGAAATAGGAAAAAAATTTCAAGACAATATAAATTTTCCTATTCTCATTATCTTTAAGACATGCTTATGTTTTTTGGGGACCCAATCCATGGTGTTTTAGCACTTTGGGTTGGGATTATCATGATGAAAATGCACTGCCCTTCTTGGTTGTTGTTTGTGAGTATGCATTTGTTTTCCTGAGGCAAAATACATGTGCATTATATTATTAATTTGAAAAAAGTAGACGTAATCAAGGAAATGCTGTGGCACTGATGCATGGCTTCATGCTGAATGCATACAATGGAAACCTTCACACAATCCATGAACAGCACACAAAGGAAAGCAAATGTGAAACAATTTTCCTATGCTGCATTAATGCATTAACATTACTGTGTGAATGTTCCATTTGGAAACACAAACATAAATGCAAAAACAGCTCTTCTCTCTTCTACCTGCAAGCACCATGTTGGCTGAAATGTACATTACTCAGCAATAGAAAAAAACCCTGGATCCTGGAGAAAACCAGTGTGGAAACAAGACTCTTGTGTGCTTTGGAGGGAAAGCCTGCCCCCTGAGCCATGAATTACAGTCTGCAGGTTGCAGGATGATGCGCAGATTCCCAGCTGCTGCTTTGTGACAGGCTCTGGCAGGATCTAGATTTCAGCCCACGCTGGAAAGTCAGGTGCTGTAAGGCTGGCAACACCAGCCCAGTTGTGCCTGCCCTGCCTCAGGATGCCACACAGTGAGCACCTTGCATGACTTGCATAGCAGCCTCTGTCATGGTACACCAGGAGCACAGGCTGTGGTTTCTCTTTAACATGATTCCTAAACAGCAATAGTGAGGTGTGATGCAGCTATGGATAGATGTGGATTTCATTGCAATAATTTCATCAAGCTCATAATTTCAAATACAATGATTTCTGGATTTAGATTTTAAAATGGCATGACAGAAGCATTCAGATGCCATATACCAATGAAGTTCATCTGCACACCTGAAAGGCTGAGTTGGAGACCTACATTTTTACAAATTTTCTGCATAATTTTGGTGTTATGGAAAACTTTAAAATGTTTTCAAGGTTTGTTTTTTTTTAATTAAGTTCAAAAATTGCCATCAGCAAGATTTCAACTCAGTGTTCTGTTAACTAATTTGTTTTTCATCAAGTTCTTCATTAACAAAGAAATCCCTTGATTATTACACTTCTCTGACTTCTTGATAATCTCCCTTGCAACCAGTCACATAATGCCTAAATACTTTTCACTGAAATATTATTGAGCCAAAAAAGCTGACGGGCCCTGTAATTAACTTCCAAATAATATGAAAGAAATAGGGTGTTGCAAGTATTAGGAATGAGAAATGGATTAGTGCCTGGTTTGAGTGGCCCATGGCACTGATCACAGCCTTTGAACTGAGGCTCACCTTCCGTTTCTGTCCTGTTCTTCATCCCTCCTAACAGCTGCTACATTTTCAGTGCAATGCAATTTACATTTTACAGTGCTTTTCCTGACTGCACTCCAGGATACTTAACACATTCAAATGACCACAAGCTATTCAGCCCTGATGGGCAAGATGAAGCACAGTGATGCCTCCTCAAACTTACTTCCTTTCCAATTACAAAAATAAATTAGCTGAACCTAACAGCACAAAACTGAAAAATGGATATTGCAAAGAAGAGAGTACCTTCAAGCTGGGCTGAGAGTGATAATAATCTAGCCCATAATTAAGAGTAGAAATATGCTTCAGTATTAAACAGACACTGCTTCATTTGCAGTTGATAGGAAGAGAGCAAACTCATTACAACAGCAATGTAAGGCTTTTCATACAAGTGCCATGAAAAAGACATTGCAAATATAAGTTAATTAGCCATATAACACGTCTTGATGACAAGAACTTCCTGTCATAATACTTATTTTGGAGAGATAAGAAAAGTCAGAACTTGCTCAAAAGTGGAAAAGTAGCTGCACAATGAGGAATATAAATCAGGATTTCTGCTTTAACTTGAAACCACAAGAGTTCATTGCCCCAAATGCACAATGTGAAAATGTAGATGCCCTCAACAATTTGGGGAATAAAATGTGTTTTAAGTAGCATTTAAAATGTGTTTCAAGTAACAGCAGGAGAACCTCTTTACAGACCACATGTGATTTCTTTGCCTTCAGAGACAGGGTAGAAAACTGAAATTTTTCTGAAAGGAGCCAGGACATTCACCTTGTGCCACTAGCTCCAATCTCCTGAGATCACTCTGTGCATGCGTGTGGAAAGCTGGAGAGAAATGTAAGACTCCTGAAGGACAAGGAGCTCGGGAGCAGTAAACTCCCACTGATGGTAGCCAGCAGTAACCTCTAAAAATGTTCTGGATGTGAAACACCTCATTTCTTCAGGAGTTCACAACAAATGAGCTTCACAGAGAGGGATTTATTTAACCAATAGATATAACCACAAGTAGACTTTTTTTTGCTGTTACAGAGTCTCTTTCTTTAGCTTTCATCACTCTTTCTTTGGAGCAATTAGACCCAGGAAAGAGTATTAAATATAAAATGAAAGCCCAAGGCACAGGTTCAAATACAAACTGGAGCTAGGTAATGTTTAAGGTTATTTCTTTTGTCTGCTTTTAACATTTTCTGCCTTACCCAGCAGACTATATTAGTTTAAAAGCTGAGAGTTTGAAAATGAAAATGCAAAGTTTCCCCCTTTCAAAACATGGATGACATTTCAGGAGTTCTTCCTCCACAGCTCCTTCTCTATCTTTTAAAGCAAACAAAGCTGCTATTAAAAAGTTAAAAAAAAATGAAATTCAAGTGAAAAGAGAGAACAATAGAAAGGTATAAACTTCTCTTCCATTTCTGACCGGTTTTGTACTTCTAGTTGATATTTCCCATACTCTGTCAAAGTGAGCAGCTGGTAACATTTGTCATTGAGAACAGGTTATCAATGGATCATAACTTATTTGCTGTGCTCCAGAATATGTTAAGGACATGAGAAGATGCTCTGATTCAGACTCAGAATTTGACTTCCCACATAAGATTCTGGCTTGTAATAATATGATTCCTCAGCAAACTTTCCTATCTGTCAGAAATAATTAAACAAGACCATAATGCATTAGTGCCAGGACAGAATCTTCTAATATGAATTGTAAGTGGAAGACATTCTATTTCTTCCTAGATTTCCCTATTTACTTGCTTTCTAAACTATCTACTTGATTAAAAGTAGCTCTATATCTAATCAAGCTTTCAGTAAAAAATGGTCATTTTTGCCAATCAGAAAGAAATTATAAATGGAAATGGTTTCCTTAACTTCAGTAAGCAATCACTAATTCCTTTGGTGGAATCAGCAAAGTTTTTTTGAATTACTAATCTACTGAGATTCTTTAAGTCCTGTAAACACCTTAAATTCTTCACTAGAGAGAAAAAAACAAAAAGACATGCTAAATGATCCTGAAGCTTTTAGATACTATTCAGGCAGGTATTATCTGTATAATAGGTTATATACTAGGTTAATAACATGACTGCTAATCACTGTTTCAGTTAATGCAAGTCACAAAAGGCAATGGATTTTCAGACTATAAAATAAACTTTTGCAGTGCCTGCATCTAGAGTGTGCAAATAATCCCTTATCCTCATAATCACTGGAGTTCACCAAAGGGTACCAGGGGAAATGAAATGGGAATGGGAATGAAACACATATATTGATGTGACTGATTTGAGAATAGGGAGCTAAAGCTGTAACCTATTATGCTGAAGCAGAACTGTGAAGTATCATAGTTTTGAGCAGAGCTCTGAAGATGCACCAAGCATAGCTAGGCATACCCTTCAAAAAATTAACAGCACAGCAGCCTCCTTAGCGTGAAATTACCCTCTGTGTTTCCTGGGGTAAACAATGGTTTCCAGAACCTGCATATTATGCATTCATTTCATTACCACTAACTTATTCAAGCTTCTGTTTCCTCTGTTTCACATTCATTGCTTCTAACCTTTTGTATTTTTAGCTTCTCCATTTCCTGCTCTTCTTTACTCTTTCAGGTTCTCTTTTTCTCAGAGCTCAAAGAGAGGGTTCAGAAAACTTTCAGTAGGACACATGAGAGAGGATGCTGGTCTGTCAGGAGCTGCCTATTATCTCTCAACCCTGCTTGACACAGACAGTGAACGCAGAGCTCAGGAATATTGTGCACAGGATTGAATCATTGTAGCATCAGTTCATTTTGCAGTGACAAGGATCCTTAAGATAAGGGTTTAAAACTTCCTTAAAGCCAAACAGTATAGGTACCTGTTTCAATGAAATTGAGGCTTATTTCTAAGTCTTTTATAATCCTTCTCATTTCTCATGATCTCCTCTTCCTTCAACTTTCAATCTCTTTCAACAACCTTGCATATGAGAGCACAGTAAAAATGCTCTGGCATCCATCTTGGTAAATGAAAAACATGGTGAAAGCAGAGTATGCATGTGTGCAGTTTACTCCTAATACTAAGCTATTAGAACATTCTGGGAAAAAATTAATTATGAAATTATTGATCTGCTATCAGCTATGTAGTCAGGTTTTTAAGGTGTGCAATAATATCCCTAGGTATGGGTTGCAATATGAGAAAGGTTATTAGAATTTAGCATCAAAGCTTAATGGAAGAAACCATCCAGATAAAGATTTTTTTTAAAATCTTTTCATGCTTTGTTTATTTAGTCTGCAATATCTTTATTCATGTGCTCATAGTGTGAAGTTAGTACATGGGAAGAAATATCAAAGAAGATGGAAGTCTATCACAGCCAGATTTTACCTAACTTCAGTTTGTTGAATAATGTACAAATTGTTTGTTTTGTTTGTTTTGTTTTCTTTTGTTTTGCTTGGTTTTGCATTGTTTGAATGTAGGGGCCACTTATACCAGTATTGCTGGTACAGAGTAACATCTTACCACCCAAAATGGCCAGAAAACACTCACTATATTTCAAGGCTTTTGCAGTCACTCATCATCATAGTGTCCAAAGGCAGCATTCAAATCAATACTAAGGCACTTGATTTAAGTGTTTGCCTGCACATCTAGTTATCTGAGGAGAAAGTCTCCTGGATGCCCCACAACAAAACAAGCCTCCCACTGGCTGTCAGTGTTGGTAGCACAGACTTTTTAGCCCCTGGGGCAGGCAGATCTGCAGAACATTGGGTGATAGCAAACTACCTCTTGACCAGCAGCTGTGTCCAGTTCTATTGCACACATAAGCATCTGGTGGTGTTTGAGAAGCTTGGAGGTGCCCTTCCTGATTCAGGATGGTGTCTTGCACAGCCCTGTGATCTCTGCCTGCCTCATGGGGCTGTCTTTGACTATATGAGCAGCTCTGCTGGCACCAGATGCATTTGTATGACTGAAGTGTCTCCTTGATGTCCACTTTGTGGACAGCTGAAGCACTGCCTGATGGACTCAAGGGTGTCTGAGCCACTGTTAGCTCAGACTGTTAGGGCTGTTCCCAGCAGGAAGGCCAGATGTAGTCACAATAATTGTGTGGAAAAGGCCACATGGAACAGATCAGTCCTGACAGTCCGACTCAAGGCCAGGAAAGAGTCCTAGAAACTTTTGAGTTGCTTAGCACAGGCATGGTTATTTTAAGTCTTTTTGATTGATGGTGCCTCTCTTGCACAAGCAATGCTGAGACAAGTTCATGCTCGTGAAGATTTCTTGGGAGGCGCTGGACCTGGGATAATACAGAAGTTCTAAGGCTGAAATTTACTTCTAGAAAAAATAAAAATTCAAGAGTAGAGAAAGAGAGAAAGAAAGAGAACGAGAAACAATTAGGGCTCCCAGATCATCATCCTCCCCTGGGTTCCTTTTCAGTGCAGTGGCTGTCCCCATAATATTTTGCCACATTAACAGCATATTTTTTTCACCAGGATATGAGGCCCCATTGTTTATTCCTGTTTATGATGCTAAAGCTCATTTTGATTGGAAACAGAGGCTAAGGTGTGTATGGCTACTGAGATTAATGCTTCTGTGTTATTGGGGTCCCTAAAGCAGCTCACAAACTGCAACCAAAACAGAAGAAAAGGAGGTAAAGAAGGGATGATTGTCTTGCTGTGGCAAATACTTCCCATATCAGCAGATGCAGGAATAAAGACATGAGAATAACAACATATGGGAAATGGGAGGAGAACTACAGCAGGAGAACAACAAAGGGAAAGTGCTTCCAGAGAGGCTGTGGGACAGCAGTCCCATGGCAGCTTGGGTGAAAGGGTGTAGAGGTGCCAGGCGAAAGCCCTTAGATGTAAAAAAGGCCAAGGTGCCCTCATGTAGCTTTCCATCAGTCTGGTCACTCATGATGTATTTCTAGCTATTAACTGCATCACACCTGGATTCAGAATGGTTTCTTCTTTCCTCTTTGGCTCAGAAACACTCCACAAAGTCAATTTAAGAACTTTTATGGCTTGTGTAGGGAAATCATGGTGTTGCAATATCCTATTGCTTAAATGACTTAGAAAGAGAGATCTATAAATGTGTAGCATGGCTTACATAAATCAAAGTGCATTAGGGATTTGGGGAAGTTTTTGCTCTCACATACACCATTCTAAACTTGAAGTATGTAAATCAGTACCAATTGAATTACTCTTGATTTGTCTTACTGTAAATGTGCCAGTGTAGTCCATGAGTCAGCTTTTTAATTAGAAATCCCAGAGAGACTGAAACTGTACAGGCATTTTTTACATCAATTATGTTTTTTCAAGGAGACTTGAAACTGAGACATACTCCATAATTTGGAATAAAATAAAAATAACATTAATATATATTATTCATTAATCTATAATCTTCACTGTTGTGAGTGTTCCTGAGTCTCCACAGCACTGAATTTTGAGTATAAATAAAAGAGTGTTCCAGAAGCTACAGAATTGATGGATCATAAAAAAGCATTAATAACATAAAAATAACGAATAACAAAGATAAAGTAGGCAAAGTTTTCTTAATTTCCCTTTTGGAAATACTATGAGACAGAAGTCAGCTGGAACATCTGCACTGATTTGACTATTCTGTCTAATTCTACACACAACATCACAAACACAGACCCTGTATCAATACCGAAAGCTGCACTGTTGAGCTTCTGTGTCTGCAGAAGAATAACAACCAGGTCACTCTTAGCATAGGAGAGACTTTAAATGAAGAAATACAGTACAGTATTCCATACTTACATACTACTTTCGTGGAAACAGTAGGAGCTTTATGCTTGCTCCTGCTTTTGAACTGCCTCTCCTCTCCTCTGCAGCTCTAGAGCCTCTGCTGTGTCTCTGTCATGTGGCTTTTTTTGTCTTTTCACAGAAGTCTGACACAAAGTCTTGTGAATGATGTGTAGTCTAATGCACTGTGGTTATGAATCATCCAGAGACCAACCTTGGATTGTTGGGATAAAGGTAGACAGAATGTCAGGAAAATTATGTCTCTAATTATACAATAATAAATGATAAAAATAATTATATAAAAGAGATATAGGCATAAAAACATTATACACAAATGGGAACAGGAAACTGTATTTAAAACCCTATGACCTGTAGCTAATCAATGTTAACACTGCAAAGTCATTCAAAGGGAAATTTGAATGGTCTTGTCCTCTGCAGAAAATCTAACAGTATATGGTGATCCCTACTTCATCAAAAGAAAATGTTAAATGATATTGACAAAATACCTGTCTTTTCACTCATCTCACTACTCCTGCAACCTATTTTTCTGCTTTAAAAACTGTGGATTGTATTTCTTTGGGAAGGAATAATAGAAAAAAGCTTTGCTAGACATAGAAACTCAGATCTAGAATGTCAGCGGTGTTGTTTTGTGAAAGGCTTTGTGACAACAAAACAATAAAAATATGAAATGGTCAGGGGGCAGATCAATATGGTGAAGAAAAAGAAATGTCCCAATGACATGTGAAGGTGGACATGTATATGAATTTTATAAAGCCCACTTTTGGGAAAAACAATATTATTAAAAAAGTCAAAGCACAGTTGAAAGCAGATGGCTGTTAGACAAACAGAAGTGACCTTTCTATTTGTTAAATACAGTCCTTCTGTCCCTTGCAGAACTAACAATTCTGCAAGTTTGGTGGTCCTGATGGCATTCCCAGGCAAAGGGAAGATTGCTGCTGTGCAATGACCACCAAAACTTTGACCATTGAAGCTCCCAGAAGAGCAAAACCAGACAAAAACTGTTGGGTAGAAAAATATAGTTGGATCTGGGCAAACGTATTGTTTGCTCTAAGTGCTCTAAGCAGATGCAGTTAATATTGAATATCCTTATTTTGCTTAGAATGCATTCTCCTATATTTCAGATATCCAGATTTTCTATTACCCAAACCAAAACATAAGCTGTTTTCTTACATTCCCAGTCTAGGACAGGAGAAAAGGTTGTGGGTCTTCTTAGGGTTTGTTTTTTGAAGCAACTATTTTTATTTATTTAGGATTTTTGAAAAATCAAATCAAAATTTGAATTAAAATCCAAAATCCTGAAGAATGCAGTTGTTCAGAAAGCAGTCCACATCAGTCATTCAGATGTTTAATTTTGTGGACTTTTTCTTCTCTGTGTCTGGGAGAACTTGTCTTATTAGACATCTCAAAAGACAACTGACAAAAGGCAATTGTGGACTGTAAGTCATAATATTCTCAAGTTATAAATGCTGACAATGTACAAAACTTTTATAGTTTGTGGTTTGCAATGTGCCTGGCTTCAAAGAGAGAGTTGCTGTCTAAATTCTGTAATTTTTCTCCCATTTTCCCACCACCTCCTGACACAGAGCGTGATGTTTATTGATGTGATCCAGTGAGACAAATTTGTGCTTTCTCTTAATGTCAGTCTCTTTATTTACCCACCAACTCCAGGTTATTCTGCCAAAAGCAACTCTGCCTATATTCAAGTTGCTTTTAAAGAATGTTACATGAATCAGTAGAAAGTTTTCCATTTTCAGACCCTGCTAAATATTCTTCAATCCAAATGTAAAACAAAAAGAATACAGAAAAGGAGAATCAGCTGTTCTTTGCTATGCTTATTGTCAGAGGATTCAAGAAAATAAAGCAAAAGCACAGTATCATTGCCCTGAGCTACTAAAGCTTTGATAAATGAGGGAGCTGCTGATCTATGGTAAGTACTGGCTGGATAAATTTAAAAAGTAAGATAGCCAAAGCAGCAAAATGTCTGTGGGTAAGTTAGTGAAAATAAAGCTGCTTAAAATCCCCACATCTCTCTGCATTAAATGTTTATCATCATGTGAGGGATGAATCACTGAAATATGCTACAGAACTTGTTATTTGGAGGACATCTTTGTTGTCAAGCAAATTGCTTACAGTCTGAGCCTTTGTGGTTAAAGTCAGCATGCTCTCTTCATTCTCAGAGGGAAAAGGAAGTAGGACAGAGAATTCCTGATGTGTCTGGAATAGAAACAAAAGAGTGGATAAGCTAAAAGAATTACTTAACATGAACAAAAATTACTTTATTGCAGCATATCTTGAGGTCACTAGCTTTAGGACCGATGCTTCTACTAGCTTATGCAAATACACTTCTTTCTGTTGACTTATTTTCTCTTTGTAAGTTTAATCATCTGGTGCTTTGGGGCTTAAACTGGCAAGTAATCCATGATCCATCTCTGTATCCATATTCTGTAGGCAGACAAACACTAGAAGGGAACTCTGCTTTGTTGTAGGACAGTTTATCCCAGACTTAATTCAAGAGAATGTGAGAAAAGGAGTCTTGGTTACATTTAAAGAATTATGCTGCTCCTAATTTGCATGGGTGAGTCCTAAAAGAGCAGAGAGCTGTAGAGGAGGGGTTCAACTTGCTAAATAGTGCCCAATACAGTGAAATTTCAGCTTGGATTCCATAGGCACAAAAATAATAAAAACTAAAATAAATTAAGGTCTTTGTATTTGTCCCAAGAAATGCAAGTTTCCTTCTGTTACCTGTTGTAAGGGCAATGACTCTTGGCTCCCTCTGCAGTGCTCCCTCAGGTTTGCAAAGGGGCAAATCTCTGGCCACACTGGAAATCAAGTCAGAAGAGAAAAGCAGCACATCAGTGCAGGATGCTTGGGTTAAATAGAGAAGTGTTGACCTGTGAAGCACAGTTTAGGTTAGAGCTTGGGTGGTGCCTTCTGAATTCCCTGGAGGTCTCATGTCTTTAAATGCATGTAAGCAGTGTGAATATATCTCAGATTGCTGGGACTCATTTACTCTTAGGGACAGACAGCACTGTCCAGAGCAGAGGTAGTATGTTATGTTTACTAATTAAAGGGGTATTTTTAATATAAAAATCATACTACATCCTGAAAATTTTAAAAATACTGTTATAGAAGTAATACATTTTACAGACAGACACTGGAAGAGATTGGGAATTCTTCCTCTCTTTCTTTCATACATATACTTGGCAAGGACTCTTTGTACCAAGGCTGATCTGTTGCAACTATGTTTTTACAGATTTTTTTCTGTTGTTAAAAAAGCAAAGTTTGATTTAAATTTTGTAACAAATCTCTGAAAGAACAGTGGGTGTTCTTTGAATATTTGCATGTTATGTTAAGTTCCTCTGGAAAAGAAAAAATGTGAAAAAATTCAACTTGCTCTTTGTGGCATAGAGACAA
Source organism: Alaudala cheleensis (assembly GCA_013398995.1). Classification (NCBI taxonomy): domain Eukaryota; kingdom Metazoa; phylum Chordata; class Aves; order Passeriformes; family Alaudidae; genus Alaudala; species Alaudala cheleensis. The sequence continues at coordinate 326,802 of VWYE01018871.1, forward strand.
TTCTGTGGGCACCCTTTGTGTAGTCAGTCATTCTGTCACTATCATCCTCCAGTGACTTTGTCTTTCACACAGTAATAGAGAAAAAAGAAATAGTTTAAAGATGGGAAAATGTGAACACAACTGTTACACTGGCAGGATGTCTCAAGGTAAGTGCATTGGCAGAAACTGCATTTAACTTCCTTTAAATTGACTAGATTTCAAGTTGAAAGTTTCCCATTAGTGCTTGAAATTAATGTGTCATTCAGTTTTCAAATGACAAAATACCATACAGCTAAGAAAAAAAAAAGATGCAAGAGGGAAGCATTATAAAAAGAAAGAAGAATAAAAGCCACCACTCCACGATGGCTCTGAGACTGTGAATCAGGCTGCCAGCTGTCAGGCTGGGTAACCTCTGCTCCCCAAGATTCAAGAAGAGAGATGGGCCTTCAGTTTGACATTTATGTCAAGTGAAAATGAAGCCAAGTCTGAAGCAACCCACTCTGTTGTGCATTCTTTTTGGAAATATATCTCTTGTTAGGGTGTTCTTGGAGGTCACTGCATCTGAATTAATGTTCAGGGAAATAAGTCCTTCACTGAAGAGCAGAACTTGTATGAAACACGTTCTATAATCAATATTGTGTTCTGCTAAGAACTATCCAGTGATAAGTTCAACCCTCATGCTGTGGGTATGCAAAAGTGAAGCATACAAGGCTCTCTCCTCTCTCTTGTTTATTGAGAAGCTAACTTAGAGAAATTACTCATAGCTATGGTTTAAGGCAGTGAGGTTTAATTAATAATTTTCTATACCAGCTGAAAACCACATTCTTGCCTTTGATTTATTATTTTCATTCTAGCAAGTAACATATTAAAAATAAGCAAAATAATCTTCAAGAGAGTACTTCAAAACAAAAAAGGGAGAGAAAGAACACCCACAAAACACTGTCTCATATAATATTAATATTGAATAACTGTCTCAAGTTATTAATGACAACAAATGCCAATAAAAAAATGACAATACAGACTGACATATACCAGAATATTCTTTTTCTAATCTAGAGACAGAAATATGTTATGAAGTCTCATTTAATATTTATTTTATTGAGTAAAAGTAGATGCCTAGTATGAAGGTTTTAAGTCAAAATTCTGATTTTCTGCTCATTTTTTGCTGTAAACTAAAAGCATCTTCCCTTAAATCAGTGAAATTTCACCATTTAAGACTAGGGGGAGAAATAAAAAACCACATGAAGATATGTTATGCAGAAGACTAAATCCTGTCATCTTTAACAGCCAGTATCAGCATGTGACCCAAAGGAGTTTGCAAAACTGGTAGTAGCAACACATTTGAAAAGAAAATAATAGTCTTGTGTTTCTCCATGTCCAATATTTGTTGTTTGTAAATATTTTAATCCAACTAGAAAAAATTTTCTGTAAAACTGCTCTTCTAAATTTTTTGCATTTTGATACATTATCTAAACAGCGCTAGCAGTCCAATAAAAGTCTCACTGATGACATCTTACTTGATAAAGAATTGTCAAATACTAACTCATAAAGAGCTCCAAGGCTTGTTCATGCTCACAAGGACAAAATTAAATAGAAAAAAATACAGAAACACAACTCGAGTTGTTCTCATCATATTCTCACCTATTAAATGACAAAACATTCCCCAAAGAAGGTTATACCCTTGTCTCAAAACATGGGAGGGAAACTGAGGTCAGGAAACAAGTGGAAATGTCAGGTGTCACTCAAAGTAACAGCAAGACAGAAATGGAAAAAGCATTACTGCCATGACTTTCATTTACGACCAGAATTCATATTCATACATCTCAAATCCAGATCAGAGTCTCATCCAGAACAATAAAAAGCCATTTGCAGGAAAGCAATGAGAAACTGCCAACCTCACTTTACAGGTTCTGGTACAGTGTGGAAACTGGTCATAGAGCAGGGCCATGGAAAAGCACACTGGATTTGATGATAGAAGAAAAGACTAATTTATGAGTAGAGTGGTGTTTTGGTAGACAGCTAATAGGAATCTGGGAAAAAATTTGTATTTCACAGCTTTCAGTTATCTTTTCACTCATTGCTGATCCCACATGGCATAATCCATGCCTGCAGTCAATGTGGGATGCAGACACAGCCCTGGATACTGCTGGGGGTAGAAGATGCTGCTTCTGCCAGCCTGGAGCAGGCAACTAGCCCTGACACCTGGGTGTTGGTTCCACCCATCTGGGTGTTTGCTAAAGCTGGGAAAACCACCCAGATGGGTAAGGATCACCCAAGTCTTCCTGATGTCAGAATAAGGTGTGATTTTATGGCACTGGCAAAAAGACAGATACGATTTACTGTCACAATTTAGGCTGCAGTGATCAAGTGTAGTGCTGCCCTGCAGATAGCCCCAGACATCATCAGTCACAGGATTTGAGTATTGTATTGACCATGTTCTTATTTCTTAATCCCCTTTTTCACCATCCTTGCACCTCCCTACCTCCTCCCAGATAAGTGAATTACGTTTCCTACTCACTGGGCTTCTTACAACTGTATTTAATTCAGGTATTTCTGCTACTTTTATGTGGGTTATCACAGCCTAGTGTGATATTATTGATATATTAACTGAGGTGCTTCCAAGGGTTCCCCTTGAAATATTTTCTGAGTAGAAGTCCCCAGAATTATATGTAACTCTGCCTTAATTACATGGGAACTCCATCCATTCCTCACAGATTTATCTTTAACTTTTGTCAGATACTTATGTTGTTTTCTGTCGCATTCAGCAATTCCTCCTGTCATGTCCAATAGTTTTCTATATTCTATTCAGTTGACTTAACCTCAGGTCTATTTTTCATCAGCCTCTACTCCTAACACGTCCAAAGACACCCAAAATGCAGTAATACAGGTTGTGTAGTCCATGACACCTCTTGTCAGCCCAACATATTGGCCCATGGTCCCATCCCTGTGCTCTGATCAAAGTGGGTGCCAGTGTGAATGATGCATCTGCAATTCTCTATGCCACCTTCTGCAATTTATTGAAAAGTCCCAGATCTCCTTTCCATCAAGTAGGAATAAATATATTTTTTTCTTTTGTTAGCCAAGATGTTTTGAACTTCCATTTATTCCTTAGAATGTTCTTGCCACTCTTTAGATGAAGGTGATCAGAATATGTAAACTGATAAGAAAGAATCAAAATAATTCCTCTATTTTAAAATTTATCTCTATTAAAATTCTGTGCAGTAGAGCAAGAGCTAGTCACTGGAGCTTGGTCTCATGCAGAATCAATTAATCTATTTATTGCACCTTATTTACCTATTGTGCTTGCTCTAAAAACTTTGAATGCAACATGTTTTCAAACAACAACAAACTTTGACAAAACTTGACCAGTGCATAGTACATAATTTCCAGAGTGTTTCTTTACTCATTCACAGAAGTCCTGGCTTTGCAAGTGGTTTTCCAATCACAGTGACCCAAACTAATGAAATCTCACTTGTGTTATTTCTAATTGACTGCAGCGGTTGCTCTGTGCTGTCAGTTGTACAATTGATCTGACAGCCAACACAGAAAACAATTCTACAATCTTCTCCTTCTGGCCACACAGCTTAACATATTTGTGGGGTTTTTTTATCTCTAAATTTTAATCTTCTAATTTTAAACATTAGCTTCAGTAATTTGTTGAGCTTCTGGTATTATTCAGGACAGAGGTTTAAAGTCTTTGTAATGACCCTCATATCTGTCAACAGTCTGAGGGGTAGGGAAGAAAAGTAAAGTGCCTTTTAAAGTACTATCTTTGCTAGGTGCAATATTTGTTTCAGATGAGATGTGTCATATATCTGGTGTGCTGCACGGCCTGTCTGATATGTCTTGTCACATTACTTCTTCTATCATGTGTCACATTATGTAAGGTCATGCTACTTTTGCTAACAATAAGACACAAAGGACTCAAGCAGCAGTGAATTGCCTGCCAGAGACTCCTGCCTTACACTCCAAGCAAATCAAGAGCTGCAGCACCAGACTACCAAGTCACTGGAAGGAAAGGAAGTAAATTACCAACTGCTCTAAGGACAACAGTCAATAGATTTTTTGAAAGGTGATTTAGAGTCTACTTCTGCATTCCTTACATAGCCTAACCTCCCTTCAGAGGACAATAAAATTCTACTCAAACTAAAAGAGTTTATAATGCTTTTTCTAATGAGTTTACAGATTTCAGCTTTTTCTTGCCTATTTTCCAGATATGAAGCACCAGATATCAGACCCCTTCAGAGGGATCATGCATTTCTTTCACCTCTTATTTAAGTGCAGTTGCTCAGGACTAAACCTACTGAAATCAGTTGTACTGAACTGGAGAGGGAAGGATGAGGCATATATCTTTTCTTCCTACTTGCATTCTAGATACCCAGCTGATTTTCTGGAAGAACAAATAATGACAAATAATAACAGTACCAAAATCGTTAAATAGTATGCAAAGCAGAAAGAAAAATCCCTGCATCAAGATCTGAAAAGAGAGCAGTTATCCTCGGCCACTCTCATGGAGATATAAGAAAGATCTGTTCATGTATTTAGTATCCACCCATCATGCAGCACTAACGAGCACTGTTTGACTGCTAATTTAAGTGATGGTAATTTCCAGCAAGGCATGATATCTTCCCTGTGTAATTATCTGGAATTTGAATGCTACCTTTCCTTAGTAGGAAATTTCCAGAATCTCCTTTTTGATCTGTCAGTAAAAATATTAGAACTGATAGTTCCTGGAGTTTTGTTGGTCTTGTGTGGAAAGAAAAATGATCACAGAGTTGTCCCAGTTGTTCAGTCTGAGAATGTTTCCAGGTTACAGCTGGCTAACCACCAATCCTTTTGTAGATATTTGCATTTGGGGATAAATAACCCCAGGCACCAATACTCAAAAAGCCAGCTGGTCTGAAAGCAATTCTGCAGAAAGGGAGATCCAGGTGCTGGTGCAGAACAAGCTGACCATAAGCCAGCAATGAATCCCCACCACAAAAAAATGCCAGCAGCTTCCTGGGCTGCATTAGAAGTGTTGCCAGCAGGTTGATGGAGGTGATCCAGGTGATCTTTCCCTTCTATTCATCACCAAAGAGGTCACATCTGGAGTTCTGTGACCAGTTTTGCAACCTCAGTGTGAGAAAAACTCTGATGGGTCTATAAGAGCAAGACCACAAAAGCGCAGAACCAAGAAAATGATCAAGAGTTTAGGGCATCATATGGAGACAGTCTGAGAGAGATAAGATTGTTCACCCAAGAGAAAAACAAGTTCAGGGAGGATCTTATCACTACACCTAAATACCTGGTGTGGCAGATATGAAGTAGACAGAGTCAGTTCCTTCTCAGTAGTACCTACTGACAGAACAAGAGATGATGGACATGAATTAAAGAGCAGAAAATTCCACTTGAACAAAAGGAAGCTGTCTTTTTGTTTACTGTGAGAGTGATCAAGCACTAGAACATGATATCCAGAGGTGTTGTGGAGCCTCTGTCCTTTGAACCATCCTTGGAACTGAGAAAACCTGACTGGACACGGTGCTGGGCAACCTATTCTTGTTGATCCTGCTTGAGTAGGACATGGTGTGGATTGAAAGATCTCAAGAATCCTTTCTAATCCCAATCATTCTGTCATTCCATGGTGCTCATTCATTTTACTTATGTTCCACTGTTTCCAGGTAACTGTGTCAAATCAAACAGGCAGTTTCCTACTGAGGTTCTTTCCTCAGTGATTTTTAATGAGAAGGAAAAAAAAAGATAGTGGAAGCAACAGCAATAACCTATGAATTAACAAATAATGCTAAGCAAAAGAATTAAGTCCAGCAGAGCTTCCAGACCTCATATTGTCGTCTGTCAGGGATTTAATACACAGAAAATTTGCAGCTAAAGTTTTTGAGATGTGACAGCCATATGAGAAGAGAGTGTTTGCCCTTGATAGATCATATCTCCTTTATCTGCACCAGCAAGCTCAGGAATGTGAGTGGCTTCTGGAGCTGCAGAAACTAGCTGTTGAATCATAGAATCATTTAGGTAGAAAAACACGTTTAAGATCATCAAGACCAACCATGCACTACCACGTTCACCACTAATTCATATCCCCAGCTGACACTCTCGAGGGATGATGATCCTTTACCAGGGGTGATCATTCCACCACTTACTTGTTGGAAGCATTGTTTGCTTCCTTGTTTGCCAGGCATTGAAACAGCCTGTTTCTGATGCTTGACAAACCTTTCAGTGAAAAATTGTTTTCTAATATCCAACAGCAGCTTCCCTTGGTAAAACTTGAGGCTGTTTCCTCCTGTCCTGTCATTTGTTACTTGGGAGAAGAGATTGACCCCCACCTTGCCACAGTCTCCTTTCAGGGAGTTGTACAGAGTGATAAGGTCTTCCCTGAGACTCTTCCTCCAGGTTGAACACCCCCAGTGCCCTCAGCTGCTCCTCATCAAACTTGTGGTCCAGACCCTTCACCATCTCCAATAATCCAAATAATTCAAATGCATTATTTCAAAAATCAGGCTTCCAAAATAAAAAAAAAAAAAGTGGTTTTTTTAATGATTCTTCCCAAGCTCTTGCTCAGATAAGTGATAATATTCCACTCATTAAAGTTTAAAAGAATTTTAACAGGATATATTTTTTTGTTGTTGTTTCTTTTCCCTTCTCTGGTTATGTGCTATCACCAATATGTACTTGTGATAGTCCCAGAACTGGGCACAGGATTTGAGGTGTGGCCTCACCAGTGCCCAGGAGGAGGAGAGTAACTGCCCTGGTCCTGCTGGCCACACAATTTCTGATACTTTAGCACAAGACTGAGAGATGTTGATGTTTGATGTTGTATAGTCCACACTGGTCAATAGAGGATGAAAAAAACTCCCAAAACTGTATTGAAATACAGTTCCATATTCAAACAGATAATTAAAATACTGTGAGTCATCAAATGCATATTTCCTTGTTATCTTAAAGAGAAGGGTAATGCATAAAGTATAACTAAGTGCAAATCTGCTGAACTGCCTCTCTCCAGAAAAGACTGACAGGATTTGTGGGGTAGGAATATATTATTCAGTGAAGAGAATCAGTCTGTGATTCCATGAGGGCTTTTTAAAGAAAGCATATTGATAGATGTCTACATTTGAATTAATTTACAATGCACCTTTTACTGCACAGGTGGAGGGGAAGGAGCCAACACACTCCAGTGTTCATCCAGATATGTCCTGGTTGCCAGGTGTTGTCCCTCCCCTCCCCTCCCCTCCCCTGCTGTGATTATTCCTTGTATTGGAATGTACCTCTCTGTCTGAGCTGAAAAAATAAAATAAGATCTGTAGGCTTTCTGTTGATACTTTTAATAAAAGTGAAGAACAGGAGGTGACACCTTTGTCCTGAGTGAAAAGGAGAGAGTAAGAACAATGCTCTACCTTGTTTGGCAGGATGCAAAAATGAAAAGAAACCCTTATTTCTTCCCCAGAATATTTACAGATTTTAGATAAATGTTATTTTATGCACAGAATCCAGAAAAATTCCAGAAAATAGAGCCCAACAGTCACTTTCTCTTAAATGATTAGCAATGAGCCCACACATTTAGTTTTCTATATATTATTCCTCTGCTCATGTTCTCAGTATGTTGATTTCATTTATTGTCCTATTTAGAATAAAAGCCTTTTTGAAGGTAGAGTGTCTTTCAGCAGTACATAACTCTGTCAGAATGGGCTCGTGAGGCTGTGAGAAATGCAATAAAACATAATAAATAACAACAATGGCCCACAGAATTGCCATTTTATGGAGCTGCAAGATGCTAAACACATTGTCCTGAATACAAGAAGTTTCTTTCCACAGCTGCAAACCTTCAGCTCTGTTGCTGCCTTATTCTAGTTTGAGATTTAAGGACTATTTAAAGCAAAAGAAAATATTTATGAATGTTTGAAACATAAATGCCACATTTTCTTAAGTAGATAAACCAAGTGCATCACTTCAAAAATCAGTCTTCTAAAGTTAAAAAAAAAAAATTTCTTTAGCACTGAAAACACAGTAGAGGAACATGCTGACTATAACTGCATTCATGCTAAAAAAACAAAATAGAAAAAGAATCTAAATTCAGTATGGAAAATAATATTTTATCATCATAAACTAACTGGATTTTATTAAATATTGCTTTAATTATATTATTCTGGGAAAAATCAAAAAGTAGCTCAACACTTGCCACTGGTTATTTTCTTAAAAAAAACTGTTGTAAAAATCTTTAATCTTTTTTAAATGCCATGTCTTATAAAATTAAAATTTCCCATTTAAACCATCCAAACTATATGCATAGGATATAGTTTAGGATAACTAAAATAAGGAGCTGCCTGGGGAGTTCTCTGGTTAAATTTGTAGCTTAGAAAATATTAGAAGAAATAAGAATAAAGCTCCCTTTTATTTTTCAGCAATGGACTTCTTTGTACAAGCACACACACACATGCTTTTATCTGTATATATGTGTGCATATATATATATATATATATGATATATATATTGATATATAAATGCCTTCTCCACAGGGATGACTACTGATCTCATCAAGACAGCTCAAAGCACATCACGTCTTTCTTGCCCATGCAGAGCCATTGTATTTAAGAACCTCATCCTATGGCTCCACTGGAAGCAGGATTGTGCTCTTACTTTCTTACACTGAATACTCAAATTTGCTCTGGTTTTTGTATTTGCCTTATGTTGATTTCTTCTTTTTATTGATGTTGCTTATTTGATTTTGCTGTCAAGGAAATCCACGTTAAGAATCATAAATGTTTCATGGATTCATCCGAGACAAAAAATATCTTCCATGTTTTATTGCAGTAAATGCAGCCCTTGTTTATCTTCGCTTGAGAAGTAATTTATTTTTTTTTTACATTTGTGAATTTATTTTGGATTTTATGCAAGATTATTAAAAAAAACAACATTATTTGTGAATGCTTAACATAAAAATCCCCACATTTGCTTAGACAAATAATCCAAATGTATTACTTCAAAAATCAGGCTTCCAAAGTAAAAAAAAAAAAAATTTCTAAAGAATCTTCCCAAGCTCTTGCTCAGTTAAGCAATAATATTCCACTCACTAAAGTCTAAGAAATTTTAAACAGTATGGACTATTTATTTTATATTTTATTTTAGTTTCTTTTATACATTCACCAGGCATCTTTGTGTAAAATCTCATTGATAATGAGTCTTCTTCTGGCTGCCTCATCCTGCTCTAATTGGATTTTGTTCATCAAAATGGCTGTTTTTGCACCCATGCTGTGGGAGGTAAGGGGTGCATTCATAAATGCTGTGTGGTGTGGGAAATTCCAGCCACAGACTCTTGTTAAACCATCAGAGTCCATATTTTGCAGTCCTTGTATGCTGCCTCCACAGCAGATGCAAATTCTCCCTGAAGGTATTTGGGAATGTTCAGTCAGGAACATTTCTGAGAGAACATGCCCTTCTTGAAAAAAATTATTTTTTCTAAAAAAATTATTTTGTGAACAAATATTCCTTTTTTTCCCCTGGGAGAAATCAAGCTGACAGGTCTCCAGGTTCCTCACCTGAAAGGTTTTTGCCAGCTTCACCCTCGGCAGGCAGAAAGCAAATTTGACATGTGTTGGCCAGGCAGACTGTCAGAGCTCTCTGCCTCCTCCAGGCTGAGCCACTCTCCCTTCCTGCTGGTTGGAAGGGTGAGAACACAGAAACCCTGAGTGCTGCTGCTTCCTCCTGGAAGGTTGTTGTCAATCCACCATCACTGCAAACAGGGAGCAATCCTGAGGAGAGACAGGGTAAGGAGGAGTCAAGTTATCATTCTGTTGCAGTTCACAGTGGACAGAGACTTTTCTTCTGTTACGTTTTTCTGGAAATGCTTGTTGCATATATTTATCTCCTTTTTTACTATATACTTTTTTGTTTCTTTTTGTTTCTCCCTTAATTCAGGGGAAAGGCTTTTCCACTACATTATGTATGATTACACCTATTTTTTCATTATATATAATTACAGATATTGCCCCATCCCTAGAAGTGTTCAAGGCCAGGTTGGATGGAGCTTGGAACATCTTGGTTTACTGGGTGGTCTCCTTTCTCATGGAAGGAGGATTGGAACTAGATGACCTACAGGATCCCTTCCAACTCAAACTATTCTGTGATTATGTGACATTACACCAGACCTTATAAAAATATTAATATATAATATGTAACATGCATGTAAGCTGTTTATATGTACTTCTATGTATGTTGCTATTTATGTGCATTTTTATTTCCATATATACATATATGTCAGAACTCTGCAATTTTTTACAAACAGTGTTATACCTGTTATCTCTTCCAGTCCTTGTGGTTTTCGTGTTCCAAATCAGAAAGCCTTTCTTTAAATTTGTTACAAAATGAGGTATGAGTGAAAGGCAGTAAAGTTACTTTACATTTATAGAAAACAAAGGAGACCTCTGTATTATGGAGCACTAGCAGAACTAAAAACGTCAGCTCTGGGTAAAATGGATTGCACCTCAAAACACCAGTAGCAGGGTGGTGTCTAATTCGTACACTAATTCACAAAGCTGCAAATAACCATAACAATTATGAGCATATAACCTACATATAGAGTGAAAGACTGGCTGCTCTTGAACCTCTACAACAGCTTCTTCAGTTCTCTCAGTAAAAGCTGACCAATTTTCCACTTCTATCCTGAGATGATCAATATTTCCTAAGTGAGCCACCTTTAGAAGTATTTCAGGTCACATTTAGCTCCCTCTTTGATCTTTCCATGTCTCCTTTTAGGTATAATGGATTTTACTGTACTAAGCCTTTATCCCACAAACTCCACTTTTATTATCCTTTAGCTGACTTTCCAGAAGATAAAAGCAAGTTGAAAGGACAACTTTTCTTAGCAACAAAAATTAATGCACCTCCATTTTGGGGAGCATCAGACACCATGGAACCCTCATAAACAACACTTTTTCAAACATTTCCTTTTGTGGTTTTTCTTGAGGAACCCACAAAACAATGAAAATAAGAGGTGAAATATCTACCTATGTAACATCAAAGGTTCATGACTTTTGTTCTGAGAAAAGGGGTGTTTCCAGTTGTACAAATCCGAGAAAAAAACAAATGGGGAGATTCCAACAAACATCTTCCCTGCTTCTCTTTTTGTGAGGTTCTTCTGCCCTGCTATTTCTGTCCTGCCCTGTGTTCCTCTCTTACCACAAGTCTTCCCCTGCCCTCAGCTTTGGACTGTACCACTCACAAGACCCTTGATAGGATGCTCATGTTTATCAATCTTTGTATTTTCCTTGGCTTATTGTTATGATGCTGGTACTGTGCAAAACCAGTTCAGTTTGCCTAAGCAAACAGCTAAGGAAATGTTTTTGTTTGCTTTTTCTTCTTTTTGGAACATAGACTAAATTAAAGTCTTTAGAGGAATATACCTACAAGAAAATACTGAACAGCAGAAACCTTATAAAGTCAAAAAGTTGTTTCAAATTTAAAAAGAAGAAACTTTTTTTCCCAACAAATTTTTTGAAGGCACTTTTTCCAGCAAGCTGAAGAAAGTAGAATGTTTGACTTGCTTTTCAGCATAGAGCTGAATATCTTTGTTATTAGCAGGAAGAGTCTCAAACCTGGAAAAGAAAATACCTTTCCCAGACAGCATGAATTCTAATCCACAGTAAATGTGGAAGTCAATAGAAATGTTGAAACAGAAGCAATTTTCTGAACAGTATCCCCACTCTTCTACCTAATTCACAATCTGATAATTTTTGTGTCCTTGTAAATGAGGCCAACCCTAGGAATAGATAGGGTGTCAACTTTAGGGAGATAAAGAGCAAGAAGCAAAGGAAACCTGCTCAGACCCAGGATTTAACATCCTGTTGTTCAGTGTGTCAATGGAATTCAGAAAGGCAGAAGGGTTAGAGAAAGGGATCCTGAAAGGACTGATGAAATAATAGTACAATAACCCAGTGCTAATGGGACACAGGGAAAAACAAGTTCTACCTCCTTTCTCACACCCAGTCCTGGATTTGCAAGTGAAAATCTCCTGGAAGGGTTCTAGCTGTCAAGTCTGAGTGAGGGTCTTTGGAAATAACATCACATACAGGCTGCTGAGACCATACCCTGATGTAGGACAGACCCTAAAAGTCCTGGTCTGGCCACACAGGGTCACCCTAATGGTCTGAAGCTGCAGCTGGTTCATTGAGCAGGATGTTGTCATTTCAGGAGAATGCACAAAGACCTGATCTCAAACTGAATTTCCTGACTATCATCAGGATATGAGATACAGTCTTGCACGTGGCCAGAGTGGAGTGAGCCACGTGGAGATGTATCAAGTCTCTGAGGGTGTCCTGCACCTCACTGAAATGGCTTAAAAATAATTTGAGGGACAGCTCTTTGGGTATGTTTTGTAAAACAACAGGTTTAATAAACTTATAAAATAATAAGCAATAAAAGAACAAAATAGAAACCAAGCACAGGTACCTGAAGGTATTGCACCTTGCTACAACATCCCAAGAAGCCCTGAGAAGCTTTGTGCTCTCTGTTAAATACAGGATGATTTAGCTGGGATTTTTGACAAACTGCCCAATGGAGAATGGCTACATTTCTGAAGGACAGGTAAAGAGACCTATCTGTGTTTCTGTCTTGGCTTTAAGCCAATGGCTGCCAGGAGAGCAAAGAAATTTCGAGGGCTTTTTCCTTTTCCAGTCAGTAAAACTGAAATCCTTTTTCCTTATGTGGGAAAATAACTGCTTGGTTTAAAGCTGCATTACTACAAATGTGGTTTTACTCTGTGTGCATGTGTGTGTGAGCCACTCTTCACAAGCTGGTAGAGGCTTGTCTGCAGTATTTTTTAATGTAGAATTAGCTGTTGAACTTCAGCTATAGCTGAGTCACACCTGGTGTCTCAAACTGAACTTGAAGCTAACATCACAGTATTGATGATTTAGAACTACAGTCCTGTGGGTGCCATCCTCTGCAGAGAAGTAAAGCATGTACTGCAATTGAGTCACTGGTGCAAAGGGGAATCACCTGAAAAAACAGGAAAAAGTAATAGTTGACAGGAAGCCATATTAGAGGAGTAGATTCGATTCAAAATGAAGACACCAAAACCAGATGTCTAAAGGAATGTACATGCAGGTGAGCTGTGTGTCTAAATTGCCACATAGTCAATAGAGACATCGTGAACAGAGTCCTTGTTTTTTAGGGAAAGATTCCTCTGACAGGTGAGTGGGGATGCAATCTAGTTTGCTACAAACAGACAGAAATACCATTTGAGAAAGGCTAGTACATGCAAAACTTCTGCCCAAGGTTGTAAATAAAACACTCAGGATTTATATTAAATCCAGTCTTAGGAGTGGTGACTTCTGGCCAAGCAGGACAACAAACACACCTCAGCCATGATTAAATAAACTTAATATATTTAAATCACACACTATACATCTAGAAAGTTGAATCATTATCCAAGCTCCTCAGATTATATGGGCTAAGACTGGTATTCAATATCCTAAGTATGGGGTGTTAATTTATTTTAGGCACCATGGAGTACCTTATTTGGCCTCCAGCTTCTTCCCAGAAGACACTGACATATCTCTCAGCCCAGGGATGGTGTTATAAGGCCACAGTTGTCCCCTGGCTCTCTGACTGGGTTTATTCAAGATGCTCCACTGAGTGGCCATCTGTCAGAGAGAGGTCATCTAAACATGTGTGTCTACACTTCTGTTCAGGTGTCTCAAATTTAAACTGTACCTATACAAAGAAACATGAGCTTAATTTCGTGGTACTAACATTCTTCAGTTGTGGAATTTTAGATGAAAAATCCTGACTCTGAGGTTGAGAGATCACTATCAGTGACAGTTTTCATGGAGTGATTAAATTGTAAATCTTACCAGAAATATCATAATGCAATCAGCCTCTGTCCTTATCATGGATAAATCACCCTGATAATAGTCTGTACCATCATCAAATGCTCTTTTGTTTTGTGCCAGAAAAGGCCTCCTCGATGTGTCTTCTGGTTAAGATTCTCATATTTCATATTTGGTCAACATATCTAAAGGAGGTCATTGAATATGACATTGCATGCTGCTTGTAGGAGAAGTGGGGCTCCATCGTGCCACATTTGGCTCTCCACTTGCAGTACCTGTCCCACTTCATAGGGTCTCCAAGATCAGACTAGCAATATGTGCATCTTCTCATTGTGAGAAGGTAGAGGAGCTGTAAAACCCCACTTTTTAGTGCTCTGCCCCTTTAGCAAGTCTGACTGGACTACCTGAGTCCCATTGGCTCCAGTGACTCCTTCTCTTACTTTGACAAAACAGTTGTGGAAAGACCTCTTTGCATCTATCTCAGTGATTCAGCAACTTCTGCTTGTTTGCCTTTCCCATCACTCTGACACAAAAATGCATCCAGTCATTTGCCATACTTTGGATGCAAAAAGCTCATTTTGGATCTTCCTCTCTAACTCCTTAGACTCCAAAAGAACAGACCTTGAAGATTTTTATCTTACAATCTGTAGGCCTGTGTCTGCTGCAAAGAGCATTTCTGTCCATGTTCTGCTTCACTAGTAAAAATGATGTGACAGGGAAGTAGAGTTGTGGGAAAGAAATCTTCACTCTGCATCCAGAGTGATCTTGCTTCCACTGTGACAGCTTCTGAAGTAGCTATTCCTGTACTGGAAATAAGTATTGAAGTTACAGCAGGGAGCTCTGCAAAACCATTAGCTCTGTGTTTAATGGCTGCCAAAAGCAGGCAGAATTAAGAATTGCTTGGAAAGGAGTAGAAAACAAGATAAAAAAAACTTTATAATGCCCCTATTTAAATCCCTCAGTGTCTTTAGTACAGTTTGGTTTTCCCTTGTCTCCAAAAGAATAGAGCAGTACTGGGAAAGATACAGAGAGGGACAGTAAGGAGGACCAATAATAGTGAAAATCTAAACATAATAACACCTTTATTTTGGAGAAGTCACTGAGGAAAGGATATGACATATCTCTATTAACGCATATCTCTATAAACTACATAATACCAAGTGGATAAAATTAGTAGAAACTATCTCATCTATGCTAAGACCATCAAGCAAAATTAACCAGTAACAGATTAAAAGCAAGCCATAGAGGAACTTTGTCATACATGGGGCTGCTACAAGACACTGTGGATGCCTGAAGCCTCTTTGGATTAAAAAAGGATGAGAGAAATTAATGGCATAAACCTGACAGGATTCTATTAAACACAAAAGCATCACCTTCCATCCAGGCAGTCCCAGAGGCACAAGGCAGTGCTGGCAGAGGAGCAGACCAGGGAGCTGGCAGCATGTGCTGCCCTGCTCTTACACGCCTCCTGTGCCCCTGCTGCTGGTCAGTGCTGGAGGCAGAGCAAGGTGGATTTTTGCCCTGACCCATTAACAGTGCTCTTATGTTCACACAATTAATGCCAGCCTCCGGGGAAGAGATTGGGGCCAGCTACTCTAGATGCTACTGCAATGCTTAAAATGTGCATTCAAGCCCTGCCAGCAAGATCAGAACACCTCAATCAGTTGGTGTCTCATCTTATACTTTGGTATGGGGGTGTTTGGACCACATCAGGTCTCCCCAGCACCTTTGCACACTTTTTAAAAAATTT
>VWYE01018873.1:0-45954 GCA_013398995.1 Alaudala cheleensis
AAAATGAAGACTTCTGTGGTTTGTATTTGTTTTTTGTTTTCTAGCCTATAATATTTTAAAAATAAAACAGTATTAGACTGCCCTGAAAATGCCTTCTCTTTCTGTCTGCAGGTATTATTACTGAACACTTAGATGGATACTGACTTTGCATGATTTGTTAATTGATAATAATGCTTTGCTGCAATTAAACTATGTTTTCATGGGAAAGAAAATTGAGCATATATTTACCATTAGCAAGCACTCATGATCAGATATGAGAGCAAAGATCTCTAATCTGCCCTCAATACTCATCCCATTACTGTGTCTTCCTTCAAGGCAATAATTGGTTAAAATGCATTGTTGCACAGTGAGGATGTGTGTTGTGGGGTTTATGGTGATTCACACACATTGTGTGTTTACAGGACTTTATACAGCTGCCTTTTGCTGAACTGGTGATTGGTCTGAAAACAGAAAGACATATTAGTCTATACTGTCAGTTCACAAGAAACATGAAAACTCAGCAAAAGGAGGAGAAAACTTACATTTTTTAATCTTTTTCCTTGCCTTTTTAATTTTATTTTTATTTTTTTTAATTGATATCATACAATAGCAATGCTAATGGTTATAGAGGAGTTTTGAAGAAAACTTCAGGGACTAATTTTTGTACCTTGCCTGGGAATCAATTGACTTATATTACCTCCTCATAATGGGCTCAAAATTTATTGCCAGTGGACATGAGAGTGGAGAGAAACCTTTTTATCCTTTTTTCCTCACAAATTTTAATAAAATGAACTGCAAAGAGGAAATTAGCCACAAAGTTCACAACCTTCACCTAACTCTAACCAGTCACATGCAGTGACAACAATTATTGAATAATCCCCTTCTGGTGCTCATTTAATAAACATGTGTCTCTGAATAATGGTGAAATAAAGAGCCAATTGATTTACTCCCTATCAGAACTTTAGTAATTAGTACAGTGTGCACATTATAATAATTCGTGTCACTTGTAATTTAATTTAAAACATCTTTAAACATATAATGCATTTTTAATGGTCTTGGAATGTAGGTTATAAAAACAGGTTGGGAAACAAAGATGGCTATTCCAAATCCAGTCTTTTAAACACTATTACATCTCTTGGGAGAAAGAAGAGACAAATCTTTTTTACATGATGATTTAACAGTGACTTTCTCCATTTCAAACTTTTGAGATTTTTATCTGTGCAGAACACCTGATCAAATATTCAGAGTGGTTTTTATTGTTATTTCTGTAAGACAGAGGGAACTGCAACAGTACAAGATGTAGAGTAAGTCATGCCTCTGCATCTCAGCATCACTGCCTCACTGTGCTGGTTGAAAAATGCAGCATTTGATGTAATTTAGTGGTGCAGTGAATAGAATCTGTTATTCTGTTTGCAGTGGCAGCAGCATTTGCCAGCTTAACCTGCACAAGATATTGTGAAGAGAAGAACTAGCATTTTGCTTCACAATGATCTTCTTTTATACTTTCTCCTGCTCCCCCACGGAAGAATTGGTAGCAAAACCCCAGCTACTTTATCAGAAAAAATTTAAAAAAAAAAAGTAAAAAAATCATAAACCCAAATAACAAATAAAGTAAAACCCAACAAGAAAAAAAAAAAAAAAAAAAAAAANAAAAAAAAAAAAAAAAAAAAAAAACAAAAAACAAAAAAAACTCCCTATTTACTCTTGGCAGGAGCTTTTTTTTTTTTAATTAAGAAAAATCATTCATCTAATATCTGAAAGCTGAAAACACATACAAAACTGTATATAAGCAACAGGAAAATAAGCCAATATTCTTCATTTTCTTTGACCTGAGCAATAAATGGCTCAGAGTATTTTTCCCTTCATGGCTTCCATAACTGAGCAAATATTGGAGATATCTTTGTATGTTCCTTCACAGTTGTCAAGAATGAATCATGGCAACAGGGGCATCTTTATATGTCACCACTGGAGTTTCCACTGACAAATACATTCCCCAAACAAGCATCTCTTCCTGATGAAATGTGCAAAAAAAAAAAAAAACCCCTAAAGAATTTCCCAAACATTTTAACCACCATAAGGGAAATCAGAACCAAAAATCTTGAATGAAAACTCTCCATCTGTGTAGTCTAGAACACCATTTGAAATAATTATATACAAACTGATCTTTTGAAAGTAATTTATATATTTGGATCAACCCAGCTACTGCCACTGTTAGTGTTAGATGGTCATATTGACATAGATATTCATGGAGAAAATATGTGAACTAAAGCAATTATTTCATAAAGTATTACAATGATAGAAATTCAAAGGATATGAAAAATAATACTAATCAATTTTAACATTGACTCAGAAGCAAGCATTTGTAAAAATAGGTCAGGAAGCATAAATTCTACACTTTATTCAGAAATCATTTTTGAAAGAAACTCTGGACTAGTCTTCTTGCCTTGTGAGTCCCCAGCTGACAGAGCTGGAAATCATTTCAGCTGTTGCTGAGGATGACAGATGAGCTGAATCTCTGCTGAGAGAGACAGTAAACCAATGTTGAAGGGGAGGAAGCAACGAGGCTGCTGCTCTCTGCTACTTCTGAAAGATGCTGAAAACAGCAACTTCTAAAAACTGTTCAGAGGCAGGCTTTAAATAACAAATGCCACACAATCCTAGAAAGTGCATGTTTGCATATGAGTGTGTATATTTTATATAAATAAATGTATTTCAATTTTTGTTTTGCAAGGAACAGTTAATATATGAACAAAAAACCAAACCTTGTCCAAAGAACATTTTCAAATGCATTGTCCTTTTTGAGACTTTTCTCAGTATGTGATTAAGTTACATTATCAGTAGCTGTCACAAAGTTTAGTTTTGTATGTAAAATATAGATCTGTTGAGGAATGAGAGTGGGTTTTTTACACTCTTGGAAAAGTTGGATTTTCAGTAGAAACAAACCAATCCAAACCCATAAAACTGAGAGATTTGTTATTCTCAGCTTTATCCTGTAGCAAAACATTTCAATTAGGAATTTTTCAAAAAATTTGAGCCAAAATTTCAACAGTCTTCAAAAAAGCTTTTAAACTAGTACTTTAATTTTATTTCAATTAATTTTATATTTGCTTGTTAGTATCAGATTACTTAAATACTCTGCATTGTATGCTTTGTCTTTTCCTCTTCTCCTTTTTCATCACCAATGACTTAAAATATATTTAAGGACTCCAAATACTAAAAGTAACTTTCACAACAAACTTGTTAAATCTGTTTCTAATTATTTTAACACTTTTAAAATCCTTTAGGTTGATAGCTGTGGGCTTATTCAGAAAAGACAGAATGATAAACTCTGTTGAAAACACCTGGATCATTTTTGTCTCCTCTTTTCTTCCACATAATCTGTGTTTTTTCCCAGGTGTGCATATCTTTGAAAAGATTGGTTGTTAAAGACTCACACAGTTCTTTGCAAAGTCAAGGCACAACAAAAACTGTTTTGTTTTTTTAATGCAAGCACATTAATTAATAGCATTTAAAGACCAGATGGAACACACCCTATGGATTGTTCTACCAGGCAATCACACCAAGAGAGAGCTGGAAGTGTCCCTTAGGGTTTCCATCAATGCATCCTTGCAATGATAAAAACAATCATCTTGATCTGAATAAGACAATTAAAAACAGAAATTAATTTCATACTCTTCCTAAAGGATAGGAGAATGATTTATCCATATACCTTGTGGCTGATTTGCTGTCTGCAGGATTCTATTAAACAATATTTGATTATCCTAATTGAAGCAAGATTAAGTTCATTTAATTAAAAAAAAAAAGTTGAAAGGAACAAGTAAGAGATTTTCAAATGAGAAATGCTCATTGCTTTTATCAGGATATATCAAGCTATCAACAGATATTAAAATTTTTGGATGACATTGCATTTACAGCCTGTGCTGCTTCTCTCTAGATAGATTCTAAAAAGAAACCCAGATTTCCCAAGCATACAATATAACAACAGGAATCAGATAAAACTCTAAATTTAAACTCAGACATAACAAATCAGAACAGCTTATTATCACCAAAAATATTTGTCTTCTTCTCCATGTGAAAGTGAAAGAATTTTAAAAGATATTAATGATTAATCATATAAAAGTTGATTAATGGAACCCACACAAACAGCACTGAAGAGCTAAAAGTTCATTCCACCTAAATGAGGAAGTTCCTATTGATTTACCTTAAAAACAACTTTTAATTTTTTTCAGTCAATGCAACAGCACCACTTTAGATTTATTTTCTTTGCTTTTTTTCTTA
Source organism: Alaudala cheleensis (assembly GCA_013398995.1). Lineage (NCBI taxonomy): Eukaryota > Metazoa > Chordata > Aves > Passeriformes > Alaudidae > Alaudala > Alaudala cheleensis. The sequence continues at coordinate 4,258 of VWYE01018873.1, forward strand.
TACTCTTTTACACATTTAGAAAAAATTCCAAATGACACACATTGAATATATGATTGGTTGGGCATGATGATTTTGGAAGTCCTTTCTAACCTTAATGGTTCTATGATCTGATCACACTGCAAAAAGAAGTAGAAAACATTTCAGTTTGCAGAAAAAGTGAATTATCAATATTTCACCTGAAAATGCCAGGTACTGTTTGTTCAGAGATCAAGAGAATTTACATGATGTGTGGGACTTTAGAAAGATGAGTAAAGACAATCCTTAAGGAATAATGTATATCTATATAAACAAATCCAAGATCATATGATAGCAACCTTCAGATTATCCTCTATCCATTGATATTTTCAGTGTAGGAGAACAGTTTTATTTCCCCAAAGTCCACCACACTTATTTCCCCTCCCTCCCAAAGCACTAAGTTGTCAAGGCTAAGTATGTAAATTGTCAAGGCTAAATATGGAAAAGGAAAATATTCTTTAATAAAGCTCAATAGGCTGTCAGGTTATGATTGTATTTCCTTAATGGAGGAGGCAATTGTTCTTTCACTAGCTAATAATAACTGAAAAGAAATAATCCAAACATGAAAACACATTGCAAGGTAATGGAAAAGTAGTTGATTTGAGGTAATCTGTGCTCAGCCTTTACAAAATAATTGTAAACCAGAAGGAAAAAGTTCTCAGCGTTCTCAGCTTTTCTGTCCTGTTGCTAATGTTCATCTCTCCAGCTGCCAGTAAAGTCTGTACATGTACAGCAAGATTAAAAAGGGAACCATTAAATAAAATTATTGTGTTAATAGACATACATAAGTAAAAATGAAGCTCAATCAGCTCAAATAATAAAATTATCCAAACAACAGAAGAATGCATGAATCACCTGAGTGGCTGAGAGTGCTCAGGTGCTTTCAGAAGTTCTGTCCTGCTTTCCAAAAGGTGAAGGCAGGGGAGGCAGGTGGGCTCCCAGGGCTGTTCAAAGAGCTCAGGAGCTTTCCAATCACTGTCTGTCCATGTGTATTCTCCCACATAACATGGGAGAATAACATAAGTGGGGCATAACATAAGTTTATTTTCTGCAGCTCTTGCAAGAAGCAGTGTTTGAAAAGCCAACATGACAGAGAATGTACCACCCACTGAAGGTACAGTCCTGGAAAAGAAAGAAAGAGAAAGCAAGAAAGGGACTTAGACACCATCAAGGGCGTTTTAAAGTGGCAATTTTACATGTACATAAATGATTCAATTAGCTATTATGTATTATTGTGTCTAAGACCTGTATCTCTTGAAATTAGTCATTAAGAATACTGAACACATTAAATAAATCTGTTATTTTGGTTACAGAATCGTCCAAACACTTTTTAGAGACTGGGACTCCTTCCTGCTAAAGAAAAATGAATACATGAACCAATATATTCCAGCTGAGAGGTGAAATACAGCCCAGAAATGTGTGTGGGGAGGACAAGAAGGGCAGGAGTGAATTCTCCTTGCCTCTGCAGGGCCACACAACACCACTCACAGAAAGATCTCTCCAATGCAAGCTGTGCCTACCATTCACCTCAAGTCACAGGCAGATCAATCAAATGACTGAGACAAAACTCTGTTGCATCAGTTCACTCAGGAACTCCAGGAACATTCCAAAATGGGGAAGTTCACCAGCACAGCCCTTGTGCCCTTCTCTGAGAGGCTTTTCCTGTTGTGGGGGATGCATTGGTCAGTCACAGTGATAAGAGGTAACATGCTGTCTATACATAAACTCCTCTGTAAATAATAACCCAATAAAAGCCTGGTTGCAATCTCTATAAAAAATTCAGCTGCAAATCTTTTGTATTTCTCCTGTGGAGTGAAATTCAAAGCAACCTCAAAGTTTTTCACTGCATCTTCTTGAGCCTATTGATGTGACACTCAGTTCCACAGCATGAGTTATAATAGACACACTAACAAGTAAAAGATAAAAAAGAGACTATTTTCATCACTGAGCCAAAGCCTGTTGTTTAATAAGTGAATTTTAGCTAATAATGATAAAAAATTTGCAGTTCTATCCACTGAAACAGCATGTGTCAAAAATACAGATTTTTTTTTTAAGTTTTTGTGTCATATCCTAAGACTTCACTGCTTTGATCACAAAGTTAATAAGTGCTCAGATCCTTAAAGGAAGGAATAATAAATAATAGCCACAAGAATTAGAGGTGAACTTGGAACAGGAGGTAAGACAGCAAGCATTGTACTGGACTTTTTTGAAATCTTTTCTGAATACTTTTTTGAAAGCAATACCTGAAGTTTTACCAACTTTGGATGTCCTTTTCTTACACTTCAAAATATCCAATACTTTGGAGGGAAACCAAACCAAACCAAACCAAACCAAACCAAACCAAACCAAACCAATCTCCCTTCCCCCAAAAACAATAAAAACAACAACAAAAAATTTACAGGAACAATTTTAGAGTAATTTTAACACATGATGAATTCAAAGATACTAAACAGCAAACTTATTTTAATTCTGGGACATGCCAAATTTAGCATTGAAAATTAAAATTTTTTTTTATGAAATTTTGTGAATCTTTTTTATTTTGTGAAAACTTTTTGGTGGAATTTGAATGCAATATTATGTTAGGGGAAATATTTATATAGTTCATAGTCAATGTACCAATTTATATTAATAAAAGCTTAGCAGCAGAGGAGTAATAACCACCTTCATTGCAATAGTGTGTGAATGCAGTATTTGAAGGAAGTGCCCATTTTAACATGTAATGTAGGTCTTCATTATTTGTTTTTGTTTTGGTTTGTTTTGTTTTTGTGAGCTGAGCACCAACAGAAGAAAACTCTGCTATTGCATTTATGCTCTACAAAGTTATGTCTTGAATTTGTGGCACTAAGATGCTTAATTTAGATTTTACTAATAATATGTTTGCTTTCTGCCAACAATGGAGCACTGAATAAAAAGCACAAGCAGATGTAATGAGTGCAAGAAATGTTTCTCTACATATCACTAAATACTGATATTGTAGTAGTACTCTGTGTCTCCCTTCTTATCATTAAAATTGTCATAATTAAGATGATCACCAGAATATTTAGTATTATTAAGGCTAATAAGATATTAATGTTGATTGTTATTACATTGTAAACACTTAAGATATTTTTGCAAGGTACACATTTTACATATTTGCATGTTTAACTAAAAATGAAAAGAGGCTACTTGCCAAAATCAAGTGGAGCTTAAAATACGGACATTTTATAATCTAAAAATTTAGATTAATAAAAATAATCTAATAAAAATCAGACCCATTTATTTGTCTGTTATACTTTAAATTTCCCCGTCATGTTTAACTAGACTGAAGAGAGTGAGTAAAAATTAATTCTGAAGCAAATGAACAAAAAAGTCAATACAAACCCCCAGAATACAAAGGGAAAGCTGCAATGGCAATGCAGTAGTAGGACTTGCAGAAAAAATGGCATAATACTGGCATATGTTCATAAAAATCATTTTAATGAGTGTAAAAAAAAAAGAAAAGATTCAATGACAAAAAAAAAAAGAAAATCCATTTCTGATAATAAGCAGTGTATATATTGGATTTCTAATTGTGCTTTTCTTCATTTTCTAATGTGCACTCTGGGGAGGCTTGTGATCCTGTTCTTCCAGAGTTTTTATTTGCATAATTAAATCCTTAACATATAATTTGTCAAGTGCCAAATTATGTTACATAAGGCTCCAAAGTCCCTATTCTTCCTCCTTCCCTGACATAGCTGTTAGTTCTATTGTGCACATACTGAATATCTCAAATAAAGCACATGTTTAGACTGAACTTTCAGAACATGATGCTACACCCTGAAGGAAAAGCATCTCCTGATGATTTCTCTGGCAATGGCAAAGCTGAGTGCCAATGCAGCAGGTGTTCCAGATAAAAATATGTTCATAGGTGTTGCATTAATCCACATTCTTGTGTGCAAATATGCACCTGGGCTCGTTGTTTTTGTAAATACACATTAAATGCAAAACCACCTGCCACCAAAGGGCACTGCCTGCACTTGCCCAGTTTCAGAAGGTTGTAGGTGTACTTGGATGTCAAGAATACATTTTTCTTTCAGGTCAACCATGTCACTTTTCAAATGCATTGTCCCATCTCACAAAAGATTTTTCTGCAGGTTGTTGCTGGTGTAAGGAAAGTACCATTTAGTCACAGAACTCATCAGCTCCTTTTGGACATAATTATAAGAGCAAAGCATTTAGTTGGAGCTAATTATACAGGTTCTCTCTGAGGCAGGAAAAGGGAGCAGTGGGATGACATTTGCTCTAGAGGGACAGATCTTCCTCCTTCACTGCCTGCAAAGGGACCTGATGCAACTACTTGGCTTAAATATTTCCATTTCTGACAGTTCAATTCAGGTGAGATGAATTCCACACTGACTACCAAATGCTGTTGAAAATCTAATCCAAGTAATTTATCTAAGGTCATATACAAATGGCAATGTATTTAATTGAATCCTATTTTCATACATTCATGACTAGTGCTCTAATTATTATCCCATTCTCTCTGTGACCAGTGATTGAGTACATGGGTTTTATGGTTTTTAATGCTTGTTTGGATTGAGTTGAGGATGTTAGATCAGCTCAAAAGCCACCACCTACCATATGTCAACGGTCAAATTCTCTATTTATCACCTCCTCATTAGGCTTTTAACAATGTCCATGGAAACAGTAAGAGACAGCCATAGACCATATAGAAATAATGTAAAAAACTTGGTCTCAACAAACATTTGTCTGTCTTGCAGAGGCACAAAGTCCAGCAAATATTCCATGACTTACCCTGAGTTTATAATTTGTGCATGCTCTATCAACCCTATCAAAGTGAAGGGAGGTTTAAAGTTTCCTAATTATTTATGGAAAATAATAATTAGATAATCTGTCAAATAAAAAAAAAAATATCAACTGGTATATCTTTGGACAGGAAGGACATGAAGAATAGGACTGAGAAGTCAAAAGAACAATCAAAACTGTAAAAGGGTAAGAAAAAGCTTCTCCTTGTTTAGTTGTTATTAATTTTTTTTAATATAGTAATGGCAAAAGAATTTAAAACTAATTTAAGAATTACTTGTAAGGGAAGTGTGAAAATGTTCATAACCAGATGAAAAATTAGCTAGAAAATTTTCCATAAAGAAAATATTTCCTAAACTTTAATAAATTCATATATAATAGTTCCAAGATATTTTCAATTAGAGAAACAATCTAATCTTCACCTTGCAGAGCTTTTTCAATTTCAAAGTGTTTATAAAGAATATAAACATTATATAAATATTTAAGAACACTTGAAAGGATAAAAGCACTTTTTCCTGGAAAACATTTTCACATTTTTGCCTTCTAATTTCGGTTCAGGATTTTTTTCTCTTAAAATTCTGAAAGATTTCTGGACAGATTCATTAAAATATTATAAGATCTAAAGGAAATATATATATATATATTTAAGCTCTCTACAATTTTTGTGCAACACCTGGCTAATACTTAATTTTTAGGAAATTCATATTTATATTTAAGAAGTTTGATAAGACCCAGAGATCTTCAAACAACAAGATCTCATTAAAACTTATCTTTAGACAAAAAGAAAAAAAAACTTCTAAAGAAACATCAACATTTTTAAAGTTGAAATTTACCGTGTACCAGATCAGAAATATCTTTTATATTGAGATATGTAAACTATGTAAAGCAAACTTGTAAATGTGGAAATACTGTTTTTGTCTTGAAAAGTCCAAAATTGAACTTTGATGTATGAAATTATTTTGTAATTTTGTCAATAAAGTGTCATAATAATTGGGGTATTTTTCTAAACATCCCTCCTCCAAAATAATATTTAACAAAATTTTCCAGTAGTAACAGAGAAGAAATATTGGTATTTCTAAGTCAGCTCTGAAAAAATTCTTATTTATAGGTCACATTTCCTCAAACAATTATCTCAGTGACATTTGTAAATTATGTCAGTAAGATAAAGGAGATTTAGGGGTCTAGGAGAATAGGAGTATCATAATGATCTTAAAGAAAGAAAAGGTTTTTTCCCCTTTGGGTCACATTAGATTCTGAGTTATTTTATTATGATGACTTCATGCCATACTTTACTTCCAAGAGTAAAAGAAATCACACAAAATGATTACTATTATGGTTATAGTATTAAATTTCCATTATATGGTAGAAAAACAAAGTCTCTTGAAACAATACAAATATAAATTCAAAGAAATCTGATGTTTCCTGCAAGCCCAGCAGCTCCAGGAAGTGACATTATGGGAAAACAAACAAATTAATAGCATGGCTGTTGGAATGGAATTCTAATTCCACAGAGTTTAAATGCCTGGGTTCGAATATGAAATTGTACAAACAGCAAAATTAAAATGACACAAACCCAAAAGCAATGAGAAAAGGCAGACAGCACCCCAATACACACACTCTTAATGAGAAAACCAAACCAGATTCATTATTGAAGGCCTGCCTGGGGGAGGTCACACAATAAATATGTGTGATGACACAGTGTGTTCTCTAAAGCTTCTCTTTTCTTTGAATTTTGCATTATTGCTATACATTTAGTGAATGAACTGTAAAAGGTTTTGTAATGTGCATGTTTTAGTAAAGCTCAGGAGCCCCTTGACCTACACTGCACAATGCATACTTCAAATGTTCCTGAGTCATTTTCCTGAGTCTCTTCTCTTGAGTATTTTCTCTGCAGCCATCCCCCTCTGAAAGATGTTAATTCTTGTTTTCATTGAAAAAAAAAAAAAAAAGGATAATTGCAAGTTTCTCAATTGCCTTAAAACAAAACAAAACAAAAATCATTGTGTTGGCACAATAAAACACCCTGTTTAAAAACACACACTTCCTGGAATTTTGTGTGGTCCTATGTCAAAATCCAGAACAATGATTTTTTTCACTTGTGTTTTCTGCACTCATTTGGATCATTTGAGCAGTTTGCCAATCCAATCAGAGCACAGAAGAAAAGGATGTGGTATGTTACAAAGTGGGATAAAAATATCAATGCTCAAAGGAATCTGAAAAAAAACAAGTGAAGCACTGCTAAAGGCTCTGTGAAATGTGTTTGACAAAGATATTGAGAGATACACCATGAAATACTCCACATGTACTGCAGAACACATATGTTTGCACAGAATAGAACCTCACTTCTGAAAATCTGATTGAAAATCCCTGCAAGTGGATCTATTTTATCACTGAAACATCCATCACTCTGTTTAGCTCCTTTCCCCATTGTCCCATTAAATGTGAGCCAGTGGAACATCAAACACAGTAACCCAGACAGTGACTCCTCAACCCTCAGTGCACATTTTGATTTCTTTATAAAAATCAGTGAGGTATGAGCTAACAGTGGTGTGGTAGAGTACCTGACACAAAGGCTTTATCTTTATTTCAAATGGAATTCCATTCACAGGCTAATAAAAAACGACCTGAGTTTACAAACATATCTGTGCAAAGATATTTATATAAATATAGGATGTTGCTGGTTGGAGAGTTTATTTTATTATTTTTGTAGAGTTGAATAGTGACAGCTTTTATTGCCTCAATAAAAGAGAATGTTAAGGAAATTTAAACTCAACTCAGCCTGAATCCAGCTGCAGTCCTTCCTTCTCCTTTGTAACCACCAGCAACCCAGTGAAGGTGGGTGTCTAAATCTAATCCCCACATCCTTGCAAGATTTCAAACATGGTACTCTGAATTTCATGGAAAGATTACACTGTAAAATCAAACCACTCTCATAAATAAAATTCAGATATTTAATGTATTTTTAATGCGGACTGACATAAAAAGTCAATTTGAAGAAAATTTTTAACACTCCCACCAAAAAAAGTTCTTCCTATCCCTCAGCAGGAGAAAGTATTTTATCAAGCAAAGAAACCCCCAAAATGGCAAAAAAAATTTAATTAAGTTAAATACCTGCTAGCATTCCAAAATCTGGGAGGCATTTGATACTTTAGTAGCACAGAAAAGCTCCCAGGGCAAGATTGTTGCTGTCTAGACTCATGTTGTGCTCTGGGAATGTCTATAATTGACAGAAATCCTCTGTGTATCATGCACCAAGGAAAAATAAATGGGTAGACAACAGGAATAATTCCGTTTTCCTGTCTTTTTTGGCACATCTGGAATAAAAGGATACTTTTCTACCTTTTCTCTAAGTTTTACAGAGCAATGGTTTGGGATTCCCTGTGCTTTTAAATGAATGTAGTTTGTTTCCTTAACAAAATGTCTGCAGACAAATAGATATATATCTATTTTTAGGGACACTAAATAATAATTTTTTCTAGTTTTACCTCAGAAAGCCCTGGTTTTTGTGGGTTTTTTTGGTTTTTTTTTTTTTTTTTTGGCTAAATGCTATGTATGAAATTATTTTAATAACAATCAAAAAGAGTTGAAGACTTCACTCTGCCTTATGAGGATTGCAGTTTGATTAGCTCTGTTTTCACATTCCTCTTCAAGCCAAACCCTCAAATTTTATTCTATTTCCCAAGGGGTGATCTCAGATTTTCTCCTGGAAAGAAGGTTGTGGTGAGTTATCAGAATGATGCACTGTAGGAAGTTATTCCAGGTTAGGAAATGAGCCCAAGAAACAAAAAATATGCAAAGGCAACTGAAAATGGAAATATGCAATTTAAAAGCATTTATTTGAAAACCTATTTTTGTTTGAAGTCTTTTCTTCTTTGCAATGGCAACAATAAGATATTTTCTGAAGGCAACAGGTACCACTCATTAAAATTTTCATTATATTATACCCAGTTTTTTTTGCAGAATCCTATTCCCACTTTTAATGAGAATTCCTTACTGGCCCAATATGGAGCACCCTGAATTTGACTTAAAAAATGAAATAAACCTATCTAGAAATTAATTTTAGTTAGATGTGTAACAAAGAGATCGTAGTACAAGAAAAGAAAAAACAGAAACAAAGGAAAAAAGTGGAATAAAAACCAGATTGTGGGAGGTTATATAGGAATAATAACAATTAGAATTAAAGATTTTATTTTTTTATTTTTATTTTTAAATTTTATTATTCTAGGAAACAGAGACTTTCACATCTGCTGGAAAGACAATGTTTATCTGCTTTCACTTTTTCAAAATTTAAAAATTAATCTGGGATGAATTTTAAAATACTCCTTACTACAGTGTCAGGAGTTCAGATCCTCCTGTACAGACTGGATGTGGAGTTTTAAATCTTCAGCAAACCACAAATACCTGCTTTGTTTGACTTTTACGTATTAAAACTTATTGCTTTCTAAATAAAGAAATATTAGATAAAAGCAATGGAAAAAGCTACTTAATCAAGTATGTTCTGAATTCAGCAGCTGCCATTTGAAATTGGCAGCTTCACATCAAAATGCCATTTTCTGGGAACTTTAGGAGTGAAACATGTGACTGGTATAAAACCCACTGTTACTGAAGGAGAGAGGCTCACAGACCAAAAAATTTTAATGACTGGAATAACTGTCAAGTTTCTGATTTCCTTGCAGCTCTGTCTCTTAACAGCTATTTTAAACCAATATTTGACATTTTCTTCTCCTATAATTTTACTGAAAATTTGCAGAAGAACAGAAGTTATGAGATATACCAATTAGATTTTTTTGTTGAATTAAATAGTTTTCTCACCACAAGAGTAGCTTTTTTATTAAGTGCTCCGTGCAAAATTGCATTATTTTTATTTTTAAACCTTTTAGATGTTTTATTCCCACTCACTGTTATCACTTTCTTACAAGTTTCTAACACTCATTTTAAATTGCAGTTGGCAATGAGCTCTTTAAAAAATTGTGCTTTTTATGAGCACACAAGGAAATACAACTTAAAAGCACAGTGATTTAGGGTGATAATTTGCTAAAAGTGATTCATAATATTTAAAGTAATGACAAAGGATGAGGTATTTCTCTGCTTTTCTGGTTTCATAACTCATCCAGAACAGACTAGTTATTTAAATTCCCAAGTTCCTTAGTGTTTTGTTTATTTACATAAGTAGACCTTGGCCAAATGCCCACTCTTGTAAGGTTTAACCTTAGAAATCACTGAAAATGTCTAAAGTAATAGTAAAAGTTTAGGACCATTTGTTTGAAATAAAAGACCGCTTAGACTGAATTCATTCTGACAAATAAAAAGACAGCTGGAAAGTCAAATTTGGTGTGAAATAAAAAGGAGGTAATTTTGAAATTTCTCACCAATCTCTTTGAACCAGGAATTTTTGGCATTGCAGGAGATCATCAGAGGCTTTATTACAGAAATCAAATAGCCCTTCAGATTAAATTCATGAACATTCAAACTAGGTGTTGACAAGATCCTTTCTGGCATAATGCTCAATTTCCCCCCCATTTTAGATACCAACAAATAAGGATAATTTTAAATCAGAAATGCAAATACACATTTTGCTACCATAACTGACTTCAGAGTCCTTTGAGCATCCAATTCCCATTTATCACTTGCATTGCAAATGGCAGTACACACTCCTAATTCAGTACTTGACCTAATCTAGCCAAATTGGAATGTTTTCCCCTTAATCTTTGGAATTGCATGAATACAGGCTGACATTCATTTTAATTCATCATTTTGCAACTTGCTCATGCTGCTAAGAAACATGCAAATAAATGCCAGTTTCTTGCAGAAACACTTTATCAGCAGCACTAAATAAAGTCATGATTCAAGCTTTAGCTGAAGTTATTGTTTGAATGCATATGATATACATTCACTTTCTGTTTTCCAGATTTATAGAGGCATAAATCCTATATCAAATACAAACCTTTCTTCAGGGCTCAAAGTCCAGCACCTATTTGTGTTAATGGAAATATTTCTCCTGACAGATTTAATATCTAGTTAGGAAAAAACATTGATTGCTGAGGTCATGTTCATCAGTGCATGCCTTTGTGAATTAAGTGATTTACCCTCTCCACAACAGAATGAAGAACAAACATAATTCCCATGGAAGGATAACCAAGCTCACTTGTTGTTCATGATTTTACTGTACATGTGGAAATCCATCTCAGCACAGGAGTAACACGCAGCTGTAAAATCTTCTGTGTCAACTGTGCTCATCCCCCCACTTAAACACACCCAAAAATTTTCTTTATTTCACAGTTTTTTTGTGAAGTGATTGAAAAATGTAACCCTACTCAGTTTTCAGCTCTTTTTATTTGACACAAAAGTATGAAATTAAGTTTTATAAGGGAGAAAAAAATTATGTGGAAAGAATATGGAATTTATTTTTTCCAATTATTACCAAAGTTAAAAAAAAAAAAACTTAAACTTTTTAAATTTGCTTTAAAAATATCAGTTCTTTTTGGGTTGTTCCTCCATAGACCATGAACTGGTGTTCCCTGAAGTTATAAAGATATTTTTCATTTGCTAAAGCCTACCAACTGAGAAAATGCTCCTACAAGAGATTCCTATGAGGCTAAGGATGAACAAGCATTCAAGCACAGGTTGAATAAGCCCAGATCATGAATTTAAATGAAAACATTTTTTGATGCTTCTAAACTAACCCTCTGAGACCTGCTGGACAGTTGTGACACTCTTTTTTCCCCTGACTAAAATAGAATATTTGAGTCCAGAGAAATAAAAGCTGATTCCTATTAAATGTAGCAGCACATGCCTATTTGCCTTTGTGACAGTGGAGTGTGTACAGCTCATACCCTCCTATGAGGAAATGAGACATAACATACTTTATTTCCTTTCAAAATCTCTCCAGAATCAAGTTTAATTTGGATTAATAGTACTTTAAATTAACAAAAGACCATTAGATGAATCCTGTTAATTTTAATAGATCATTGACCACTGACCCAGATATTTCCTAGAATACAGAGATTTTTAAACAGTACAAGATTGCTTTGTTTCCCTTCCAGTGTTCTTTCTTTGAAAGCTGGAAGGAATTGTTATTGAAAAAGTTAATTTAGACTGTGGCAATCCATGGAGGAGCACAGACCCACCTGCAGCCTGTGGAAAAGGTGCCACTAGAGCAGGTGGATGCCTGAGAGAAGTCATGGAAGCCAAAGCTGGAACAGACCATGCAGACCATGGAGAGAGGAGTCCCTGCTAGAGCAGCTTTTTTTGGCAGGATTTGTGACCTCATGGGGGACTCTGAAGCAGCCTGAGCCTGAAGGAATCACTGTGTGCAAGTAACCCACACTGCAGCAATTCATTAAAAACTGCAAGCTGTGGGATGGACTCCCACTGGAGAAGTTCATGGAGAAGTGTCTCCCATGGAGCAGGGGAAGGACTGCTCTCCATGCAGCATCAGAAACCATGGGTGATGAACTGACCATAATCCCCATTCCTGTCTCCCTGCAGCACCGGGGCAAGGACTGCTCTCCATGCAGCATCAGGAGCCATGGGTGATGAGCTGACCATAATCCCCATTCCTGTCTCCCTGCACCACTGGGGCAAGGACGCAGAGCCCAGAAAGGAGGTACAGGTGGGGAGAAGGTGTTTGTAAGATTTATTTCTTATTTTCCTGCTCTGATTTTGTTAGTAATAAAGTCAATATCCTCAAGTTGAGTCTGTCTTGCCCAGGAGAGTATCTGGTGAGTAATCTCTCTCTGTCCTTATCTCAACTCATGAACCTTTTATCTTATTTTCCCTCCTGTGTCCACCTGCAGGAGTGAGTGTTAGAGCAGCTTTGGTGGGTGCCCAGCATCCAGCCAGGGTCAGCCCACTGCAACATGTAACATCCTGAGCTTTTTGTGTCCTTGTCCACAAAACCAATCATCCCACTAAAACAGGCAACCAGATTGTCCAGACACAATTAACTTTTGATAAATCCACCTGGCAGCACTCAGACACCTTTTTGTCCTTCCTCTGTCTGGAGATAAGGTGAAAAAAATCTGGCCAGCTATGAGATGTTAAGCACTAGCAGTTATGAACAAAGATACATATCTCTTTTACATTATTGGTGACATGCAATTTAAAAATATTAATTTTCACCTTTTTTTTTGGTAGAGAGGAGCAAATGATTTATCCGGTATTTAACACACAGCATGAAGAATTGGTGATGGGTACTGAGGCTCAGAAAGTCAAATAATCCAATTAGCAACTCCATTCTAAATGTACAATTAAATACTACTACATTAATCATTCTTGATCAGAATTGCTCAGAACTTATCACCCCCTTCTGACAATAAAAAAAATTGACAAATTGTAGTCAGACTTTTTAATATCTCTCTAGAAAGCCCTGTACCAATTTTTTTTTGTACCTTAAAGCAGGAGAAATTGTTTTAGTTGGTTGGTGTTTTTTTAGAAACCATGCCTTGCCAGTTTTCAATGATTTATGCCTTCAATATATAATTTTAATGGAAGAATGTCACATATTTATAAGTATCTGTGTGTGTCCACTTATTTAATTCTGTGATAGGACATACAGGTATTGGCAATGGAGCATGGACAGCCTCTGGATGGGATCCAAGAGGCACAGATGGATTGCAACAGCACAAGCTTATTCATAAAAATAGGAAAGGGAAGAAAACATATGATAATATTTTGGCTACAAAGAATTTTTAGGCATCATGGAAACAACACTGCATTTTATACATATATTTAAGCCTTGCCTACTGCATTAATCAGATAATTTTTCAAACAAAACATATTTTGAGTGTATTGCTCAACCTTATTGCACCAATTAAAGCTTCCTAAAATGCAAACAATCATGCTCTTTATAATTAGCAAATGAGATTCCACCTGGAATAGTTTCCTTGTGTGATGTATTGTACACAACTTTACTGTTTTACCTGGAATCCTTACAAATAATGAACTAAATACAGCCTGACATCATCAGCACATAAAATGTTTTGAAAGAAAACAATGCAGTATGCAGGGAATTGCTTTGCAGGTGCTGCTTATCCCCCTGAGCTTCATTATCTTTATTTGAAGATTTCAAAATCAACAGCCTAAAGCAACTTGAAAAAATTATTTAAATGATCTCTCCACATATATCCAGGAAACTGTCACTCTCTGCTGCATATTGCAGAGTGAGGTCTCTGCTTCCAGCACAGTGAATATCTCTGTTCTGAGGGTAACCCAGGCCTCCTTCAGCCCTTCCTCCCATCTTTGCTGAGTCTTCAGTCCTGATATGGTGACATTGTCACGTTTACCTGACATTTTTCAGGGCAATATTTCTGTTATTTTTAGTTAAAGGAATCCCAGCTCCCTCATTTGCATTAGCTAAGTGTTAAGCACGGGAGTTACAATGTTAGAATTATAATGTTACATCTTTTATAACCTGTTTTGGCCCTTATTATACACAGATATATGGCAGGAAACTTGGTCTTCCAGAAAAGTGTTTTGTTCATGACTTCTCCAGAGCCCTGGGGCTCTTGTCTTAATGGATTTTTTTGCATTATTACGTCCTGAATTATTTAGAACATCTCCTAATAATTGTCAAAATAATTGCTTTTGGAGAAGCTCTGAGCCATAGTGACTATACCATTCCATACTGATGCAAATGGATAATCTAAATGGAACCTCTAGTGTGCATTCACCTAATTAGTAGAGAGTTGACACCAGGGCTTTGCCCTTGTGCCAATCTGTTCCTGAGCATGGCATTGTCAGGTTTTTACTCAGAATGCTCTGGGCAAGTGTGAGAGCAGCTGCAAATGCCAACTCTTTGTGAGCAAAATGAGTAAAAAACAATTGGAAATGTGTAGTGTCCTTACATCAAGAGTAACTGATAACTGTCAAAACAGCTGCATTTTTATGTGTGAGACCAAAAAATAAACAGAAGAAACAATGGTTAAATTGTTCTTTCCCATAAAATAGAAAATTTTGGGTGACTGAACCTTTTTTTTTAATCTTCTTTCTTTTCTTTCTTATTTTAATTTTTTTTAACCTTATTGATGAGAAGAATTAGTGTCACCAATTGAAAAAAAGACTGTTAAGAGTTTAGGGTTTGTTTTGACAAGAAATGGAGATGTTTTAAGAATTTGCTATCTATTAAAGAGAACTAAACCTGGTAATCTCTCCTGTGCCCTGCTTTATCACCTCATCTTTCACTTGCATTCTCATCTTCTACCCACAAGTTTTTTCCATTCTTGCAGCTAAATCTTCCCTGTCCAAAGGAAAGTTCTTCATATGGTTTTTGTTGTGGTTTAACCCCAAACAGCAACTGAGCCCCACACAGCCACTCTCTCACCCCTCCCCTCAGCAGATGGGGAAAAGGGAATTGGAAGGGTAAAAGTGACAAAACTTTGGGGGTTGAAATAAAAACAACTTAATAACAAAATTATGTAAATAAATAAATAAATAGATAAATCTACATTTCATCCCAGAATATTTGGGGTTGGAAGGGACATGCCCTTAAGATATTTACAGGCATTGACAAGATCCCCTCCCAGAAATGGATACTATCCCAGCTGAAACCATGACAAAGGGTGAGCTAAGGATGCCACTGGCTAAGAAAAGCTCATTTCAGATAAACAACTATTGAAGAGGTAAAAAATAATATTTGTGTACTTTATTACCAAGGGACTTTGTTTTTCTGAAAATAGGGGGATCAGAGTGGGGAAGGATGAGGAGTGCAGGAAAACAGGATCAAGAAAGAGTGAATGATTTATCTCAATTCATTAAAAGGAAAGTCATGTGTGAATGATCCTAAACAATTAAAGAAGTAGGATGTTAAAGGTATCTATCAATACTTGTCAAGTCAAAGATAAGTAGGACAAGGAAAAAAGTCACTCCATTGTTAGATGTGTGGTTTCCTCCACACTGTTCTCCAAATGGAGATATTTCCATCATGCTAATTTGATTTAATGCATTACAGTGGATGTTACAAAAGCACCTGGGTTTTTTGGATATCACTACTACCATTGTTACTTGCCCACTTCAAAAAGCAAAGCAAAACATTTTCTGCAAACTCTTCTATGACTGAGCTTTAAACATTTAAGGGTCAAAGAAAGAGTCATTCCTCCTTTCATGAGACAGAAAATGAGGAAATATCTTCAAAGATGACTCAGAACCCTGTGCTACCATCCTTAACTGCAGCAGGAAGTAAAATTCACTGAGCACTTTAAGTGATGAAAGAGAATCTCCCAAAGCAATTCAGCACATGGATAACTTCTCCAGGTTATAGATTGTTTCTTTTTGAAACCATTAGAAAAAAAAATCAAGGCAAAATGCCAGATATTTTTTTAGGTTGTTCTCTCTTGCTCCAGAGTGTTAAAAGATTTAGTTAATCTAAAGTAAATCTAAACTTCTAAAAGAAACAAATAGAAGTATTAAGAAGAAATCAGAATTATTCTTAAGCTATGTGAATTAAAATAAACTTTTTTAAAAAAGAATACCTACTGTTGAAGATAGAGCTGAAAAGCAACTGGGACACAGCTATGTTTCTTTGGTAAGGATATAGAAAAAAGGAAAGCCAAAAGATTGGCTCAGATTACAGTAAGTTTTCTATGGAAAAAAAAAAATAAATAAATAAATAAAAGAAGAGATCTAACATTATTCTCTGTCTGTCTGAGCTTTTATAGGCACCTTGCTTCCTAAATGAAAAGTGCTATTTTTGTATTCAGGATCTATTCCTGAGTTGAGGTGAAACTCAGTATCTTCAAAAAGAAAACAAACCAAAATTCAACAAAAACTTATACAACCTGCAATTCTGTGCTTAGCTGCACCTGCATACATATGGAATGCTTTTTTAGCACCTCCTTTTTTAGATAGCCTTGCTTATTTTTCTTCAGACCTTTATCCAAAATATAACAGAACTATATGGAAAAANTGTCTGAGCTTTTATAGGCACCTTGCTTCCTAAATGAAAAGTGCTATTTTTGTATTCAGGATCTATTCCTGAGTTGAGGTGAAACTCAGTATCTTCAAAAAGAAAACAAAACAAAATTCAACAAAAACTTATCAAACCTGCAATTCTGTGCTTAGCTGCACCTGCATACATATGGAATGCTTTTTTAGCACCTCCTTGTCACCTGAGATAGCCTTGCTTATTTTTCTACAGACCTTTATCCAAAATATAACAGAACTATATGGAAAAAGAATCTGTGTTTTATCATCACGAGACAGAAATGACCAGAAATGACCAGACTGCTCCACAGGGAATAAAACATAAAAGGAGAAACAAAAATAAGCATTTAGGATAAAAGAATCCTTGTCAATGTATCACATATTCACATGCAATATTCTTCAAGTTAAGTGAATATTTAATGCATGTCATTAGTGAGATTTTCTGGGCAATAATGGAGACAGGCACATCTCAGCCTAAAAGGAAAAGTAACAAAATTTGAACCAGTTGGAAAAAAAACCACAGACACTTGGACTTCTAAGGGAAAATTCACACTATACTCTGTTCTTCAAAAAAATAGTTTAGGGACAATTTTCATAACAGTGGGAATTGAATAGAGCATCCAAGGAAAAAAAAAATCCCAAAATCTTATGGAAAGAAATCTAGTAGATGTCCAAAACAGTTCCTCTGCATAGAAAATCACATTTGCTATGAAGAACTGTAAGTAATTGTTTCTAATGAACTGGGTCTCAAGGCAAGGAGCAAAAAACACCCAGTTAAACAATCAGGCAGAGATTCTAAACTACCAGACAGAAGAATATTTTCCCCCAGGCACCACATAGGTAAATACTCAACTTATTACCATAAGATGTAAAAATTAGAAGCATATATATGTTCAAAAAAAAACCAAGGCAGATTTACTGAGGACTGTTTAAAAATTTTCCCTAAACCTTTTTGACCCTCTTTGCCCTTTTCTATTATCTTTCTATTAAAACCGGGAAAAATATTAGTTTCTACTATTTTTATTTTGATTTTTCTGATGTGTTTGTTGATTGAATTTTGACCCTGAGTCTTGTCAGAAACTGGATTAATTTGGAAAGAAAAGAGTAAATGAAACCTCATATATATTGATTTATTTTCCTGAGCCTCTGCAGTGCATACCCAGAAACAGGGCAATGAGTTAGCTTGATCCTTGTATTCATGAGGTACAGTTTCCACATGATATTTTAAGCAGTTAAAGGTATTTCAATTTATGATCTGAGCAATGTTACTCTTTGTTACTATAACTTTTGATTAAAACTAGTTGCCTGAATGAGGCCTGCAGTGGCAGGAGAGACCCTTGCTTGGGTTAAGTAACATAATTTTCCTACTTTACCCAGAAATATGCCACTATAAACTGGTGATAAATAACTCTTTTGAGAAGTGATACAGTTTTGTACATCCTAAATTGGTGATTCCAGAGGAGAAAGCTGCCCCTTTTTCAAGTGCTCCCCTCCAATGGGGCCTAAATGTCACAGTGCAGGATGTGGCCTCCTGGGTTTAAACCCCACTGAGCTGCGTTTTTTGTGAAGAGTTTTTGAAGTGATTTGGACTCCCTTGCCTCAGAAGAAGCAATCATCATTTTGGCAAAGTTCTCCAGCCACACAACTTCTGCTGTTTGGCTTCCTGGAGCTGAATGAACGAGCAGAGTCTGCAGAGCTGCCCTACATTTGTGCTGCCTCCCTGCAATGTGCCATGTGCTCCCTGCCAGGCTTCCCTCTGTGGTGGAATTCAAAGGAGCTCCAAAAACCATTCAACCACTCACTTCATTTTATTGTATTTTAATTAATACTTCTGAAAACTCCTGTGAGAAAATAATCTGAACACTTCCAGCATTGAATTTAAAGCTGAAATGAAGGCAATGAATCAGATGGTGGGAAGTTGGAAGCTGATATTCTGAAAGTGCAGTACAAATTTGGAAGCTCTGCACATTTATTTTGAACGTTGACATATGGTTTTCCCCTCAGAATTATGGTTTGTTTCTGTTTAGGATAAGAATCATCTTCCATTTTTTTAATACAAGAAGTACCTTACCCTACAATTTCACTGTAATAATATTTGCCAAAATTAATCATCTGTTTTTAAAAAAGATGAAAAGAAACCCTTGTGTTTAAGGTTGAAAAAGCCTTTTTCTGTCTATTAGAAAGGTATTTCTAAACAACTTTAAATTGTTCTGTCCTTTCACATGCAATACACAACACTATCATGTGAATAAAGTGACAATGTGACCAGATATTTAAAACCTGTATTACTTCCTACCAGTTTCCAATGAATATGTTATTGTAAATTCCTCCATTATCATGCATGCCATTTTACCATTTCAGTGATGTGAATCTCCATTCATTTGAACCACATTAGGCACATGTGACAAAATATGTGACATCTTCCATAGTTTTTAATAGACAACACATTTTGGGAACTGTTTTCCTGTTCTCATGCCAGGTATCCCAGAAAACACTCATGGCAGGGGGCACAGCAGCAGAATAAGTAGGTCCAATAGCCCTGATATCAAAGTCAGGAAGAACAGTTTTTTATTAGTGAGGAGACTTAAAGAAGAGCAAAGGCACTAAGTTTAAATACAAAAAGAAGTTCACTCTTGTGGAAGTCTAGTAAAAGTAAAATGTGAAAAGCACACACACTTTTTGAGGTTGTTTCATCAGTTTCCCTCTGTATTTATGTTCTGACAGGTAAATATTTTGTTTTGAAAAGGATCTGCCAACTCCCCACAATTTTAATGTCTCAGATACTGCAAATGGGGAATCTCTAAAGGCAGCCCAAGATCCTTGGATGGGAGGATGTGATGTAGTTTTGTAAAGAGGACTATTGGAACTTGCAGACATAGAGGAAAAAGAGGAATGCCTTGTGGAATATCATTCAGAGATCCACAGGCAGACACAGGAGCTGACATTAGCAAAGTAATTCATGTGGGCAGAGGACCTATGACTGAATCTGAATCATAAAATTATCTCAAGTCCTTTTTGTGTTTTTTTTTTTTTACAGTTCTACTGTGTCTTATCTATTTTTCAAACATAGATTGAGAGATAATTATACTCTTCACTTATTTTTTCATACCCTTATAATGATTTTTCACTGTTTACTATTGTTCATTCTTATTCAATTTAATATTTAAAGAGGAATATAATTAAGTTGTTTTAAGATTAAATACATAAAACTTACAATAGCACTACCAAATGAAAAATGAATTATTAATTTAATTTTTTAGGACACTCAATTATTTAGAGAGATATAAATTAATGGCAGACACACTAAAATTTTATAATTTTTAGATACATAACTTATTCCAAGTTTAAATACTAGAGGCAGTAATTGAGTAAACATCAGTGATTAGGATATCCTATCTACTCACCCTTTCAAGGATTATTTGTTTTCTTTTTGCTTTATTTAGATTCTAGTAATGATTGTTGAGAAGGTAAAAGAAAGTATTTGACAAATCTTATAGCTTATACACACTTACAATTCAGACTCCTCAAAACTGGGAAAAAATAGTAACTGAATAAAAATGAACCTCATGCACATGATTTAATTAAATACTGGGTTAGGCTTCTTACTTACAGGGCTGATTTGAGAAAGAGCAGAGTAAATAGAATATTCATCTCAGAAAATGGTAGAGACTTCAGAAATGTACTTCATTTGGCAAGGGAATTGCTCAGCTGGAGAAACAGTGCCCAACATCTTTCCCCTGGGAGGGGCCAAAGGAGGGCACAAGAGGACACACTAAAAAAACCCAAAACACTGGAGCTAAGTTGATGCTCGTGCTCCAAATCTTTCCAGGACAACATCTGCTCTGCTGGCAGCTGCTGACCTGCCAATCCTTATCAGTCACAGGGAGGTCAGCCACCACTGGGGGCATTTCCTGGCCTCCCTGCCAATCACCCCTGATAAAAATGACACAAGTTCACAGCATGCCTTCTAAAAACAATGTAGACACGGCACAAACAGAAACTGGGAAATGCTTTTTAGGGAAAGGTGGCATTTAAAAGAGTAATTGCATGAAATGTCAAATTTGATAGACAAGGCTTCACTTTTTCACTTGTCAGAGCTCTGTGAGCAAAATAGTTTCTGGATATCTCTTCAGAGAGCCAACAGTGATGCCAAAAGTGTCTGGATACTTACATAAATGACTAATTTAAATATACTGGAGATTACTTTTCCCTTGATGGTGTTGCCATGTTTTTTATGATTTATGTATTTTCAGTTTCCAAAGACTATACAGCTATATCACGGGGGAAGATTGCAGAATTTCTGATTTCCTTATGGAAAGATTTTGTACATTTTTGTAATATGAGTCTGTTTTACTCACAATGAGAACTGGTCAGTGATTTCCTCTTTATCTCTGCCCACAAGCTTTCCCATCCTAATCTCTTCTCCTGCTCTGCTGAGCACAGGGAATAAGCAAGTGGCCAGTGGGCAGCTCCTGCTGTTCCCCTCCCCAGGAAGCTGTGAGTGCAGGAAGGTGTCACCTCAGCCTCCTCTGCTCCAGGCTGAACTAACCAAGTGCCCTCAGCTGCTCCTCCTATGGCTCCC
Organism: Alaudala cheleensis; assembly: GCA_013398995.1. NCBI lineage: Eukaryota > Metazoa > Chordata > Aves > Passeriformes > Alaudidae > Alaudala > Alaudala cheleensis. The sequence goes on from VWYE01018873.1 coordinate 25,556, forward strand.
CCTTCCTGACTCTTCACCACCATCACAGCCCAAAACACAGGTCACAAACAGCACACAGTTCCTACTTCTGTCATTCCTTCCCTCTCTTCTCCAGCTACTTTCCTTTTCTTTTTTATTTTTATCCCTCTGAAGGAATCACAATGACATTATCCCCTTCCTTTTCAAGTCGTTTTAAAAATACCTTCAATAAATGAACTAATGGGGGCTCCTAGTTACCAGGTAGCAAATAGCATGTGGAATAGGAGATAAAAGCAAACTTATAGAATGCTTTTATAATTTGTAGACTTCTATTCATAAAGTGAAGAAGAATCCAACCTCCTACAGGCAGCAGAGCTCAGGCAGATCATTTGAAAGTTTGCTTGAAAAAAATAGATCAATCTTCTTACCTAGTTCAGAAATTGAATCATTGACTCATTAAAATGGATCTCTTAGAAATCCAGTGATTTTTCAATTTGCTGCACAGTGTGCAAATATTCCATATAAATCTTAGAGATCACAGTTAGTACCTTTTAATTTCATTGGAAATTGGCAGAGAACACAAAGCAGTCAGTCTCAGTTAATCTAATTACATGTGCTTGAAAAATACATTTCTATTTTAAGACAGGATTAAGATATTTAATGTCATCAGCATACATCTGAAATCTTTAAACTGGAGGATCAAAACAGCTCCTTCAGCTTTCTTTCTGTGCCCTGAAATCATTAATGTTTGATTGAAATAATAGGTGGTTTCTGAAATACAAAATATTAAGCCCTTACATAGTCCTAATATTCTTTTTCCCACTAAGAGATAATTTTGTCACAGTGCTAAAAGCAGAAAAACAGACCCACTTCTCTGAATATCTCTGTATTTATTGAAAGAGCAAAATTGCCAGCTACATTTCAAAGGAATCTTAAATCTACAGGAGGAAAGGCAGTTTTCTTGTGAACAGGTACCCAGTTTCATTTTTTGGTATCACCATTGATGTTCGGGCCACAGGGTGCAGCACCTGAAGCCAAATTCCAAAATCACAAAGCCAATGGTGATTGAAATCAGTCTGTCATTAGCAGGCATCAACAAAAAAAATTGAAATTGATACAGATTTGTACAACTGCCTCCTTTTCCACTGTCCCTTCTCATAATTTATGATCTTTTTGATTTGGTTTGTTCATTTTATCGTGGTGTTTTGAAAAGTACTATAAACTAGGGTAGAAAAGACAGAATCTGTATTTTGCTGAGGTTAATTTTATCTTTTAAATATTAATAGGAAATTATTAATATTTAACCAAAGATGGGTGCAAAATAGATATAACATGTAAACATATTTTACCTAATTGTATAGAAAATTATTAAATAATTTCTACCAACTGCTTGCAAGTTTTCATCCATCTATTGTCTCCTCTCCTTGATGCTCAGACAAACATTTTGTCAAAGAACACTGATTGAAAGATAAACCCTCTATCAACACCTAAACATTGCAGTCATCAACATGGATTTAAGGTCATTAGCAAACAAACAGAAATTCACAAGATAAGGAAACATCACCATTTCATTAAAATCAGAAAAAGAAATAACATTGAGGTTACAAATTACTACAGAACTAAATCTCAAATTATTTGAAACTCCATGGAAATGTTATTGAAGGCAGTACTTCAAGTACCTTTGTTCAAAACAAGGATTAATTTGAGAAAAACAGAAGGGAAGGAAGCTATAAGGACATACAGCCTTATGCTGCCACAGAAAAGTTTTCTTGGGAAGTCTCTTATTTCAATACTAACAAGACCATATGGCTCCCAGATCTTAGTAGAAAGGTTTCAGGCTAAATTTAACACAACACAGGAAAGAAACTCGCTGGTATTTTAGACAGATCACATTAAAAATGTAAGAATATAATATAAAAAAACATAATGGAAGCCTGCAGGCAATTCTGGTGTATCTTCACCTACTTGTTGACTCTTTACACTGAGTAGGTTTACTCAAAATAGGGTTATGAGCATTCAGAGCTACCATGTAATTGTCTATTTCCTTAATCTAACTCTGATATTACATAAAAATCATGATGGGGTTCTATGCCTAAGTGTTAAATAGAAGTTAAGATTAGTGGTAAGGACAAAAAAAGGAAAAAGAAAGAAAGAAACTTCTTAAGAAATTATGTATTTTACCACTTTGAATCCTACACAACTTTTAATAAGTGACATTTTCTCATGGATTTTAAAAATCCATGAGCAATCTTTGAGTTTGAAAATGCAAGCAGGTTCCAAATTTACAAAGAAAAATCCAATAGATGAGTGTACAAAAAAAAATTACTTAAGATATACAGAGATATTTTTTTTTTTGTAATGACATTTAAAAAGCAAAAAGAACAAACACTCATGCTTACAATTACAGTTTAGTTACTGGTGAAGTTTGAATTGTTCATGGGGAGACTATCATGTGATAATATACATATCATATATGGGTTTGGTCATATTTATATTACAGTGTCTCAAGCAGAGTTTTCTACTTTAGAGAGAAAGAAACTGAACTTGTTCCTTCTAATTCAGAATTAGAAAAATTTCATCCAAAGTAATTCCAAAATTGAGTTATTGCAATTTTTATAATATGTATATATCTTCTATTAGTTCATTATTTTCCACACTAGCATAGAAAAGCTGATATTCCACATATTAGAAGGACAAGTAGTTTGAAATTGAAGACAGCAGATATTTTACTGCCCCTTTTTTTTTTGTAAAGGCTCTCACAGCAGCTTCAAACAACTGTTGATGCCAGAGAGGTGAGGAAACAATATTTTGATGTACTTGACTTCGAATAAGATAAATTACTCTGCGAGACTTAACAAAATCATTGTCACTCTTTGAAGTTCAAAGATTAGAGGCTCTAAGCTGCACAGAATCAAAGACTATTTTAGTGACAGTTACAATGGCAAATCCTGCTTGAAATTTCAATTATGTGGTCACTGAAACAAGTTATGAAGAACAGTAAGTGGAGTTATATAAGAACAGTAAGTGGTCAGATATATAATGGTACTCCCTTTGTTCCAAGATATTTCCTTCATAATCAAGCAAATTCCAATTTGCAATTCCAAATTACAAATTTCCAAATTACAATTACAATTAGTTATTGCCTTCCACTTTAGTGATCAGGTATTAAACTGAAGGCTACTTGGCATTAATGAGCTATAAGGACATACTGCAAAGGTTAAGGCATTATTCCTGATTTTCCAATAATTTCACCTTTGCTGCCATAACCATACAACTTAAACTGTCAGGGTTACCCACAAAATACAACATTTTCTAATATTTACACCTTTTTATTAGTTGGGAATTGAGTCCTGAGTTCAGCTGACAGGACTGGAGGCAACAAGATTCTTGGGCCTTTCTGACCAGACTGTGACATCCTGTGGCTTTGTAAACTATTCTCTTTCTATGTAAAGAGTTACATATTGTTCTTGAATTTTGGTTAAAGGCCTTCCAAGGAGTAGTAAAGAGAGTAGAACAATTTTCCTCAAGCTATGAAACATCAGCTTTCCACACTCTACATTGGCTTTCTTGTCATCAAAATGAAGACTGAAATGGAATTAAATATGTGATATTTAGTATTAAAATAAAATAAAATAAAAATATTAAAAATAAAATAAAATAAAATAAAATAAATACTTAATGAAATATTAAAAATAAACCACACAACCCAACTGAACCCAAACCAAACCCAGTTTAAAATTCCTGCATGGGTGTTAGTTGTTATTTGCTTCTGTGACACATTCTTATTTGATTACAAAGCCAAAAGAAGGTAAACTGAGGGAGCCATGAAACATTGCATCTCCTGAGGTAAATTCCAGGAAACTGCAACTCAATGTTAATAGAATTACAAAATCAAGTTTTTTGGAGATCTTTTTAAAGCTTTTAGGGTAGAATATAAGATTTAGTTATCTGGAAATAAGACTTTTCTAACAGGAATCTCAAGAGAGAACAGAGTTCATAAACTCCATTATCAAAGTCATGCCAAATAAACAAACAGGAACATTAAATCACATAAAGATAATCACTTTTAGTTCTTGCTATTACAAACTGGATGTGCCACAGTATGGGGTAAAAAAGTTATTAAGACTTATATGTTTGTTCTGTGAAAAAATAAAGGCCCATTATAAGAAAGCCAGAATAAAGTAATAATGCTTTTATGGCAATTTTAGCATCACTTCTTTTTATTATCCTCATTCTGCTGTTGAACAAAAGCCCCATCCAACCTCTGCTACACAACAAAGTTCCTATATTGCTCCTCACCTGAAGAACTGAGTGATATGGACAATATTTCCACTTATTTATTTGGTTCTGTGTTAGTTAATTTAATATTCATTACTTTGTTAGACCTTTGATCTCATTATTGTCTACTGAGCCCTGTGTTTCTTGAGGGCATCTTGATTTTATGGCATTAAAAAAAATCTCCATGCACTGGTCATCTTCAAGTGATAATATGGACCAAATGTACATCTGACTCAAACTGCCACAGGGAGATATAAATTCAATTCATCATAAAAAGAAAAGAAAAGGTGATTTCCACATTAAACATTATTTATCTGCTATTTATCTGTTACTATCAAATGTTATTTATCTGTTTATCTCTTATTTACCTGTTACTATGTTAATATTTTCTGGCCATAGTAGACAGAGAAAATTTAAAAGCTACAGATGTAAAAGAAGAGGGAGGACATGTGCTTTTTCTCCAAGAAATCAACCACTGGGACTTTTATTGATAAATCAAAAAGCTTGAAGTATTTTTAAAAACCTTTCTTACTGTACCTGAGATGTTCTAAAATATTGTTTCTAATGTTTCTTTCAGGGCAAGAAATTGATTAACATTTGATGCAAAAATAGAACATGGAAACAGGGGTGATCTTCTGATTATGAGATGTCCAGAAAATCCAGGGCAGGAAAATAACTGGGACAGAAAATGTGAAAAATGAGCTATTGCCACGTTACTTTTATAGATGTATATAAAAATTTACACTCTCTATTGTAAAAATTCTCCTTTTATAATAAATGATAGTTTGTTTTCATACAAAGGACTAAAATCCTGGGAAGGGTCTCCACTTATTCATTCCAGGATTTTTATCTGCAATGCAAGTCATTTATAACCAGTTCCTTGTAAATTATTGTGAGGTAGTTAATTTGTAGATTGGCACATTAACTACATCCACCACCATCATTGCCTTCAGCCATTATTGTCTTCAGAATATCTGCTAAAAAAATACAAAATTGAAAATATGCTTACCTTGAACACAAGCAGCTGTTACTACTTGATAAGAAATGCTGTAATAACAGAAAAAATAAAATAGAACTAGAGGAAATGGCATTAGAACATGGAAATAAGACATCATCCTGAGCAATGTGTTTCAAAAATCCAGGACACGGCATTGAAGTTATCAGCTAATTTTATCTTTAGCGTCTTACAGAAATTTTTGCATAAAATACAGTTTTACATATTTTAAGCTTCTTCAGGTCTCAAAATCTCTTAATGGAGCTGGAGGTCATGGACACCATCAGACTGTACAGATCCTATATGACTGAATACTGACCATAAAATAATCCAGCTTAGGAGCCAAAGACAAATCCACAGATGCCAACTATCCTGACCAAAAATGCCTTTGGTGTTTATTGCTCACAAACTCAGGCACATTGAATAAACAGTTGAAAATGGGCCTAAAATTCCTTATCTACAGACAGCAAATGAAGTTTTATGCATTTAAAGTAGCTGGGACCTAACAGGCAGTTCCTAATGGTCCTGTGCTCAGATCACTTTGGCTACTGCTTCTCTTCTAGATGAAATTGTCCAAGAAAAATTTCAGTTTTCCCCCCAGTGTCTCTGTGAATATTTTTTTGGTATTGATAACAACAATATCAAACAAGAAGAAATATGCCAAAAGACAGTTTTGGCTAGAATATTCCCCACAAACTGCATTTAATTCTTAAATTTTAAGCTGTGAGACTCCAATAGGTCCTCAAAGGTTACTATTAAGATTCCTGTTGTGTATTGCTCCAAATGGATCCCAAACAGTTCTTTCTACAGCAAGGATCCTTTATTTGTCATATAGATCCCACTGTCCTGATTTAAACAAATTTATCATATCAAAGATATGGCAGTCTAACAGAAAATTCTAAACATTATACTTAATATAAAAGCAGTCTTTCTGTGGTTTTCATGATTTTTTTCCTTAGAACTCCACATATACAAGCCATTTTTACAGATAGGATTCATCTATATATATGCTCTACTTCCCTGACTGACACATGGAGATATGACATGAGATAAATCATTGCATCAATCTTTTCAGGACAGCATTGTGTGACTTAATGCAGTATGACATGAGTATTGGGGACCAGGCACAGTGCTTCATTATACCACAAGGCAGGCTGAGTACAAAAAACACAGATCAGCTTCTACCATGATCAGAGAACTCTTCCTCAAGAATTAATTAGCCCCCAGTCTGTTTGAAAGGTTATGAAGCAGGAACTTTTGAAGATATAATTGCATGGGGAAACGTGCAACTAAGCTGCTGCCATGAAGTAATCAAAGGTTCCACAAGGTTTCTCTTGCTCTGCAATTAATTTGAATGATGAATTAAAAAATGCTGCACATAAATAAAAATTTATTTCTAACATAGACACTGCCATTCACCTGAAGAACCTCTGTAATCACAGAATCATTAAGGTTGGAATTGACCTCCAAGATAATTGAGTCCAACCCTTGACTGAACACCACCTGAGGCACCAGGGGCCATGTCCAGCTTTTTCTTGAACACCTCCTCCACTCCCCTCAGCAGCTGAGGTGCTTAACAACACTTTCCAAGATAAAATTCTTCCTGATAAGGTAGTTCTGAAGAACAATGAAATTGGCAGTTTTAAAATAGATAAATATCCCAGTTCCATTCTCACTGTCCATGTTAGGGCTGAAAGCCTTAATACCTCATGTGACCAATGAATCACTCAGAAAACTGCCTGAAGATATATTGGAAAAAATAAAATAAAATAAAATTTAAAAAATATTTGACCTTTTTAATGACAAAATAAATGCTCTAAAAAAAAAAAGGAAAGGAAAGGAAAGGAAAGGAAAGGAAAGGAAAGGAAAGGAAAGGAAAGGAAAGGAAAGGAAAGGAATCCTAACTACTCCAGTTTAATTTGGGGAGGGCTGCTCACCTGGTAGGAAGAGCTACACAACTGATGGTAAAAAACCAAAAGTGTTTCAGGTAATGTTAAAAATGTTGGAAGATTTGTGTGAAATTTTTCTGAGCAGTGTCAGCCAAGCTGTAACTCACAGCTAGTTCCCATGACTTACCACCCAGTAGATTGATGGCCCAACCAATCCTGTTACAAGTTCAACAGCAAGGAACATGCACATAAAAACAAAAATGTTTGCCTTGCACAGGAGGAAGCTTTCCAGCTGACACATCTATATCTGTTCAACATTTTTCCCTTAGTGATTTCTGCAGAAAATCAAGCATTTCCAGGACCTCTCTCTGTAAAGGGCTTGTTTCTGTCATCAGTGATTTATAGCCTGAGACACAGCTTAGGAGGATGGGCAAAACAGGAAATTAAAGAGTTGGGAGAAATGTGTTAGGATAACAGCATGGTAAAGAAGGGTAAATGAGGGTTCAGAAAAGGAAACTACAAAGAGTTTGGGATACAAAAATGGTTTGGGATTTTAGCTCCCCATAATTTCTATGCTGGAAAAGGGAAGTAGATGCTGCATAGAGAATTGCAAATTTGCAGACTAACTAAGCTCCTGTTTCAATGTCTTCCTCATCTGCCTCCCCACTCCCACAAAACAAAAAAAATTACTAAATGTTGGGTTCCACTGGTAATTAAAATCCCCAGGAAACTGAAAGTAAAACCAAACACTTTGTGATCCTAATCCAGTTAGAGAAGTGAGTGTTTAATAGTCTCCCTTAAGCCCTGCCAAGGCACACAACCCTCCTGCCCTCAGAGCTGAGCTTGCACCTACTCCTACTTCTGTCCTTTCAAAATTCCAGCTTCCATCCTTTGAGCTATTTTCCTCTTGTCTTCCCCCAAATCCCCAGAACATGCAGTGGAATTTTCCCTGCTCTGTTGGGAGGATTGGAGTGAGCTCTGTGTGACATCATGCAGCAGGGGAAGTGAGTGACTGCAGCAAGTGTGATTTGTCTGGTGATGAGAATTGTCTGAGGCCACCAAGCCACACATTTGGAAGGCATAGGGAAAGAATACTTCCATCAAAATGTGCCATGCAAAACTCACAAACAAGTGATTTTGGGTGCTATCCAAGTTTATTTAAAAGACTTCAAATGACATAAATTTAAGCAGTTCTGACCAATTATTATTGAAAATGAAAATTGCTTTCAACAGCCCAGTTCCTCTGTTTGTGTTTTGTGTAGTGCCAGACAAACCATTCATTTCTCCTCAGTGACTCTGGAAATTGCATCTGCATAAAATATTTAAACAGAATGTTGTTATCTATTCTCTTTTAATACCAATTTAAAGATTGAGTAAGTTAGTAACTGGATTTCTTTTTTTATTTCACTGCAATTGGAAAATCCATCCAGGACTGAGACTGTGGGATTTGAGAGGTTATGCTAGCAGCCTTTCTGATCTGTGCATTCCTGTCAGCCTGCTTGAAAGAATGCAAGAGAAAACTAATGAAAACCTGACATTAGAGAATAACCAGCAAAGATTCCTGTCAGCAGCTCAGTTAAGACTGAGAACAGCAGAAGAATAAATTTCAGAAAAACTTAGTTGGCAAAGTTTGAAGCTCAGTGTTCAGACAAAAGTTTAGAGATAATGAGATTACTCCTGACACAGGGATGCCTGATAGCTGAAACACGGCAAATAAAATACTAAAATTAATGCTTTCTTTGTCTGGCATGTGCAAAGTTTAGATTGTCTTGATCAGGACTAATAAATTTTGAAAATTCCAAGAATGGCTACACCCCAACACTCTCTAAATAGAGTGTTCTAGTGCTTAGTGATGCTTTTATAGGATTTTGTTACCTCTGTGTTTCTGTTGCAGCCACTGGTGATAGTTGCATTATATTCTCTCACTGTTCACCTCTAAGAGTCTGATCCCATCTCCTCTATCCAAATATTAGATACTGAAAGGATGCAAAATAAGTCCCCCCCCAACCCTTCTCTTCTTCAGACCAACAAAAAAGCCCAGGTCTAGCTTTAGTAACCTTGGGGAATCAAATCTTGACTCTGAGCATCTCTGACAATTCCAAAGATGTCCAACCTTGAAAGGTTTCTAAAACATCTGCTCAAATGTCTATTACATTCACACATGAAGTAAAAAGTGTTTTTAAATATCCTGTGGAAAAAACCAAAATTCTACAGGAAAGACAAAAACCTTCTCAATCAATACAACCTCTAAAAATTGTAGAAAATAACAGGAATGAATTTTCCCTCTTCCTGCAGAATCCTTTTTCGTGTGCTTTGATTTGCATGTTGCTCAAATAGCAGGCAAAGCAGACATCTCTCTGTGTTACAGAGAAAGAAAAATAAATCAACCCAAGTTACATTTTAGAGAGAGTCAATTTACACCTGTCTCAAGTCTCATCTTCAAATACTATCAGAAGTAGAACAAACATCACTAGCTTGATTTTTCTCTTTTTTAAATAGCAATAAAAAAAGGAGTGCAATCTTCTCTCCCTCTTATCCCCAGACATGGCTAATTTCTATTCAGTAGCACGTCAGCAAAGTTATTTTGCTCTTAAATTCGATTATTCTTTTCTGGCTCTTGCAAATAACATTATTCTACCTGAAATATGAGATTAATAAACATGAATTTATTTCAAAAACCTCAGTCATGGAAAAGAAGACTTTCAGAATTTCTCCTGTGTTTCCAACTGGTGCAGGGTTCATTAATGAAGCTTTACTAGAGAATTTTTTTAATTTTCAATAAAGTTAATCCACACAATCTTAACTCTTCAGAACTGGGGACTATTTTGCTGTGGGTATAAGTGGCACAAGGAAAAATCCATAAATTACTAAAGAAAGAGTTTTATTCTTTCATAATATTTCTTTCTAAATACACTCTCTGTAGCAAAGTTGTTGGGTGTCTTCAAAGAGCTCTTAAAGAAAAAGAAATTCCTGTGTCTAAAATACTGGAATATACAGAGCTGCCTTAAAACCACTGTGTGATCTTAAATACATTTCAGTGGTGACTGACTAGAGTAAGGTCAAGTATATTAATGTCAGGACTAAATAAAATGGAAACCTCTAATTTATTATGCTTTTATGGAGTAGCCCATCATAATTTAATAGGATCAATCCTATCCAAATTTTTCATGTAATGCATAAAAATGAAATAGTCTTGATGAATGTTCCCAAGATTTCTATGAGTGTTATTGATTTTGCAGGAGGCATGATGCAAAAGTGATTTTTCTGAGTCATGCAAAGCAGCTTAATTTACACAGGAATATTCCAGTTTCATTTGTTGAAAAATATTAGAAGACAACTGCAAAAATTCAACAGATTCTCCTTGTTTATAAATTAAAGTCTAAAACTGGAGAAAACTTTTCCATCTGTAATCTTGAGACAACTAAAAAGTCACCAGCTCAGCTGAAATCAAGGAATGGAATGGAGATGTTCAGCTGAACTCAACCACAGCTATAAAAATTCTCTCAAAAGTGATAGTGAGGGGCAATAATACATCCAAATTCTGGTTTGCACCTATTTTGTGAATTGTCTATGAATGTCACTAAGTTCCTCCCAGCAATAACTCTTGTTTGCTGACTAAAGCTCTAAGTCATTTTGCAGAATTGCTCACAAGCACCCCCCTGGAGAGGACTTCCCAAGTGGGGATTGTAAATGCAAATGGGAGATTATATTCATGAATCATCTTATTTGGAATAAAACAAAACAAAACCAATACAGCTTCAAATACAGCTTCACGATTTTTAAAAAATTTTTGTTTGTTAGTTTCCTTTATCAATTTCCTAAGGAACAAGTTACACATGGGTCATTTGAGATGGATATTTGTTTATGTCCTTATTCCATTAAACAAATACTAAATATTTACCATTTTTGCTTTTCAGCAGGTAATGCTTTGGATACACAAGAATTATTGTGTTCTAGTCTTGGGACTTCAACATTATCTCCCTGCTGTCACTGACTATATTTAACTAACTCAGATTGTTTCAGAAAAATAATTGCTATTCCCAGATCTTAACTTCAGCTTCCAAATCCATTAACATAAAATCACCTTGTTAGTCCCAAAGTCAAACCTTTCTGTTCTCCTTACAGAAGTGTTTGTACTTTACTCTGATACTGAGTTATTCTGTACTGTTTAGGAGGATTGCAACACTAGTTCAGGAGCTCCCTTATGTATTAGGTTCTCACCTAGAGTTTTTAAATCTTATTTTTGAATTCACTATCTGCCTCAGTGAGTCACATCTCTCTGCCAGTTTCTAATCCTTCTCCAGAAGCCTTTGCTTTGCTTTTTATTAATGCATTTGTTTCCTTCAGTTTACATTGAGTTCCATCATGGTAATGGCAGCTTTGTAAGGGAAAACTTTTCTACTTTGCTATTTATGGACCAGTTTAGGTTATAACCTAAAAATAACAGGAAAATTAAATTTAAAAAAATCCAAACCAAGCAAAACTACGAATGCATCCACATTCAAAAACCAGCAAGCATGAGAGCAAGCAATGTCACTAACCCCATAATCTAGAAAAAGAGCATATTTGCACATAAATGCAAATGACAGGAAGCACCAACCACCTTCAGGATGCAAATCATGGTTCATTCAATTTATGACCATACAATGCTGTGATTATGAATCCACTTTAATATGTCATTAGTATTTTTTCTTATAATTTGTCGGGGTTATCAGACTGAGATTTACCCCAGCAGTGTAAAAGTCTTTCTTCTCACCTGCCTGTGCTTGGAAGAAGGAATCAGAGAATGTCTGGGTTGTGGACTGGAGATGTTTATTTAAAAAGCTCATCTCAAGGTTCTCTCTGTCCAGCATGAGGTTCACAGGCAGCTGGGAAAGCAGAATCTCCTCCTCCCACAACAACACCTGGACTTTCATAATCTAAACTACATTAACAATGCTTTTCTCTGAACACCAATAACTGAAACCCAGGTCATAAGTGAAATTGCACCTTCACTCAATCCTAAAAACCATCACCCTTTGCAAAGATGGTGGGGAAGAAGAACCAGGAAAATGTGTTTTTTATACACTGACCTGCCTCCATCTTGGCCCCATTTTACCCATATAGCAAAATGTAAAAATCCCATTTATTCACCCAGTGACATAACAAAAATCACACCAATCAAACTCTCGTGGCTTGCAAATCCCCACACAAAGTTTGCAGTGGTTCTCATGGGCTGAAATGAAAAGCACTGGGGCATTTCTGACTCTGTGCTAAAACCTCAGACCCCTTGCCAGGGTCTCAGCCCATCCAGGACAGCCAGAGGAACATTCTGGCCTCCAACAATAGTTGAACTCCAAGCATTGTTCTACTTAGACCTCAGTCTTTAAATATTTTTTCATGCAAATACTTCCTTCACTTTCATTGAAGTAGCCCCAAATTTACATTTCCATTCTTCAAACTAAGAATTTGAAAATGGTTTAGCACTTCTTTTCCAATTTTCACATCTCCCTCATACACACACATGTATGCCAGTTTGTAGCTTTGATTTAGGACATTATCTCCACTGTCTTTCACAAAAATATCTCCCCTCTCCTCCAAAACCAGAGCTTCACCATGCATGTATACCTTTGATTTTTTTTTTTTTGAAGGCACTTTCCACACAGTAATGGTAAGTATATGGCATAAATTCAATTACAATTCTCCTGGAAAACACTCTTCTGGTTGTGAAGGAGAAAAGGTCATCTTTTTCATCTTCCACAAGGAAATTAAACACATGATTTTAGAGTAAAAAATAAAAAGCCAAAGTTGTGAAACCACCCTGATCTTTTGAGCTGAACTCATAACAATTATTATGAGTCACCCAGAATTGCTCTTCAGTCCTGAAGTGGCTTCCATTAGATTTTTTTCTATATTTCATATACCAGTAATATGTTGTCTAGATAATATTACTTAGATGCACATACAGCTTTCTCCAAAAGGTTTATTATTAAAAATATTTAAAATATAAATGATAATATTACATATTAAATATGTAAAATAAATCATGGTGGCTTATTAAACTCCTTAGAACTTCATGATTGAAAAGTGGAATTCTTCATGAGCACTTTACTTAAGACATGTCCAAAAATAATCAAGATTCCTGGGGAAATAGGGTAAAATTTTCTTAATGGGGTCACTGGAATTTGTAGATATTGCATCATACAGGTTTTTTTGGTCAAAAGACCAAACATTATTGATATCCAAAATAGCACTAGACTGTATTAAATTAAACTCATCAAACTTAGAAGCTCCATCTTCGCTCAAACATTTTGTTCCTGTCTCTGCAAGTGTCTGCAAGCAGAAATGTGTGCCAAGTGAGATATTTTTATTTACCATGGCACAATTTTTGACATTTTATTTTATCAAGATCTCTGTGTGTGTGTTCATGTGAGTTCCTGATTGATGTACAGAAAATAACCTTGGAAACTTAACGAGAGCAATTCCCCATGATTAGATACTGATGAGAAGCCTCATTCCTAGGGGCTGGAAGAACACTAGATATAGGAATAGAAAATGTATAAAATAAAGATGAAAACTCTGCTCTTTCTGAACCCTACCCCAGAAGATTTTGCTTGCAGGAATGCAGATGCTGCTCCCACCACTGTGGTCTTTAGAGGCTGCTATAAACTGTGTTTTATTAACCAAAATTACTTTGTCTCCAACTTTTAAATGAAGAGCTGTAAAATAATACATTGCTGAGAAATAGCTGAGAAAATAGAAAAGGCATAATTTCATTTTCATAACAATGAAGCAATTATAAATCTTAAAATGGTTAAATTAAAAAGCACATTTTATCTCTGTAATAGATTATAATGATATAAACCATAAGGAATACTATTTTAGCAAAATATGAGGTGATAAACAAGCATTTGATGATGTCTGTTGCATGAATTGTTTATCTTCAATGCATAAACATTTAGGCTTTTCCAGCATTTTGCTAAACACAGCAAAAAATTTTAAGTGCTCTAAACTTCTTCATTACCTTTAAAAAAAAATCAAGTAATAGAACCTAGTCCCCATTCTATACAATAAAAACAGTTTAAATAGGCATATAAAGGATAGAAAAGGTGTTTAACAGCTTCAAAATTTGTTAAAATATTGGAAACCTTAAAGAAAATACAATTTCTTTTGTTCCTTTATAACTTTAAATAACTTTAATCCTAAATTTGAAGCTTCTGTGATTTGTTGGATACATCCAGACCCATATCTGTTTCAGGAGACAAATTATATGCCTCTTTAAACATTTGTCTCCAGGTATTAACAGCTGAATTTCTTGCAAAGGTCATTTAAAAATCCAAGGGTGCTTCTGCCAAGCACAATCTTATTAGAAAGAATAAGCACTTAAAAATTAATTATTCTAAATCATAAGATAATGTCATAATTTTTTTTCATTAAGAGAGAGAAATAGCTGAAATATTTTGTGAAGGATTATTTCTTCCTTCTGATTTCATTAATGGTTTTGTAATCCTTCAAAGTTTGCTTTCCTGGAAATAGAGTTTATTTCCTCATTTTGCACTTTTCTGAGAAGTTTTAAATATTGGCCTCTGTCAGAGAGAGATCAGGCAAGATGATTCTCTAGTCTGATCTAATGTAGGAACCATAGTTTATCTTCCTGGTGTTACTGATAGACATTAAAATTCGTTAAAGAATGGAAAAAGCACAGAGAAGGGGGAAAAAAAGAGGATTGCAGCTGGCTTACATGTCTGAGGCCAATAAACTGACAAAAGAATTAAATATCAGATATTCAAGGGCAAGATAATTGTGGAGCACATCTTGCAGTTAGAGAAACTGATAAGCAGAAAGATCAGACAGAAAGGAGGTCACTCAAGTTCCCAAAACCAAAGACTAAATTGTTAGCTGTGAGACCAAACCAGAAGGGAACAAAGCAGAGTTTAGGTTAAAAACAAGCAATTAAAAAGCCTTCCACAAAGGTTGCCTTTGTTCAGGGCTTGTTCAGCTGATGGATGTGAGCAGTGCAGGAGCCACACAAACCAAGCTGCAGAGCATGGGATAACCTGAGAGCTGGCAAGCTGCAGCCTTAGGATGTAAAAATGGGATGTTAGCACCTCATATTGCACACATAAGTGTATTTGCTAATGATGTGTAATGTGTAATGCTACTTGGAACAGGGGGAAATCATTTACAACAGAGAATCATCATGTATCCATGGAAACCAAACTTCCCAGGCCATCCCAGTCACTCTGCTGGTGCTGCCACCAATGCAGAGCTGTAAGAAAGACCTGCAGAAGATTTGCCTGTACTCTCAGAGTGTGTTTGATGTAATGTCACAGCATATCCTGTGGGGAAATTAGGCCAAATTGGTTTGAAGAGGAATACAATTAAATGAATTAAAAGGTGTCTGTCTAACTGAGGAGAGGGTCATTATAAATAGTACTTCCATCTAAATGGGAAAATAATGTCCAGCATTGTTCCATGTACATGCCCTTGGGGTCTTATTATATCCAATATCTTTATTGTGAAAATGTATAAATGCAGGGATTAATGGCTGCATGCACAACTCCTGAGCACTTACCCCCTCACTGGAGGAGTCCCACACTATTATTAAAAACCCTTGGTAATGCCATCTGTATCCTCACTGCAGCTCCTGGGGCAATAATCCTGGAATGCCTCTCTAAGGATGCAATGCATATGACAGGAATCTGCTGCCTCACATTCCTTGCTAGAGGCCAAGCAAGTTCTTTCCCAACCTGCACCACGTTAACCCTGTGACAAAAATTACTTTGCCTGTGTCATAAAAACCTTCAAAAACCAAAAAAAATTTCTGAACTGAAAAAATTAGGCAGTTCATGGCCTTATCCAGCCAGCACCTGTTGTCATTATCCCTACACATCACTGCACATAACCTGCTGTCCTGCTGGCTGACAGCTCTGGGTGTATTTTCCATCCCTGGGCAGGCTGGCAGCTCTGGGTGTATTTTCCATCCCTGGGCACAGCTCTGGGTGTATTTCCCATCCCTGGGCACAGGTTGGCAGCTCTGGGTGTATTTTCCATCCCTGGGCACAGCTCTGGGTGTATTTTCCATCCCTGGGCACAGGTGTGGGTGTATTTCCCATCCCTGGGCACAGCTCTGGGTGTATTTTCCATCCCTGGGCACAGCTGTGGGGCTGTGGTGGTACCCAGGGCTGAGCTGGGGTGCACAGATCCCCCCTGGATGGGTCCAGCCTGTCTGATCCCCAACCCCAGGGCTGTGAAGCAGCTTTCACCCCTTCTGTGGGGACAGGAAAAGAATCAGGCAGCAGCTGGAAAACATATAAAAAAGAATATTAAAGTGACTCCACATAGAAGACAAAGCCATCCTGCTCCATGTGGCAAAGAATAGAAATTCCCTGTTTCTATCAAAGCCTCTGGGTCCTGCTGGCAAAGACTCGAGGACACTGCCCACACATCTGATTTTCCACTCCCTCTTTCTTGAAGGAAAATGAAATCTGCCCTGCAGCTGATTCCTCCACATAAAAAGTTTCACAGATGTTAAGCAAGTGGAAACACTTAAATCTTCAGTAATAGGACAAATGTTTCTCTTTGCAGATAATGGATTACCATGACTGTCACAAGGCAGGCAATGACAATTCAATGTGCATTGGAGGGACAGCAAACTCTTCTGGGTCTGTCCTAATGACCAGATTTTAAAACTTAGTGTGGAATTTTTTAACAAGTTGCATACAATGGCATGCAAAATTCAATTGCTTTGCAAGTTTGTTTAAAAAGTAATTCTATATTTTCTACATGGCCTGGTTTACTTTATTTTTTCCCCCCAAAGAAATCAGTTTATCCATTAAAATTTCATCTTAAAATGCAAAGCATGATTATAACAGAATCTTCCTTCATGGTGAATTTTCAGATTTATAAGCACTTATGAGGATCTAGCTGTGAATTTGTTTGGAATAAAAATAACACATCTTCATTTTGCAAAATAGCTCATCTCTCTTTTCCATTCTAAACCTAAGCTTTGTTTCATGCACTATTTCTCCATTCCAATTAACTTCTAACATCTAAATTGCAGTCATTCCAAGTTTCTGGAAACTGCATAAAACAGGAGATGAATCTACTGTCTACACACATTTATCATAAGGAAACTATCTAAGTTTCTCTTTAAAAAGTACAATTTATTTGATCTAATAGGGAGTTTTGGCCATACTGAGACCAATTTTTATTTGTGCACAGTGAGAGTCCAAAGGATTTTTGCTGAAGGTCTCACAGCAGGGTACAAGAGAAGGGCTGTTCTTCTAAAATTCTCTTTAGTGTTACCCATATTTACTTTCTAATATTAGCAATGTTCACTGACTGTTTTATACAGAGGTATGAAATTATTTACATTTACTTGCCCAGAGCATTAGACAAAAGATACCACTAAAACATAACTCTAATACCTTAAATGTCTGACAGCACAACGACTGAATTATAGATCTGTATAATATTATATTTACATTCCACCACTGCTTCTCATTTAATTATATATATTCAGCTTTAGAGAAGCACATTTTCTTTCTTTCTTCTTTCCTTTAGGATACATTTAATTAGTTTAATTCCAACTCATGCCCCTCTGGCATTATCATTAACACAGAGTTAGTATAATTAGCATTTTAATGTACAATAAATAATCCTGTAGAAATCAGGGGTTTTTTAACATTACTCCTTCCTTTTTAACAATAAACCTATAAACTTATTTTCCATTTATGTGCCACCTTTTTTATCCTTTTATTTTCCTTACAAAAATAACTGAGCATACACAAGAACACAGAAATTACAATTGACTATTCCTTCACTTATCAATTCATTCTGACCTTGCTGTCCTTATTATTTCACAGTGTTTTATATGTGCTCAATACCAAAGGGATGGGGTGAAACATCTCCTTGTGCTTGGGGCACTCCAGGTCTCCTAAAGGACCTTTAGGGATTTGAGTTCTCAGATTATAAATTATCATTTCACTTTTAAAATTAACTCAATTTCAAAAGCAGTGATTGCAAAAAACTGGATCAACAAATACAAACAGAGATTATGAAACTGCCATGAAATTAAGAGTAAAAATATTACTAGCATTTTATTTAAATTTTTCTCTTTTTTTTTTGTGAAAGCACTCATTTTAGTCAATAGAAGTGGTGAATAGTTTGAAAACTTGGATTTTTCAAATACATTACTATACTGTTACACCTGGTTTCCCACCTCCAAATCTACATATTGCAAATATTCACAATTAATGTACTACTGCCCTAATCCACAGATCTCACCACAAATTTATGAAAAAAGAATTAATAAAAATCCTTTGAAATAAAATGAGAAGTCAGAGCAAGTATAATTTCATCACTTTCTTTAAGCATAACCTTTCCAACAAGTGTCTAGAGAAGAAAAAAAGGCAAAAAATTCAAACAGAATTTCTGCCTTTAAACTGTGACCCCAGTGTTGATAGATTTCAGAAGAGTGGAAAAGAATTTTACACTGAAGCTCAAATCCTTGAAAATTTCATCATATTTCACAAACTACCACCAAAATTATGTCACTTAAATAGGACAAACTAATTTTCAGCATGAGCTATGACCTTTCATAAATGAGTTAAGTGGGAAGTCCAGTTCCCAGAAGATAAGCAATCAAGGAAAGACAATAAAAAGACCACTAGAGCTATAAATACACTACTCATTTCTTTTGTTGAGTGAATAAATTAGAAAATAGAAAGTGTATTGGAGAGTTTGTGGCAATCTATATTTCAGAAACTTAAAGCACCATTTCATGTGTCTAGATCATTATAGATCTATCTCATCTATATCTACTTTTTGGGGTTTTTTTTGTTGTTTTGATGGTTTTTTGCTGTTTTTATAAAGGTTTTTTATATATGTGTTTTCTTTCAGGAAAGGGTGAGTTGAAGGCACCACCTCAGGGACAGGTTAACTTTTATGCTTTTCCTCCCTTTTTTTCCCTGTGTTTTCTGCAAATTTGACACTCATGGTTCTGTGAATGCACAAAGTGATTCAATAACGATTAAGTTTCTTGAACTTTAGGATAGAAAGCTACCCCATGATGTCCTGGTAATTCAGTTTGTGGAACAGCTGGTGTGTAATTCCATCATTTCATCCATTTCTATTAATTCCATCTGCTGATGGTTTCAGTTATGGTTTAATGCCAGCAAGTCATGGATGTTTATACCAGAGGCTTTGCCATGCATGTTACCTATGAAGGAAAATCAGCTTTTCACTTACAGGATCCATTTGAAAGGTGAAAACCATCCCAATACATGAAAATCTTTCTTTAGGCAGGAAAGAATTTGACAAACTCCACCATCTGTTAGTTGGAGACACCATTATTCATTTTAAAACATTAATTCTTTTTCTTATATGCATCTACTTATTCCTATACGTTTAACACTTTGGCAATTAAATATTTTTGAATTGAAGCTTTATTATTTTTTAATTTTATTGCTAATTTGTGAAAATGGCTGTAAGTCTTTTCAAGATATATATTTAGAGGTTTTTGTGACTTAGAAGGTTTCAAGTACTGACTTCCAGAACTGCACTTTAGTGCCTATTTTCCAGGCCAACCTTGATTAAGTTCCATTTAACTGTAAACTATGGGAATTATTTGTGTTAGAAGGGACCTTAAAGATCCTTGAGTTCCAACTCTTGGTGTGATGGGAAAAGGTCCAGTTAATTAGAAACCTGAAATACCCTACCCAAACAACTCTGAAGGATGAAAAAATGAGAGTTATCAAAATAAAAAAAAAAATCAAGATTGTGCAGCTTTGCTTTAGTCATCAGGATGAATTATGTGAAAATGAAATTAGGAAGGAAGAACATGAATTTAAAAAAAAAAAAAAAGAATCTATTTTGCTCTATTTTTTTTTANGAGAGAATCTATATTGCTCTTTTTTTTATGAAGAGAAAAGATCTTCAATTTGTAAAGAAATACACTTATATTTTGAATACACTTTGATCAATCTGACTGAAAAATATGTCTGATAATACCCAGAGAAGATGCAGGAGAGGGAAAAGCATAATAAACAGCTTGCCATAGATGCATATGGATTTGAGGCACAATAAAAACCCTAAGGTGCTTAGAATATTTCAGTGTGTAGGATATTAAAAAAGGGCTTACCCATCAATATTTCAATGGTATTTTAAATTTATTTGTTGGACAGAGAAGATGATAATCCTATTAAAAAAAACAAAAAACCCTGAAACAATACATTAAAAAAAAAGAAAAAAAAATATGATGGTAACATTGACTCTAGGGAAAAACTATCATTGCTAAA
>VWYE01018873.1:46021-58830 GCA_013398995.1 Alaudala cheleensis
TCATAAAAAAAAAAAAAAAAAAAAAAAAACAAGCTTGTGCAGCTTTGCTTTAGTCATCAGGATGAATTCTGTGAAAATGAAATTAGGAAGGAAGAACATGAATTAAAAAAAAAAAGAGAGAATCTATATTGCTCTTTTTTTTATGAAGAGAAAAGATCTTCAATTTGTAAAGAAATACACTTATATTTTGAATACACTTTGATCAATCTGACTGAAAAATATGTCTGATAATACCCAGAGAAGATGCAGGAGAGGGAAAAGCATAATAAACAGCTTGCCATAGATGCATATGGATTTGAGGCACAATAAAAACCCTAAGGTGCTTAGAATATTTCAGTGTGTAGGATATTAAAAAAGGGTTTACCCATCAATATTTTAATGGTATTTTAAATTTATTTGGTGGACAGAGAAGATGATAATCCTAATAAAAGAAAAGAAACAAAAATTGAAACAATACATTAAAAAAAAGAAAAAAATATGATGGTAACATTGACTCTAGGGAAAAACTATCATTGCTAAAATTTTTTTTTTAAATTTTGTCTAATGTCCAGGAGAAATTCTCTGGTACAGTAGAATTGTACATTCACACACAAAATACATGTTACCAAATTTAGGCTTTGTTGCTTTATTTCAAAACAGCTTCACTTCTTTCCAGGGATGTTCTTTTCAAATAATTTCAGTGGGTTGTGTCTACAAGAGAGTTTTGGGGTTTTTTTCCCTTGGGCTTATGCATTAAAAAAAAAAAGTTGCTATTATTTTGATCTAAAAATATGACATGCCTGTTCCTTATTAAACAAAACAAAGAAAAAGAAAAAAAAGGCATCAAAGAGCAGCACAAGCAACACCTTGCCCTTAAGAACAGCACAGAGAAAAGAAGTTCATTACTCTTTCACTTCATAACCTCCTCCATCCCATCTCATCTGAGAAATCAGCAGCTGAACACACTCTCAGGAGTGTGTATTATTATTATTCCTCCCCCTTCACTGCTCCCATCACCTCAGAATATTGGTGAAAGTGCCCATGTGTGGCTGCCCTGGCCAGCAGACTGAAGGCTTTTATAGCAAGGTGTCATTGCTGCTCTCCTAATTCCCTTTGCATAAAGGAGTTAAGGGCTCACTGAAGCAGAAAGGACAAACAGATTAGCAATGGANACAGTGGATTGTGTCTACAAGAGAGTGTTGGGGTTTTTTTCCCTTGGGCTTATGCATTAAAAAAAAAGTTGCTATTATTTTGATCTAAAAATATGACATGCCTGTTCCTTATTAAACAAAACAAAGAAAAAGAAAAAAAAGGCATCAAAGAGCAGCACAAGCAACACCTTAAGAACAGCACAGAGAAAAGAAGTTCATTACTCTTTCACTTCATAACCTCCTCCATCCCATCTCATCTGAGAAATCAGCAGCTGAACACACTCTCAGGAGTGTGTATTATTATTATTCCTCCCCCTTCACTGCTCCCATCACCTCAGAATATTGTTCAAAAGTGCCCATGTGTGGCTGCCCTGGGCAGCAGACTGAGGCTTTCATAGCAAGGTGTCATTGCTGCTCTCCTAATTCCCTTTGCATAAAGGAGTTAAGGGCTCACTGAAGCAGAAAGGACAGACAGATTAGCAATGGAATCAATCTCATCAGCCAGAAAGGAGGCCTGGCTTCCAGTTCCAAAGTTGAAGACATCCATAAAACTTCAGGGAATGGGATCAGGACAGAAAGAGTCCTTAAGGATGTGGCTACAAGAGGTAACAGACAAAATTGGTTTTTCTGGCAAAATGTCTCTGAAGGAATTGTAGCCCACCATGTTTTGTCACAGATATTTTGCAAGGGATCTCTAAGTCAAATACTTTGAGGGGTGTGATTTGTTTGAATGGCCAAGGGGGTGGATCATTTCAGCCTCTGCTCATGGAACAATTAATGTTCCTAGAATCATTTGGGATCCCTGAAATCTTTCCAAGTGATGTGCAGGCACCTGTGCAGCAAATCTCTGAGAAAGCAGCAGGAAAGCTCTGAGTGTAGGCTTTGAGACAAGCTTTTGAAGCCTTTGAAAGACTCAGTTGGATATCAATATTCTTTTTATCAAAATTTCTGGGTATGGCTTTGTTCTCCAGGAGGGAAAAACACTTTGGCAATTGCTCAACTCTTAGCAAATATTTAAATTATAAAGGCTTCACTCTGCTCCCTCAGTAGGAACTCATTCCTGAAATGCAGTTGTCAGGCTCAGTCATTTGGAGGCTGCCTTTTCCTTCTTCCTTTTTCTTGTCAATTTGAACTCAGATTAAATTCCAAGAAATCACTCTTAATACAATGTATACTAGTCATAGATAAAATCCTCACTCATTCTTCCAGACACATTGTGATAATAACTATTTTAAAGAATTGAGAAACTGCCAGTTTTAAGAGCAATGAGGTTGGAAAAAATTCATTTAAAAATTATTTTCTACTCTTGATAATTTTTCCAAGTCTGAGTTATTATTTGAGAGGAGAAGGGCAGTGAATTTCCCAAGACTAAAATCCTGTCTGATAAGAGGATTACCCAGGGGCTGGTCCTGTGCCTCTGCAGGTGGCATTTTTCTGGAAGATATCCTTACTTGTGCTGGACAGGTCAAAAGTGCTCCAAAAGTGCAATTTTTCAAGAAGAAATGTACATTTTCCTAGGCTGATGCAGCTATCCAGAAGTAGTCATTATATACCTACAGAGGTCACCTGGATATTGTCTGGCATTATTCTATCAAAAAACCCCAGAAAAGGCAGCTCTAGTCCCACCCTAATGCTTGGGTTTAAATTAGCCCTGAAGCAATTTTTATTATGTTATTCCAATATAAATTTGTTCTGTACTTACGAGTCTCTTGCCAGATATAAATTGGTATTTTCCTTCACTGTGGTACTGCAATGTGTTCTTTTATTTGAGGTAAATTTCCTTTGGTAGTTATTTGTACACAGAAATCATTGCCTCATGAAAGGTTTCTTGGCTATCCAACACATATTCTTGGGCAAAGTTATCAACAATAGAATATCATCTGAAAATGATAGAAGTCCATAGCTGAAAAATTGCAGTTTTACAATTATGGCTTTGATTTGTTTGTGGTTGAAAATGAAATTAATTTAGGAATAAGGAATTGAAAAGGAAGTTGTAGGATATGTCATGAAGAAGTAGGAATCATAAATATTAATCAGGACTTCTTTTTCCTTAAAAATACTGGATTTTTTTTACAAAAACACAAGAAAAGGAAACTGAAGATTTTATCATGTTTGTCAGTTTGTCTCTTTTTCCTCACAGTATTTCCTGCCATCTTTTACAGAACACTGTACAGATAATAACAACTCAAAAAACTCCCCAAAAACCTCCCCCAGACCATCAAAAGGAATAAATATTTCATGTCCTAATTGCCTAAAAATTGCAAGGTACAAATCATTGAGGTTCCGCAGGCAAATCCTTGTGCTGACAACCAACAGGAAGGTGTCTCAGTGGCCATGCTGAAAACTGGAATGCAAAGGGAGGAAATCAGCTCTGACCTGCAGAGGAAGATTTTTGTGTCAGTTATGGAGCACCAAAGGCAGAAATGGGAGATTTGAACAGCCAGGGCCTCTCCTGTGAGATAATGAGAGACTTCACCCTCGAGGTGTCTCTGTTTCACAGTTTCTATAATCATTAAAAATTAAAATTTCAGAGGGCATGTGGAGAATGTGTCACCCAAGTGTCATCAGCACTGAGCTCCTTCAAAACCTCTGTGTGTTCACTGCTCAGGAACAAACAATAAACAGCAGTAAATTTGCATGCAGACATTTCTTTTTTTTTCCTCCATTTCAAGAGATTGCCCAAGACTATTTTTGAGCTCTTTTGGTGTCACTGTTTCATTGAAGTTGAAGGGATATGCCAGCGTTTAATGTAAAAAAAAATATACAAGCAAGGAAGACAGAGAGGAAAAGTTATTTCAATTTATGCTTTCCCTGCTTATTAAGCACCCCCCAAATCCTCCTTTTCCCACTGAAAAGGCACAGTCTGTTTTATGGTACTTTGTTCTTTTTGTTTTCAAAGTTGCCTTGAGGACACGTTGCACTGTGACAACTCAAATCAAGCTGCATTTCTTGTACTCTGCCAAGGAGTATTAGAGAGGAGGGTGAGATGTGACTCTAACAACCTGGGAAAATGTCACCATGAGACAGAGCTCAGGAGAGCACACAAATATTGCCTCCAATATTTAGAAAGGATTCTGCAATAAATATGCTTTCCCCCAAAGCTTTAATAAGTTTAAGACTTATTTTCTATTAGCTGTCTATTATATTATCAGTTTAAAGAGCCACATGAGACTGTGCTGCTGGGAAATAAAATCCATGGAATCCAAATCTCCTTCCTGTTGCTCTGGCTCAACAATGACTTGTTCCAGATAAAAATCTCTGAAGCCATTCTCATACCTCCAATATAGAAAGAGAACAAGCTTTTATTTGCTTTTATACAATCCCCACTCCATGTGTATCCAAACTTTCATTACTGACAGTTCCTGCTAAATCAGGATCTGCTTCAAAAACAGCTCTGTTGCAAATCAAAGCACAAGTACACCCATTAAAAAACTAACAGGTTTTAGTTAGCTGTCAGAGCAAATTCATTAATCCTAAATTATCACAGACCCTACTCATGCATCCAGTCTGTATTTAGAAAAGTAGGTAGTGATACCCAGACGTGTCAGGAATTCTAATTTCCACACTACATATGGCAAAGAATTTTGAATGAATCTGGAATTGCATTAAGATCTGTTCATTTAACTGCTTTCATGTAGACATTTTCACCAAGATCAAATTTCCTTAATGTGCTATATTTCAGACACAAAGTCTCTGGTATTAAATAAACAATCAAATAAGTAAGAATTATTCATTTTTTATTTCAATGGACTGATTTTTCTAAACCTTAGGGTGCATTATTTTATTCTTTGCTGGAGCTTAAACTCTATAATTTCTGACTGAGCAGATAAAAACACCCAGGAGTTATCACATTGCTCAGATAAAGGGATAACTTCAATGGTGTCTGAATGCTGTTAATATCCTTTCACTTTCACTACATAAACCCAGCTTTTGTCAAACAGGGTTTCATTTCTTCTAATGTGCTTTTTTGAATAGTTGCACTTCCCTGGCACTGCAAAGAAAATGCTTCTCAGCTTTCAGTGTTCAAATGGTATTGGTTTACTTTCAACATGAGAGGCAGCTTTGCAGATGAATTTAATTTTCAGTGCCTTCCTATTCACTTGGAGTTGAATAAATATAAATATATATATATGTGTGTGTAACAAGCTTGCTAGCTGTCCTGCAGGCACTGCAGTCATGAGACTTACCCCACAAATACTGGAATAAAATCCTTCTAGCTGGACACTGGAACCACCAGAGTGCTGCACCTACCTGAAAGGAGATGGAGCAAACAAACAGGTGGGCAAGGGAAAAGAATGACTTACACCAGGGATTTTCCAGAAAATTGGTGGTTTTCTCTCCCCTACCCTCCATCTCCTGCTGCTGTTCAGTTGCCATCTTTTTTAATCACAGTTAAATGAACACATTAACAGAACAAGAGCAAAAAAAAAATAAAAATCCCTCAAC
This sequence comes from Alaudala cheleensis, assembly GCA_013398995.1. NCBI lineage: Eukaryota > Metazoa > Chordata > Aves > Passeriformes > Alaudidae > Alaudala > Alaudala cheleensis. Next base: position 51,598 of record VWYE01018873.1, read on the forward strand.
CAGCTGCATTTGGTACTTGGTTGGAAAGAGAGAACCATGGAAGGTTTTAGAAACATCCTTTGCATTTATTTATGCATACCCACACTCACAGGCTTGTGCAAAGCACTGCAGAGAAGACACAGTGTATTTCATTGACACCTCACACACTTTTGGGAAAATGGTGAAATGCAACTTTCAGAGACGTGAGTATCTTGATTTTCTCTGTGATGTTGCCTCCTGTGCACCCTTCTGATGTCTGTGAAAAGTATTTTCTGTGTCTTTGGCAAGAGTGATTCATCAGACTGTCTTCTTCTTTTTTTATTTTGTTTTTGTTTTTTTTTTTTTCTTTTGCAACATGGTTCTGAATCTGACAGTAGTATTTTTGGAAAAAGTGCTAGAACACATCTTGACTCACTCTTGGACTTAATGTAACACCTCCTACAGTTTCTGTTCCACAGCAAACACTGAATTTGGATGTCATTTCAGAGAAACAACATGTTTGGTTTGTTTTTTAAAGAACAGTTGTACCATCTTGTTCCTATTTCAGATCTCTATTTTCTAATTTTTTAAGTAATTCTTCCTCTTTTATCCTTGAGGGCTTCATCTTTTAGGACATCTGGTTTTCTTAAAAAATAAGATATGTCTGATATCGAGAGTTTTATAAAAAAATGCTGAGATAAGTAATTATTTCATAATTAGTAAGAACATTTTAATTCTGTCTGCTTAACACATCGACCAAAATGTTACTTTGAACAAGGTGAGAAAAGTTAGATTCCTATTATCCATGCTTCTTAGAAAATACACAGGAATGTTAAACTCTGTTAAATTGTCACAGTTTTACCCCAATGACGAGGATGTTTTTATCTAATATATCTTAACATTTAATCTAACTTTCAGATTAGATAGTGTTATCTTTCAGTCTGCAAATGAATAAGTACATTTTATAGTGCAAGATCTTTCTCTTTGCCGCTTCCAGCTGACCTGTGCATCATCCATGACTGTTTGATTGGAAAAGGAACTGTCTGTTGCTTTAGTTAGTTCCACCTTAGATTTGCTGGAAATCTCCCAGAGGAGATCCTTTTTCAGCTCCTTTCCCATTCATTGACACTGACCAAAACTCCTCCTGGTTTGCTTTCAGAGATTTCCTGAAAGCATCAAACTTAGAGAAATGCCAGATGTCCTGATGCATCTCTTGTGGGGTTATGAGTGGGGTTTTTTATTGCTTCTTGTTATGTTTTCTTCTTTTTATTTGCATTCTTTTTATTGTTTATCTTCCCACGTGCATGTGTTCAGTCACCACAAGGGAAATATATGTTTTGCCACTAATATTTGTTTCTTTAGTAGCCCATGCTCACTGTTAAAGGATTCTCTTGAAGCACTTCATGCAACAATGTTCTTTACATCAGCAATTTTAGCTCTGGTATTCCTTTGGACTCCTTTAGACATTTACAAATTACACTTAATCTCATGAATGCTTTTGATCATCAAATGAAACAAACGTGGTTTGTCAAGTCCTGGGTATGAAGAATTTCATTTTGCATCTCTCATTGCAATTTATTATTGAATCTGTATTGTGATTTAATTTTTTTATGTTTAATTTTCGTGTCCACCCTGTAAGATTCAGTTTATCAAATGCTTAACTTAAATTTTTTAATTGAATTTCACTTTGTTCAGCTACAAATTACATTACTATAAAATGAATTTCTGTCTCTAAAGTATCTTTTGCTATAGCATGTTCATAAAGTATCTTCAGATTCCAATTTTACTGATCAAAATAAAAAAGGAATACATAAAGAAACGAAGAAAAAACCAACCTCCATTTTGTTCAAGATGTCTTACAATTTAGGTGGAAATTCCTTAGAGTTTTTAATTATTAAACCTAATCCTGTCACAATTGTTAGATCTTTACCAGAAGAATAAATATTTTAACAGAAAATCATAAACATTTCTATAGTCTGCTTTAGCAGGAAGGTCAAGTACTTATATAATACCTATGTACATAATCAGCTGAAGAATTTTCAGATATTTTGAAAAGATTTTTTAATTGTTTTAGGCTGATATTTCTTCTATTCACAAAGAAAGTGTACAGAGATATTCTATATATCAATTTTTTTGAGATAAATGTGTCAATAAAAAGTCCTGACATCTCCAGGCCTTTACTAAAATACTAAAACATTATGGGATGTTAAATCAATTAAAAGTTTAGAGGCATCTACAGGTATTTTATCAAAATGAGGAAAATTTCATTACTGCAAAAGTTCTCCCATTTAGCTACACAAAAAGATAAAAGCACTAGTAGAAGAAATTTTTATTTTACTTTCTACTCATCTATTTTTGGTACAAGCTATTTATATATATATGTGCATGTGTGTGTGTATGTGAGTGTGGATTGGCATATGCATAACAAATTAAAAATGCTGTAGGAAAACTATGATTTAGCTGGGATGTGACTAAACCCCTTTCATGCTTTAGTAATGGCATAAGCACTTTCTAAAATCAGACACATAATTTGGACCCTTGATTGCATTTTGTGAGTAAGTTGATTTCATTAGAATTTAAAGAAAGAGAAAAATAAAGGAGAAATGTTTTCCATATAAACAACATCACTGATAGCTATAAAAGTATGATAGCAATAAAAAAAAGGATTCTTGTGTAACCACATGGCTCAGTGAGCTGGGCTTTGAAATCTTCAATTACAATGAATTATCATGAGTGCTTGCTTCATCTCTGCTGGCTTTTTGTGCTAAATGAAAGCACATCATCAAATCCTGTAAGAAATGATGAAATGCTGAGAGTTGGTAGAAGAGTAGTACATGTAAGAGTAGTAAAAGAATGATTATATACATATACTGATGGATTTAAAAATTCACCAAGGACAGATTGAAGAGTATGATACCCTTGAAATCACAGAGTGGTTTGGGAGGAAAGGGACCTTAAAAATCATCTCATTCCAACAACCCTGCCATGGGCAGGGACACCTTCCACCAGATCAGGCTGCTCAGAGCTCCATCCAACCTGGCCTTGAGCACTTCCAGGGATGGGGCAGCCACAGCTTCTCTGGGGACTTGTGCCAGCACCTCACCACCCTCACAGGGAAGAGTTTCTTTCCAAAATCTAACCTAAATCTACTCTCTTACAACCAGGATAAAACCCTTCAAAAATACAAGAATTGGTAGTTGGAGCTATCACAAAGTTCTGCAAAAGCTTTATGGTTGTGTTAATTACACCAGTTTGTATCCTTAGAATACTTCAGAAGACTTTGAAGGTGTAGATTTCTATTTCTGGCTCTGCCCATATCACCACTCTCAATACAAGCAAATAAAAGCAGAGAGCCTCATTACAGAAAGAGCTTCAATACTGATGTTCTAAATGTAATAATTTTGTGTTTAAATTGGTTATTTGATCCCAAGTGCCATCCTCAATAGTTGTTGGATTCCCAGACAAAGAAGCCTCAATTATTATGCAGTAAATTATATTATACTATACTATTATATTATACTATATTATGTAGTAAATTAGAGAAGACATGGTGTTAAAATTATTTCCTTAATGACCAATTAAAATAAATTTTTAATTATTGATGCAGCTTTTGTATAGGATGAAAAAGAATAAAAGACAACAAATAATTAAACCAAAACTTAGGGAAGCACCTTTCCTTTTCATTTTGAACACTCAAATTCTGTTCAGCACCTCCCCTTCCTTCTCTCTGGACTCAGATCCTCTTGTGTGTGACAAGGGTTGCACAAACTTTCTCCCAAGCCCTTTGCTGAGTCTTCTGCTGGTGCAGGAGGCTGAGGTGAGGGTGTGGGTGTACACACTGCTTTGCATCCCTAGCACACTTCAGAAGCAGATTTTTAAGATGTAGGTTTCTCCTTCTGTCCCTATCCATGTCAAGGTTTATTTCTGTGACTCCCTGCTCCCTGCCTTTCCCTTCACTGCTTTATTCACAGTGCACAGATCCCCTCCATAGAGGGTGGTCCCTGAAAATCCTGGGACACTGTGGGCTCCTCTGTGCCTCTGTGTTTGGGCCATCCCTGCCCTGGCATGGAGCTTGTGCTGGAAATTGGACTAGTCTAATTGTCTAGAAATTTCTTTCTATAAAGCAGCATGATTATTACTTAGATTGCCTGTAATTTCAATTTACAGATTTAATTAATTGCAGTTTAAAACCAGTCTCTTATGCAAACTTCCAGGCTTAGATCTGAAACAAATGTGGAAGGCTTTCTGAGTGCTCTGCAGCTTCCACTGAAACTTTTTTCCCCAGTAAGTGTGCCTTCTGATAAATTATTTTTGAAAGACAATTAGTGCAGAGACAGCACAGCTTATCTGACATGAGGGCACTGAAAGAGCTTGGCTTGTTTAGCCTGGCAAAACATAAGATAAGAGGGCAGATGATTGTTCTCTGCAAGTACCTCTGGGAACAAACACAAAGGAGAGGGATGAGCTATTAAAGCTCAAAGACAATATCAGAGCTAGAACAAAGGCTTGTAATTTGGTCTGAAAATTGCACTGTAAATTAGAAGATTATTTGTAACCATGAGAAAATGAAATTGTGAAGCAGCACCTAAAAGCAGGACTAAAAACCTCTACAGATATGGGCCAGCTCTAATGAAGGGAAATATGAGTATATGAACAAGATTAGATCATGAAGAACCTACAGCAGCAGATAATTTAACTTGGCAGTCAGGGAAAATTCTTCCTGTTCATTTTTTCCCCTTTTTTTTGCTATTGTTTGGGGTTTTTTGTTAGTTGGTTAGTTGGCTTGTGAGGAGATCTGGTTTGTGTTTTGGAATTTATAAATTTATTTTGATTGGTTGGGGTTTGTTGGTTTGTTTCTTTGTGGGATTTTTCCATATCTCTTAAGACTGGATAAGTTTATTAGAAGCACATTGACCAGTCATCATCAGATCTCTTTAGGACTTGTTTCAATGTAAATGCACTTCAACTCACTGTATAAACAAGGGCCTCTCCAAAATGGAACAAAAGAGGATTTTCACCTCATCTGGTGACAGCAGAGTTTATCAGGGACACAGAATTTATCAGCCACTCTCCAATCTCACATCTCACTCTAAGAGGTGGAAATTTATTCCAGAGTTGTTCTTGATCTGACTGTACATTATAGCTCTTGAATTAATCTTTTTGGATGTTGAGAAGTGTTCTGATCTCCTGTAAGCACACAAACCCAATTACTTATGCCATTATAAGGTCTATTATTCATTCTTTGGCAGTATATTTTTGTCTGTAATAATGCACAAACATGACGGGCACTGGCAGATCTGACAACACAAGGTGATGTGTAATTAGTCTGAAAACTGAGCCAGTCATTTACCTTCCTTGTATTAGATTACACAGTAAGTATTAATTCAGTTTAAGATATCTTCTGTAAGACAACAATATTCTGGTTTGTGAGCATCCTAAAATTGTGTTTTATACACTGAGATTCTGCTAAGGACATCCATCCCATCTGTTCAAGGTTTCAATTTTATTTCAAAAAAAGGGAAAGAAGAGATTTTAGGCTAAATTGTCAATAAACTTCCAGAATAAAAGAATCTTGATACTAAATCTATCAATAAATCAAATGTACACACTGTTTCACATGACCCTTCCTCCCCTTCTTACCTTATAGACTATTGGAATTTGCACTGTGATAAAGAACTATTAAACAGGACTAAATCCTCATATACTCAAGTTTGTAAAAGTAGGAAAACAATAAAGCTGATAGAAAGGAAACACAGTATTTGGAACTCCACCAAGTTACTTTATTTTGATAAACAGGGGTCTTTCTGCCCACATAATTTTCTTCTGCATGTCTGCTAGGAGTGATCAGTTCATATTGTTAGAAATGCCTTTATAAAACAAAGCCCAGTGTGTTTTAGGACCATCACATCATGCCCATTGAGATTTGCTGCTGGCACCTGGAAGGGTTTTATTCCAGCTCTCCTCTCCTCTGAGCCTGCACATGACTCAGATAAAGCACTGACAGCAGCACTTGCTTATCCTGATTTAAAGTTCCTGTAATTCTGTGGAGATTGTTCTCCTGACGTTAATGGGGTTTGTATGGGGCCCTTTTAGCACATTGGCAGATGCTGAGTCTCCAGGCAGCACTCCAAGATCCCTAAACAGGCACAACAACATCCTCACTAAGTGAATGGTGCTGCCACTATTCCCCTCTGATGCACAACTGCCTTGTTTCAAATGTGTCTGCACAGGAGGCAGTTCTATTTATGATTGATGTGGCAACTACCCAGAGTTATGATCAGCCACACCTACACAGCTCCTTCCCTTTGCCCAAAACAGTAACACCACATTAAATCTCAGTAGTTATGCAGTTACTGAGGCTCACATTGTTTCTTCCAATTGCAGACCCTATTGGAAAATAAAATAAAAGATAGAATAAAATAAATAAGTTACATTGCATTTAAAAAACATCAAACAATTGAATGAGCAAAACAAAAGTTGAAATGTTGTAATATTCATATTTGTCACCTGACATCTTCTCCTCCAGCCAGGATGTTCAGCTGTCACACAAGATTTGAAGAATCTTGCACTTGGAAATGTTTTTTTCAATGAAGTCCAATGAAATGAGCAGGTCAGAGGCTGGACAGTGTCCAGAAAACATCTTTCACAAAGAACTCTTCATCCAGACATTGAACTTGGGTATTTTCCTACCTTTTAAAAGATGCCTTTGTGGTAGGACTTTTTTGTTTTGGGGCTTTTTTTTGAGGGTGGTATTGTGGGTTTTTTTGGGTGGGGAGAAGGTTGCAGTGATTGTTTTGTTTATTTGTTGTCATTGTTGTTTTGTCTGGGGCTGTTTTGGGCATCTTTTTGAGAATGAACAATAACAACACTATTTCTCCTTGCCAAAAAGTGCAAGATGCAATTCAACACACAACATGAAAATATGAACTAAAGTGAGCCCAGAAAAGATTGTGATATTCAGGATAATTCAGACTTCTAAATAATTCCCTGCTGAGGAAATCCTCCAAGAAAAACATTTTGGGCAGAGAGTAAACACTTTCAGTTCCCACTCCCTTATTATTTTTTAAATATTAAAAAGGAATTGCTGAAAGTAGAAGTTAATAAAGTTGTTAATTTTGAAAATTAATGTCCATGTTTTGTCTGGTACCCTCATAAGAATTTATGTTTATAATCTTGCTTTGAAATATTAGACACAAGCTGAGCAATAAATGAATAAAATAAACTTAATAATTTCTTTTTTTTATATATAGAAAAACTTAAACAAAATAATTTTTA
>VWYE01018873.1:58878-71930 GCA_013398995.1 Alaudala cheleensis
TTGTAATATTCATATTTTTCACCTGACATCTTCTCCTCCAGCCAGGATGTTCAGCTGTCACACAAGATTTGAAGAATCTTGCACTTGGAAATGTTTTTTTCAATAAAGTCCAATGAAATGAGCAGGTCAGAGGCTGGACAGTGTCCAAAAAACATCTCTCACAAAGAACTCTTCATCCAGACATTCAACTTGGGTATTTTCCTACCTTTTAAAAGATGCCTTTGTGGTAGGACTTTTTTGTTTTGGNGTAGAAGAGGGTAGATTGAAAATAGATATAAGAATAATTTTTTTATAAGATTAACAAAACATTAGAATGGGTTGCCACAAGGGTTGGCAGATGCCCAGTCCTTGGAAACATTCATGGTCACACTGGATGGGGCTTCCCTCAGCCTGATCCAGGTGTCCCTGCTCAGGACAGGGGTAGTTGGACTGGATTACTTTGAAAGATCCATTCCAACCCAAAATATTCTATTATTCTAACAAAACCTACAGATTCAGCTGCCAAATGAAGCCAAAAGATAAGAATAATTGCATTTGATGAGCATGATAAGTAACACAATAAAACTGACCTTCACATAATCACTGAAATTCACTGAAATTCACTGAAATTCACTGAAATTCACTGAAAATCTCAGTTAGTCATCATGTCTGAGAGACACAAGGCACAGCCAGAGGGTTGATTGTTGCCTCTCATTTATACTGTCCCACTGCACTGTGGCACACAGTGAGAGATGATCAAAAATTAGCAATGTTTGACTGCAAGTCAAAAAAAAAAAAAAAATAAAAACTGCAATTCCAGGGACCACAGGCAAGGTACATGAAGCAACATTCTGTAAGCAAGAGAACACAGTTCCTAGAGATGGAAAATATTAACTATTTCANTCTCAGTAGTTATGCAGTTACTGAGGCTCACATTGTTTCTTCCAATTGCAGACCCTATTGGAAAATAAAATAAAAGATAGAATAAAATAAATAAGTTACATTGCATTTAAAAAACATCAAACAATTGAATGAGCAAAACAAAAGTTGAAATGTTGTAATATTCATATTTGTCACCTGACATCTTCTCCTCCAGCCAGGATGTTCAGCTGTCACACAAGATTTGAAGAATCTTGCACTTGGAAATGTTTTTTTCAATGAAGTCCAATGAAATGAGCAGGTCAGAGGCTGGACAGTGTCCAGAAAACATCTTTCACAAAGAACTCTTCATCCAGACATTGAACTTGGGTATTTTCCTACCTTTTAAAAGATGCCTTTGTGGTAGGACTTTTTTGTTTTGGGGCTTTTTTTTGAGGGTGGTATTGTGGGTTTTTTTGGGTGGGGAGAAGGTTGCAGTGATTGTTTTGTTTATTTGTTGTCATTGTTGTTTTGTCTGGGGCTGTTTTGGGCATCTTTTTGAGAATGAACAATAACAACACTATTTCTCCTTGCCAAAAAGTGCAAGATGCAATTCAACATACAACATGAAAATATGAACTAAAGTGAGCCCAGAAAAGATTGTGATATTCAGGATAATTCAGACTTCTAAATAATTCCCTGCTGAGGAAATCCTCCAAGAAAAACATTTTGGGCAGAGAGTAAACACTTTCAGTTCCCAGTCCCTTATTATCTTTTAAATATTAAAAAGGAATTGCTGAAAGTAGAAGTTAATAAAGTTGTTAATTTTGAAAATTAATGTCCATGTTTTGTCTGGTACCCTCATAAGAATTTATGTTTATAATCTTGCTTTGAAATATTAGACACAAGCTGAGCAATAAATGAATAAAATAAACTTAATAATTTCTTTTTTTTATATATAGAAAAACTTAAACAAAATAATTTTTAAGGCTACTTAAATGCCAAGTCCCCGTTGGAAAGAAGGAATCGTGAATCAGAAAGGTGGTAAGGTAACATCAGGAAGAGTTGTCTGTGCTTTTTTCCTCAGTTTATATCCCTNCAATTCCAGGGACCACAGGCAAGGTACATGAAGCCACATTCTGTCAGCAAGAGAACACAGTTCCTAGAGATGGAACATATTAACTATTTCACCAATAATTGTAATAAAAACACTTGCATGAGCCCACAAAGATCTTTGACCCCCTGCTATTATTGATAAGGGTTTTTGGTATTTTCCAGACCAGACAGAAATGCTGCACTGAGAAAGATCAGGAAAAAAATCCAGTAGAACAAAATATTATTTGGAAGAGGAGTAAAAGTATTAAAGGAAAAAAAAATAAAACAAAACCAAAAACCACATAACTAAAGGTTTGCCTTCAACCTGGTGTCCCTACTTAGTTGCAGAACAAATAAACTGACCCAGCTTTCTGCAATGCAAGAAACCCCAGTAAAGGCACAGGTTGCACAGCTGCCATTGTGCACCTGTGTCTAATGATAAATTAAAATATTTAGGGATGTCTGTGGAGAGATTTACAAAACAAATCTGAGCAAAATGTAAGAAGCTAAAAAAAAATAAAATGGACATAAAAATTTTTCAAGAAACCTGAATTATTTATGGTAATTGTCACCAGTTATCTTGGGGAAAACTTACTTTTATTAATATAAAATTTATTGATAAAATTTTATTCTTTATTCTTAATTTCATTCACAAAAAACCCCCATACTTTTATTCAATTATTCACTTGTTTCTAATTATTCTAAAAAGCAATATGCAATTGACTGTAAGTATAAAGTCTGTTTTTTTGTTTTTCTATGTGGTAGTTAGGAGAAACATATACAGGTGCAGGAACTTAAATTTGCCAATAAAATTATTACCTCTACTCAGACACGTGAGATAATCAAACAGCACTTTAGGAGCATCTTCTGGTTTATGGTAACATTGTAGATAGATCCTTTCTGCCATGAGAAGTTTCCTCTTTGTTCTGCATTATTTTGGTTCTAATTTCAGCTCAGCATTCACAATTCTCCAAGGAGAGCTTTCTAGCCAAAGAACTTGGAGCTTGACATCTCACTGTTACTATTCCCTCCCAAAAAACGTTGGAATATTGTAATATTCATATTTTTCACCTGACATCTTCTCCTCCAGCCAGGATGTTCAGCTGTCACACAAGATTTGAAGAATCTTGCACTTGGAAATGTTTTTTTCAATAAAGTCCAATGAAATGAGCAGGTCAGAGGCTGGACAGTGTCCAGAAAACATCTTTCACAAAGAACTCTTCATCCAGACATTGAACTTGGGTATTTTCCTACCTTTTAAAAGATGCCTTTGTGGTAGGACTTTTTTGTTTTGTGGCTTTTTTTTGAGGGTGGTATTGTGGTTTTTTTGGGTGGGGAGAAGGTTGCAGTGATTGTTTTGTTTATTTGTTGTCATTGTTGTTTCATCTGGGGCTGTTTTGGGCATCTTTTTGAGAATGAACAATAACAACACTATTTCTCCTTGCCAAAAAGTGCAAGATGCAATTCAACATACAACATGAAAATATGAACTAAAGTGAGCCCAGAAAAGATTGTGATATTCAGGATAATTCAGACTTCTAAATAATTCCCTGCTGAGGAAATCCTCCAAGAAAAACATTTTGGGCAGAGAGTAAACACTTTCAGTTCCCACTCCCTTATTATTTTTTAAATATTAAAAAGGAATTGCTGAAAGTAGAAGTTAATAAAGTTGTTAATTTTGAAAATTAATGTCCATGTTTTGTCTGGTACCCTCATAAGAATTTATGTTTATAATCTTGCTTTGAAATATTAGACACAAGCTGAGCAATAAATGAATAAAATAAACTTAACAATTTCTTTTTTTATATATAGAAAAACTTAAACAAAATAATTTTTAGGGCTACTTAAATGCCAAGTCCCAGTTGGAAAGAGGGAATCCTGAATCAGAAATGTGGTAATGTAACATCAGGAAGAGTTGTCTGTGCTTTTTTCCTCAGTTTATATCCCATCAAACCTTACCATATGGAAAATTTACCTGGATTAATATTGCACTAAAAAAATATAAAAATTGCAGAAATAAATGTAACCAGTGCCTTCACCCCCAATCTTGACTGTCTGCTTGTTTGAATTACAGAGCCATGACATTTGACCCTGATTTTTGAAGGGGCCATTTGTCCATTATTCCCTAAAAGGAGCAAGTGCTTTTCCAAGTGATGACATTAATTAAACTTAAACTGAGATGAGAAAAATCACTGAGCCCTCATTTTCCTGAAAGTCCAAATAGATCAGGTCTCACAAACCAGGTTTCTCAGAGCAAAGATGTGTAACCTTGATCTCCCACACTGCCACTGAAATGCCTAATAGCTACTTTTTAATGCAAATTCATTTTCTTACCAACCCAATTTAAGTGTCACTCCATTTCCTTATCTGTGGCCTTATGCTTAAAAAGTAATTACTCTGGTAGCATTTTTAATTAAAATGATGTTATCTATGGTGCTAGATGCATTAAATATGCCATTGATCTCAGATATCAAATGGAATTTGCACAGATGAGTCATGTCCTGAACCTTTTGGTCTCGGGAGCTGCACAGTGACTGGTGGGAAATATGAAATACAGGTGGGACAGGCACCCACCAAATTCTCTCAGGGAAGTGCCAGACACAGAAAAATATGTTTGCTTCTTAGGTTTTTNCCACATAACTAAAGGTTTGCCTTCAACCTGGTGTCCCTACTTAGTTGCAGAACAAATAAACTGACCCAGCTTTCTGCAATGCAAGAAACCCCAGTAAAGGCACAGGTTGCACAGCTGCCATTGTGCACCTGTGTCTAATGATAAATTAAAATATTTAGGGATGTCTGTGGAGAGATTTACAAAACAAATCTGAGCAAAATGTAAGAAGCTAAAAAAAAATAAAATGGACATAAAAATTTTTCAAGAAACCTGAATTATTTATGGTAATTGTCACCAGTTATCTTGGGGAAAACTTACTTTTATTAATATAAAATTTATTGATAAAATTTTATTCTTTATTCTTAATTTCATTCACAAAAAACCCCCATACTTTTATTCAATTATTCACTTGTTTCTAATTATTCTAAAAAGCAATATGCAATTGACTGTAAGTATAAAGTCTGTTTTTTTGTTTTTCTATGTGGTAGTTAGGAGAAACATATACAGGTGCAGGAACTTAAATTTGCCAATAAAATTATTACCTCTACTCAGACACGTGAGATAATCAAACAGCACTTTAGGAGCATCTTCTGGTTTATGGTAACATTGTAGATAGATCCTTTCTGCCATGAGAAGTTTCCTCTTTGTTCTGCATTATTTTGGTTCTAATTTCAGCTCAGCATTCACAATTCTCCAAGGAGAGCTTTCTAGCCAAAGAACTTGGAGCTTGACATCTCACTGTTACTATTCCCTCCCAAAAAACGTTGGAATATTGTAATATTCATATTTTTCACCTGACATCTTCTCCTCCAGCCAGGATGTTCAGCTGTCACACAAGATTTGAAGAATCTTGCACTTGGAAATGTTTTTTTCAATAAAGTCCAATGAAATGAGCAGGTCAGAGGCTGGACAGTGTCCAAAAAACATCTCTCACAAAGAACTCTTCATCCAGACATTCAACTTGGGTATTTTCCTACCTTTTAAAAGATGCCTTTGTGGTAGGACTTTTTTGTTTTGGGGCTTTTTTTTGAGGGTGGTATTGTGGGTTTTTTTGGGTGGGGAGAAGGTTGCAGTGATTGTTTTGTTTATTTGTTGTCATTGTTGTTTTGTCTGGGGCTGTTTTGGGCATCTTTTTGAGAATGAACAATAACAACACTATTTCTCCTTGCCAAAAAGTGCAAGATGCAATTCAACACACAACATGAAAATATGAACTAAAGTGAGCCCAGAAAAGATTGTGATATTCAGGATAATTCAGACTTCTAAATAATTCCCTGCTGAGGAAATCCACCAAGAAAAACATTTTGGGCAGAGAGTAAACACTTTCAGTTCCCAGTCCCTTATTATCTTTTAAATATTAAAAAGGAATTGCTGAAAGTAGAAGTTAATAAAGTTGTTAATTTTGAAAATTAATGTCCATGTTTTGTCTGGTACCCTCATAAGAATTTATGTTTATAATCTTGCTTTGAAATATTAGACACAAGCTGAGCAATAAATGAATAAAATAAACTTAATAATTTCTTTTTTTTATATATAGAAAAACTTAAACAAAATAATTTTTAGGGCTACTTAAATGCCAAGTCCCAGTTGGAAAGAGGGAATCCTGAATCAGAAATGTGGTAATGTAACATCAGGAAGAGTTGTCTGTGCTTTTTTCCTCAGTTTATATCCCTTCAAACCTGGTGGTAAACATGCAAAATTTACCTGGATTAATATTGCACTAAAAAAATATAAAAATTGCAGAAATAAATGTAACCAGTGCCTTCACCCCCAATCTTGACTGTCTGCTTGTTTGAATTACAGAGCCATGACATTTGACCCTGATTTTTGAAGGGGCCATTTGTCCATTATTCCCTAAAAGGAACAAGTGCTTTTCCAAATGATGACATTAATTAAACTGAAACTGAGATGAGAAAAATCACTGAGCCCTCATTTTCCTGAAAGTCCAAATAGATCAGGTCTCACAAACCAGGTTTCTCAGAGCAAAGATGTGTAACCTTGATCTCCCACACTGCCACTGAAATGCCTAATAGCTACTTTTTAATGCAAATTCATTTTCTTACCAACCCAATTTAAGTGTCACTCCATTTCCTTATCTGTGGCCTTATGCTTAAAAAGTAATTACTCTGGTAGCATTTTTAATTAAAATGATGTTATCTATGGTGCTAGATGCATTAAATATGCCATTGATCTCAGATATCAAATGGAATTTGCACAGATGAGTCATGTCCTGAACCTTTTGGTCTCAGGAGCTGCACAGTGACTGGTGGGAAATATGAAATACAGGTGGGACAGGCACCCACCAAATTCTCTCAGGGAAGTGCCAGACACAGAAAAATATGTTTGCTTCTTAGGTTTTGTTGGTTTTGTTTTGTTTATTTTTTTGTTTTGTTTTGTTTTTTTGGGGTTTTTTTTTAGATTTTTTTTGTGTGTGTTTTTTGGGGGATTTTTTTTGTTCCTTTGTTTGTCTTGAGGTTTTTTTTGTGGGTTTTTTTTTGTTTTGTTTTTCTGGGGGTTTTTTGTTTGTTTGTTTGTTTGTTTTTCTAACAAATAACAGATGCATTACTCTTAAAAAGACCAGTACACTCCAAGCTGATGCCAGAGGTTAAACTCTTCCCAGGGCTGTAAATCCCAAATTTCTCATCTCCTCTGTGTCCCTGCAGTCCAGTGTGCCCAGTATGGAAAGCACCTGGTAACTGGTCAAGATTCCAGGACAATCGAAATCTTTACATTGCTCAATTAACTTTTAATGAACATCCCAGCTCAGGTTCATCGAGTCTATCCCTTAATTACATCGAATGTTAAGCTGTTTCATGGTTAATAATTAATCAACTAATTACTTGCAAAGGGCAATAATAGAATTTCTACAGTAAGGTATTGATCACCATCACCCTCTTAGCCAAACTATGTCTATTAAAATTAACATTTATACATTTTATATTATTGTGACATTTTTAATTACTTATCTTTCATTATATTTATGTGCTGGTTATTTTTATCTCCAGGAGATCAATAGTTAATATTACATTTTTCTAGGAATGGGTGTATAATTAGCATCAGGGACAGGAAACATCATTTTACAGCTGGTAAAAATCACCTGCAAGGAGATGCACCCACACAGTGCATTCAGTGTCACAAGAACTACAAAACAGTGTCATAGCTTCAATTTATGGAATTTTTCCTTAAAAAAAGAAGCAATTATTACACCCTGATGGCACATGTTGGTGATTTAAATCAGTTTGCAGCTCAACACACTATCAAACATCATTCAAATATTTAAAATATTTTCCTATGCCTAGGAGGATAGAAAAGAAAAATCAGTATAATTTCATTAAGTATTAGTGGTCAAATCTATGATCTAAAAGCTGACCTAGATGTAGACCTCACATTCTGGGCATTTGGTTATTTTTCTGTATTGAAGAATTTTAATATATTATATACATATATAAATAGTAAAATTTTAATTAATAAATCAAATAATTAAATAACAGCAATACTACTAATAATAATGTTGCTTATTGCTGCTGTTTTGAGTTGTGCCTTTAGCTGTCTCCAAACACGTACTGCAGTTAAATTGAAGCTCAGAGCAGCAGCCAGCACACCCCACCCACACACAGCACACACGTGCTCTGATCTTCCTCCTCTCACACATTTATTTTCCTTTATTACTGATAATGTGTGTGCTATCAAATTTTATGTTTAATGACACATTAACCAAATATTCTTAGGCAATGTCTTCATTAGAATCTCCAGCAAATAAAGCAGATTAATTTCAGGTCTAGGAGAGTAGATTGCAGCAGTCTGCTATGACAACCACTTCCTACCCTCCAAATGATCCAAGGCAACATCCTCACAGCAGGAATCCACATCCAAAATTCTCATCCCAAAAATCGCTCTGGAATTTTCTATTTTGTCCTGGTTTCAGTTTATTTCCCCCACCATTAGTTCCTAAATCATGTGTGACCAGTGATTTTGTTCAGAGCATCATCCCTGGTTCTGCAGAGCCACGGCACAACAACCCTGAGTGGAGAGTAAAGGCAAAGAAAAGCAATTAAAGCAATCCAGTGGAGTGCCATTTATGAGTACAGGCTGAAGCTAGGGTTATTGTTGGCTGGTTTTGATTTGGTTTTTTGGGGTTTTTTTCTCAACATGTGACTACATGCAAAACTTGTGCTTCTGCCATTCAATGCAAAGTCAAAAGAGAAAATTTCCTGTAATATTTATGGTAATGTTTGAAGCAGCAAATTGTCTTGGAATAAAACTCTTAAATGAAGACCAACTTTACATAACCTTCCAGAATTTTTCCCATCTATTTACGATGCTTAAGGTACATTAATTTCATTTTCGAATTCCAATAGCTGCATTTAAAAAGGATCTTTATTAAAAGTATTTTCAATTATATCCATTCCTATATTTAGCCAGTTGCTTCACACAGCTGCATTTATCTAATTTGGATTAATGCCATATGTGTCATTGGAATTCTGAATGTTAAATCACCATCCCATAGGTGGAATTCTTGAAACACACCAAGACAAAAAAAAGCTATCTCAGAATGAACATTTTTATAGAAATAGCCCAGGTTTGTACAAAGACACAATGTTCCACAAAAGAATATGTAAGCTAACAGTAAAAGGAAGTTTTCAGCACCATTAAAAAAAAGCAAACAGTTAATTGCAATCATATGTGTATGCTAACATAAGAATTGCTTGTCTACATTATTTTGATTTTAAGTCATATTTTAAAAAACCCTTGTACACCAAAAGGAAGGTTGAGTGTTTCCCCATCGTTTTGCAGTGCAATTTCTGACATTTCCCAGAACCGTGCATGCAAGATTTTTTTCTTTTTTCATTCCCTGTACTTTAGAGTTAGAACTACAAACCTAATTTAAAACATTGAGAGTTATTCATTTGCCCATATAATTTCTAATAAAATACTTTTAAAAATATAAAAGGTTTCAAGAGGAAGAGGCATCGAGGGGAGGGTTTATTTGCCTAAAAGTTATACACTTTTCACTCTGGTTAGTATTTTAGCAATCAATTACCTCAGAGAGGATTTTATTCATTCTTCTCTAGTGTATCAAATACTTTCCAAAATATACTCCTGATTTCCTGTGATTTTCACATTTGAATTTCAAACAGAATGCATGTAATTAGAACCATTTTTCCTGAATTCACTGAAATAACTTAAATTCTTTATTGCTGTTGCACTTTTCAGCAAGTTACACTCTGCTTTTCATGACATTCTTTCCCTTCAAAAACATTAGATTATGTGAAAGTGCTATTCTAAAAAATAGAAGGGAATTATAACTGTATATTTTCAATAGTAACCTGGGGTTTTGAAGGACTGCAACTGATTTTGCTTTTGAGTCATCCTTCTTTTAAATGTTTTGAGGACATGCATATGGAAATGGACAGATTGGCAACATATGGAAAAGCTCAAACTCCATCTTCACTGGAGAGAACAGCACACAAAGAGCAAGCAGCACAATTCTTCTGATTCTCCTCATCTCTCAGCCTCAGCCTCTATCTGCAGCAGCCAGGACCATCAGTCATCCCAGTTTATGACAGCCAAGTAACAGCTTTCAGACTCCAGAAAAGACAGACAGCCAAATTGGAGTCTCTAATGGAGGTTAAGCAGGGCTGACAGGGTCACCAGGGTTTTATTAGAACTCCAAAGTTCTTGTTTGGATAAAAAAAGACCATGCAGTGAAGGCTGCTGCTCTGCCAATTGTTTGACAGAGGACTAGAATTTAGGTTGCCTCTATAGGGAAATAAATACATGTAAGGATTTCTTGAGTCTGCTATTATAAAAGATACACAGGAATTAGCCTTAGATGGTCACAGATATCCTGGAGCTCTCCATTCAAATCTGACTTTGCCAGAAAAAATTCATGCCATCTGTATTTTCTGTTCTGCTCTTATCCAAGGTCTGCACAATTACCATTCTAATATTTAAAATACTTTAGATATATACAGATATTATTCTTACATTACCAGATAGGGTGGTTTTTTTGCATATTAAGTCTATATTGTGAAGTTGTTCCATACTTGTCTGTATGCACAATAATCACACTGTATATAAACCTAATGGATCATATTTACCTCCTGTTCATACCTCCTGGGCAGAATGATACCAAGCACTTAAAATCTCTGTTCATATGCAGAGGATGGGAGTTTTTCTATCTATAAGATAGTGGAGGTTAATAGAAAACACCAAATGGAAAAGCCATCTAAAATTATAATTTTTCCTGTGCTTTCCCACTATTTTAATATAAGACAGCTAATGATGTTTGCTTAGGTTATTTTCTCTTCTATCTTATCCATCACAGGGATAGACTCTATTATGATTTGGCATTAGTGGAAATCAGGGATATGACTGGCATTTTTTTGTACTACAATAATAATTTAAAAATTCTATGGTTTCCCTTGTTTATTAAGTATCAGTGACACTATAGAATATAGCAAAGAAATAAACATTTGACTATTCCCTTTTAAAAATGGGATGATATCTGATTTGAACTAATTTATTTTGAACAAAGAAATACTGCTTCTTTTGTACTTAAAACCCTAAGAGTGGCCTTGAATAGCCATGCAGTTCATTTACCATTCATGTATTTACTTCTCTGATGTCTGAAGTTTAGTCCTAGAACACTTTCACTCTGCTGAATCTGAAACCAGCCAGGCCCTGTGAATTATCATCAGCTGCCTTTCCATAAGCACATCTCCCTTTCAGGGACTGCACAAAAGATGTTCTATGTGAAGCCAAAGAATAAATAGCATTTGTGAGAACAAGACCTACAGTGCACCATTCCTCTTCTGGGTGAGCAGAATAAACTTATAATGCAGTGATACAAGAGGTGGAGATTAAATTAAATTAAATACAGATTCATTATCTCCCTAAACATCTGAATTGTCAGTACTGGAAAATCTTGGTCTTAAACTTATACTACCCAGAGCATGGGGTAGCCAAATAATGAAACACAAGTGGAGCAACTCTACCCTGAGATCCACAATAAATTTTGGTGTAAAATAAAGCAAACCACAACTACCAAACCCCCTGAACTCCAGAACATGTACCTTTTTATACCATGGTATAAGAAAGGAAGAGGATTAGGGAAGGTGAAGAAAATAACAACCCTTTGGGTCAATCTTTTAATGTAAAACCCATTTTTCTTGCATGAGAGAATAATGGTTGGTGCTGGAAAGTGCAATCCAGATGTGCCCCCACACTACTGTGCCCATGTCCAACCCACTCACACAGGCACACATTTTCCAGGGTTCATGGTTTAATTTCCCTTTTCACATTCAATAGACTTACTACATGCAGAGTTAAAGTAAATCATTTAACTGTTTCTAAATTTATCCTAGAAATATATTCCTACATCTAGAGAAATACATCTTGATAAAATCAGATCATTTTTAAGCTGCCAGTGCCTCTGGTTCTTTAATAGCTAAATGCCATATGGAATAGTTAAATGCTGAACTTTACAGTGTAACTAATATTTTTAGATTTATTAAAAGGTTCTATTTTGCAAACCTGCCAAGCTTGCAAATTCTGTTCTCAGATCTAAGGTGTAAATCAATATAACTGTAACTATTTTCAATCACACGTTATTCCAACATAATTATTTCATTCTGAAATTTGGGAGCACTTTGTATTAATGCAACTGATGAAAGTTGGCAGTCTCTCTCTTCTAGTAGAAATACAATTTAAGAACAAAGTATTGATTCATTTGAGTCTGAATGGTGAGAATTAATTTCTGTCTTAGCATTCCTTTCAGCTGGAAGCTGGAGCTGGTTCAGCTTTTCTTTGCTCACCAATGGTTCAAATCAAAAGGCTTGGATGTGGAACCCAAGGACACCTGGATCTCCAGATCTCCACAGTGCTCTAGGATTTCTAGCTCTCACTGTTTTACAATGTCTAGCTCTCACATTTATCAGGATTCCAGTTTTATTTTGGGAGCATCTGAAAATTCTAGTTTCACACAGTGGGAATGTAAAAAAAACCCTCCAACAGCAGAAATTCTCTACTTAAGAAATGAGGTTCCACCATAACTATTGAAATACAACAATATTCAAATGCAAGTCTTTTTCAGAGCCTATATCAGAGGACAGCCTAGATTTGATAATATTTACCATTCTAATAATCATAACTCATCTCTAATTAAACCAGAATTAACCTAGAGATAAATAATATTTTTTCCTAATTCTCACCTAATTGAATTAAGTCATACAAGTTATAAATAGTTCAAACAAAGTCCTAGAGAAAACAGCCATGATTTGTAATTAAAACTCAGTCATCAAACTGATGGGCTGATTTTCCAGGAGCTCTTCTTATTCAGCCATTCTATGACTATTCCTCAATCATCCTGTCCCAGATAATCCATCCTTGAGACCTACAATATTCATAATATTCATTTAGGAGAACCTGGCACTCCTGTCATGGTTCAACCCCAGCCAAGCACTGTGCATCTCACTGCCCCATCACTGGGGCTGGCAAGAAAACCAGG
>VWYE01018876.1:0-15036 GCA_013398995.1 Alaudala cheleensis
GAAGGGAAGGGAAGGGAAAATTAAGGACCAGTTAACACTTGTCACTCTGTGATACCCTTAAAAGTTATCATCATCACTTTTCCCAACCAAAGATTGTTAGCTGCAACCAAGAGAAAAAAGGTTGAAAAGCATTTGGTTTATTGGGAATATTTGGTTTCACACAATGTTCCATGTAAGCCAGAGGAATGGGAAAAAGTACCTATTGATATGGCTGCTTTCCCTGGCAGATACTCTCAGTTTCTCAGATTTGTCATAATTCTTGGCATATGCAGAAAATCTGTAATAAGAAGTTGTTAAAGTAAATTGCTGTTGATTTAAAGTAATACAGCCATAGCATAGAGTAACTATCACTATTATTTGTGTCATGTTTTTTCACAATAAACTATCAAAAGGACTGAGTCTTGAATGCTAAGAGTACAACCCAACTTTCATTTCCTAGGCAGAGACCAGGAAAATATTTACTTTTACCAAAACCAGTTGTGTTGGTATAGCTCGTACAATGTCTGTTTGCAATGTTTCAGAGCCAATTTTGGCCTTCTGAGAGGGATTGCAAAGCAAAATTTTTTCCCCTCTCTATCAATCTCTCTCTGTTTTGCTCTCACTATTCACCTCTTTGCAAGTCCTGTGCACCTACAGCACTCATTATGAGCAGACCTGGCTAAAGGTCTTCAGAGAGAGCTAGGGGTTAGCCATAAGATGTGTCTAGAGATATTTCTAACTTCATATATTGCATCTTGACACAAAGGTAAAGTTCATTGTATCTTGATACAGAAGTAAAGTTCAGTTGCTCATTTCCTTAAATCTAGTGTTTCAGTAGTACCTTCACACATTTTTAAATTCTATCCTTACAAGTAAAAAAAGGGCTAGGAACTTTTCTATTAAAAGAAGGATCAATATTCCTTTTACAGTACTATATCTAAGGAAAACTGGATCATGGTAAACAAATCCTAGAATGATTTCATTCATTCAACACATGAAAAGAATATGAAAGTTAGTTAAAAAATAATATTATTATATATAACCGGTTTGTGGCTGTTCTTTTTTTCCCACTGAGATTTTCTTATTTTGCAAAATGAACTGATTTTCTTTTTCCTCAAAAAATTATATGAGGTGACTCCACACAGGCTAATTTAGAGCTATATTTCTACCCCAGAGTAGAAAAAAATCTCTCTACTGATTTTCGCTTTAAATACCAGCCCACAAGCATGGTCTGGGCTAGCAGACACCTATCATTGATCTCCACAGAAATCTGAACCCCCTGTTTAGACACAGCCAACCCCCCATTTCTGACCCTTTATCACAGTCCTCATTGGAGCTGTCTTCTGTCTTGGAAACCTGTATTTCTTCAACCCATTTTTTTCTTTGTCAAGCAGGACACTTTCTTGGCATGCTGTGTAAGAGTGCCAGACCATCCCAGAAACAGTCAAACGAAAGTGTAGAGGAGCAAGGGACTGAATTCCTCAGGCCTTCAGTCACCAGACGTGATTCCCTGTCAAAGCAACACCTAGAAATCCTCTTTCCAGCATTGTTTCTTTGCTAATACCCATTAAGGACAAGTGCTATCTGCCTGAAATTGAGCTTTCAGGCAGGTAAAATTCCCAGTCCATCAATGAGCCCCTGTGACAGTGAGGCACTACTGCTACATCTTGAGTTGCTGTCTGGTATGGAAAGTGACTGGCTTTTCTCAGGAAACAAGTTTAGTAGAAAAATTCTGTTCTGTGCTTATGTAAGAGGTACTATAAAACAAAACTTTTGAAGGGGGAAAGAGAACATAAACCTGTTCTTGATGCATTGATGCCTCACAGCCCATCTCTCTGTGCTTTCTCCTTGTAGTCCTTGCAACAAGAGAGGTCTTCCACAGCTTTCTGCACATTCTAGTAGTTTTTAGTCTAGAAGTAGAGGCCTCAGAGAAGATGATAAAAGAATAAAAGGTGAGCTAGTATGTCCTGACTCTAGGCTCCAGGTTCAGGATGGTATCAGGGGAGCAAGAAGATTGGGAAATGTGTGGGAAGCAGCCTGCAGACAGATTTTTGTACTTGCTGCATGTGTGGGCAGCCACCCACCATGCCTTATGTTATGCACTGAACAAAATGACGTTTTTAATTCAGCTCTCACAGGACCTGGGCTTCTCTAAAAGGACTGGGCATACACAACAGCAGGATGCTACATACGGATGTGAGAAGGGCTTTGGGCTTGGTGCTGTGAAACTTATTTTACAAGTGAGAGTAAACCAGAAAGTTACCATTTGGGATGCAAGAAATGTTCTTTCCCTACTCTAGCCAGCCAAGCCAATTTTCTGCCTGCAATAAGGAGAAGAAATAAAGAAATCTAGAGCCTTCAGGAAACAAATGATAACGGACAGGATGAAGGATAGGAATCCCCGAGTCACTGAATCACCAAATCATAATATATGCCAAGTTAGAAGGGAACCATCAGGATCATCTAGCCCAACTCCTGGTCCAACAAAGGACACCCAAGAGTCACACCATGTGCCTGAGAGCATTGTCCAAACACTTGAACTCTGTCAGGCTTGGTGCTGTGAACACTTCTCTAGGGAGCCTTTTCCAGTGCCCAGACACCCTCTGGGTGAAGATTCTTTTGCAAAAATCCAACCTAAACCTCCCCTAACACAACTTCAGGCCATTCCTTCTAGTCCTGGGCACCACAGAGAAGGGATCAGTGTCTGTCCCTTTTCTTCCCCACACCAGGAAGTTGTAACTGCAATGAGGCCTCAGTCTTCACCAGGCTGAACAGACCAAGGAAAAAGATATATATTACATCAGGACAAATCAGAATAAATCAGGACAAACAGAATCAGCACAGCTTTGGATGCTACAATAGATTATATTTTTCTCATGGAACCAGATCCACAAGGTTACAAATACAGCATGAGGTAGGCAAAGGTCTAGGAAATGTTAATTTTTACTGCAACTATATGAGCGAGATTCCTCATTTGCTTTATCTGGGTTGTAAAGGGCCCACGTCATCAAACTGGTATCACATGCAGCCCTGATGGACCTTAACACTGTAAAAGTTCAGCAATGGCAAATATGTATCAATGTTGGCACTCCAGGTTAGAAGTGTCATGCAATGAGTATCAATACAGTAAGGTAGTCTGGCATTTCTAAATTATTGAGCATCATAAACATGGTTGATGTGTCTAATGCTGATAAGATGTGACTGAGAGACACTAAAGTACTATGAGCAGCTGTCTCTTCTTTCAGTTCCTTATATAAGTCAGGGATTTTTTTCCATGAATGTTGGAAGGAATGTGTATCTGCTTAAAGCCGAGAACAGCTGGGCATTTTTCCCACTGGAACCTGATAATGTTGTCTTAGGTTTCAAATGGACCAGAAATATCCACACCTAGTGTTGAGTCCTGGAAGGAGGACTTCGATATATTGAAATTGATAGCTTACTGTGGATCATCTCAGAATCTGGAAGATGAAACTGAACTATCAGTAAACATTAATGCTTGAATTCCTCTCAACCAGGACTGTGAAATCACATGAGATATAATATTCAGAGATGGCCCAGAAATTCAAAGTATGGATATGACTGAAGCTCTGATGTCCCCAAAAATATTCTTGTTAGGGCAGCCATTGGAACAGACCCAGGAGAACACTGTAAATGTAGGTATGGATCTGTGTGTTGCAGTTGTTCAAATGCCACAATCTAGTTATAAGGTACACTAGCACTCAGTCAAGAACTTTTGGGAAGTACCAAGAGAAGGCTGTGTCACAATGGAAGGTGAGGTAGGAGCTCAGTGTCACAGAAACTGAGGTGAAATGCATCAAAAAGATGAGGGAATTCATGTTGCTTGGAAACACAGCTGAGACTGTGCAGACTAATACCTGGTAGTTGAGATGAAGCAGTTTTTGCTTGGACCAGTACTGCAACACATTTCCTACATAAACCACTATAGTTCAAATGATATATTTAAAATGTTATAATTCAATGCTTAATATGCTAACTAGAATTAAGAAAAGAGCATTTAAAACTTTGGAATTGCTAGGCTGGAACAAGAATGATCACTTGTTAAGCATATTAATTTTTCTTCATGAATGATGAATCTTGAAAACTACAGTGATTTGTCAAAATAATTAAATTCCGTTTGCTTTTCAGATATAAATGCCTACACAGCTTGCCAAAGTAATCCTTGCTTGCTACTCAGAAGACTAAACTTTCGTAAATGTACTTTCTAAATCAAATCTTTTCTTTTTCATTTATGAGGTAAGAAAAAAAATCATTATTTTATTTATTCTGATTATAGTCTTCAATGTTGTTCATGCTAATCCTGCCAAAATAATTTGTTTTTCAGAATCAGGTTCACATGCAGCACAGGGATAAAAAAGACCCATTTCCTCAATGGTTGACAGTGCTAATTTAATTTTGATTTGCTTTCATCTGTTTTAGCAACAATTCAGGCAACTAACCCAAATAAATTTTGATTGAAAAAAACACTGAACTTGGTACTGAAAATTATAAGCACCCAGAATTCACCAACAATTCTCAAATTTATAAGAATACAGATGTTTTTTACATGTTGGTCTATTTACTTTGTTCTTTCAAATCAAGCACTTAGATCAAGTTTTCTCTGCAATCAATCTGCCTGTAAATTGTCGTATTGTCGTATTGTTTCAAAATGAAGTTGCAATACACAGAAAATTAGTTGCCTCCAGGAGGTGGACCTTCAAAGAAGAAAAAAAAAATAGTATTTGATACTTTGAGTAATGTTTATGCTGCCTGAAGAGCTCTTACTGAGAGTTAAAGCTAGGATAGGCTGCACTGGATGAGTACAGCACTGGATATTGATAGCATTTGGGAAACACATACACTATATTTTGGAATAAACTACTATAGTAGCAAACACATATATTTAAAAATACTTCAAAAATCTCAGCTGTTAACCTGGTTTGCCAAAATTCAGGTCTTTTATTTCCTTCTCTTTTTCCTACCCTCTGCTTATCTTAACCCTGCTAATCTTACCCGTTTTTGTTTTTAAGGTCAAGGCTGTCTCTCATTAAGGCTGTACTTTTTACTGCATTGCTTTCAGTCATCATGCTGGAAAATACTCTCTATGCCAAGTAATGTAAATGGGTTTGCATGTATATTGTTTATGGTTCATGTCCTTTGGCACGAGGATCTGCACCCATTCCAGCAGGACACAGCGGCAAGAAAGAGCACAGTGAGTCAAGGGGCCACTCACTGTCTGTCCCCTGCTCCTCAAAAACATGGGCCTTCCATCTATTGAAGGGGGTTACAACCTGCTCTTAATCCCCAGCTTGGTGGCACAAGTCTTGCTTGGATCCACAGTGGTACAAGAATCATAGTGGGCTGAGCCTACTCAGGTCTGTTTCCTGCTGCATGCAGCATTGGAATCCCTATGCACATTCTCCTGTCAGTGTTTGGGAGCACCAGGAGGGGGTCTGCTCTGCAAGCAGAGGCAAACCTGAAGCTGAGGACAACACCAAGGCAGAGAAGGTCTGCTGCCTTCTCTGATGAAAAGAGCCAAGTACCTGAATGAGGAAAGCAGATGAGGTCTGGTGACTGGAACAGGGATTGGACAAGGTCCAGTGATTACCAATCTAGTCTATAGTGCTCAGACAGGTTGTGGAGCAGGTCAGAAAGTCAAGTGTGTGGACTGGAGGCAGAATCAGGGAGGTATGAACAATCATACTTGCAGCATGACTCAGGCACAGAACCAGGATGACAGCCTGAGCTTATGTCCTGGTCCAGAGAATAAGGGGAAGGCTCCCCAAATAAGCTTTTCATAAATCTCCTCAAAGCCCTTAATGTATCACAGTTGGTCCTGAGTCCAGGCAGACAGACTCCTGGGATGGGGGTGGATTCATGCTGGTAATCCCACCTGTCCCGGAAATTACCTGATTTAGTCCATTCTGGAGGATGAACCCATTTTATGTTAACCTGAAGATTAGGAAACTGAACTGACTTGGCAGAGATCTGTATGCATGCATGTTCTCTATGTATGCACATCCTACAAGACATCCTAAACATTACTACAGTATCCTCTGCCATAGCAGCAAGGGAGCAGTAGTCTCTTCCTGTAGATTTGAGGTAGAATTTAAGTTTTAACATATACAATTGTTTTTTGCTTATATATCTTTATAATTTATATAATTTATATAATTAGATTTATAATAGATTGATCTTAACAAGTCCCTAGTGAGATTTTCTTAAATTTATAGTAGAATAAAATCAAAATATGGAGCTAGGAGACTGCTGCCTATACTAATTTATCAGGTTCCTAAAGTCTGAAATTACTAGTAATTTTCAAACAACTTCAAGGTTTTTTTCAAATTTCACTTAGGTAGATTTAAATTTAAGACTAAAAGACTAAAAATTTAATATTATGGACAGTGTTTATGAGAGATATATATAAAATTAATTTACATAGATTAATGGATGACTTTCATAAAAAGAATATGTTCAATATCCAGCAAGTGAGTATGCATATATAATATATATACCAGCAGAAAATTAAAACCATATATACCAACTTTTAGAAACATATTTATATGTACACATTCAATATTGTTATTTTAATGTTGTACTTAATGTAATTAAAGCATAATGCATGGGTTTAATATTAATTTCATATGTATTTTAAGACTTCATTGAGTTTAATATTCCAAACCCAGCAAACAGTTTATGTCAAATACCTAATTAACCATTTGTAAAAACAAGTATCTTACAACTGCAGTAATTGGATAAGAAGATGTAAAATACAAGTTTGAAAACTAGCTATAAAGGGAATGGTTTGCAATATATTACCTAAAACATGTCAAGGAAAAGTATTTTTTTCAACCTCTTTCAATTTATGAGGATCTTCTAACTTTCTTATAAAATCACAATTTATAAAGGAGCAAA
Source organism: Alaudala cheleensis (assembly GCA_013398995.1). Classification (NCBI taxonomy): domain Eukaryota; kingdom Metazoa; phylum Chordata; class Aves; order Passeriformes; family Alaudidae; genus Alaudala; species Alaudala cheleensis. The sequence goes on from VWYE01018876.1 coordinate 6,892, forward strand.
TCATATTCTTGGAGCAACAGCAAACATGCCAGACACATCACAGGCAGAAATATTGGTTGGATGAGATGCTCAGAGGTCCTTTAGTCCATTTTGCTACTGGATACTATTTGGTTGCCAAGCCACCATTGATGACATTTTGAGCCTGGCAGTCCAGCTCATTCTCAGCCTATCTAACAGTTGATTCATCCAGCTCAGGTGTCTTCAGGTTCCCAGTGAGTTCCCTGTAAGAGATGATGTCAAAAGTCTTACTAAAGGAAGGTATATTACATCCAACAAAAAATAACAGCAAAGAATAGTAAAAAGTACCTCAGTTGCTCAGTGCATACAGTCATATTTTATTGTGTTGCTCTCATAGATGTCAAAAAATTCCCTCATTTCTATAAACAAGAAAGCTAGTGCATAAAAGTGAAACAAATGCATGTGCAAATGAACTCTCCACAAACCAACTGTACATGGCAGAGAACCTGAAAGGATGACAAAAAAACCATTTATCATATAAAATATACAGAACTCTATTGTCTAGGTCAAGTGAAAACCACATTTGTTTTCTAATTTCTGTAATGAAGAAGCAGATTTCAGAACAAGTTCTAAAAGCCTTCTGTTCTTCTGACCACCAAGTTACCAGCCTCATATGAAACAAATCTAGGAATGTATCTTGTTTTGCAGTCAAGCTGTCAAGCTTGATGAGAGGTATCTGAAAAATATTCTGTTTCTTGCCTACAAATATAGAACAAGATCAACTGTTTCATTAGCAGTTACTTTTCATGTGCCTCTTTCTTCCTATGTTTTATTGGTTCTGTGCAGAAGTGGTATTATTTTGGGTGCATAGAACAGGTGTAGTGTTTTCATTGCATCTATAGTTCTGCAGGCTAAGTGATGGACAGGTATACCATGAATGAAAGCTTTTAGAGCTCATGACAGAGACTAGTTTTATTTGACTAAAATAATTGTCTAGCCAACAGTGTGTAATACAGTGTGCCCATCAATAAAGATTGTGTAATTGTATGTCTATTTACATGAAAGATGCTTGTCTAATCTGGCCATTTAAATTTTTCTTTCAAAAATGTTATGATTTCATAGAACAAGCAACACTCTGATGGCACCAAGCCACAATTTCTCTTTGAGAATGTACATACACACTAGAAATATCACTTAATTTTATACTTTAAGATTGCTAAAGGGAATGTATTTTATTAGTACAGAAGTTGACCCTTAGACAGATGTTTTTGTAGATATACACAAGGGCATTTGCTAAATAGTACATGATATACTGTTCTCTCAGACAGGGTATTGCATTGAAAATTCTTCCTTATATATTTTTCTAGTTTCTAGATTTGCAGTTTTTTTCCTTCAGAAAACCTAAACTCAAGTGAGTCATAAAAATATACTCTGCAACTTCTAAGAACCCAATTTTATGGATGAAGATGAGATCTGGAGGCTTCTTTATTGATTGGAAAATTATGTTACAGCTTAAATCAAGAAGTTCACTTTCGATCATGTATACAAACATGTAATTTGACAAAAGTGCAAACTTCATAGCTCTTTTATAGAATTCTCCAGGGTTTCCTAATGAACAAAGTGTACCAATTGACTTTTTATCAAAATAAGGAAGAATACACGAACCATCTGTCAACTTTGCAGAGCAGCTGCATGGAAGAAGTCTTTAATGAAGATCTCTTGCTTGGCCCTTTCTGTTTTGGAGTAAATCAACTGAGAAAAACTCAACAGTAGTTTAAGAGATTCAATGTTTCCTTCCTTCCTGAGTTCCTGCCTTCCTTTTCCTTCTTTTCTCATAATTTGCTTTCTAGTTAGTCACAAGCATCTCTATTTTAAGACAGAACCAACATCAGCTTACGCTATGATACAGAGTTCTAAAGGCCTTGATTTAGAAACAGACCACAGATTTTTCCCTCATCAAACCAGAGTATGGCCAGCTCAGTAAGATGCAATCATGTGAGCAGCTATAACCCTACAGCTGATTACACTGATTCTAACACTTCATACTCATAATTTCAGATGTCTACAGGCCCACCCAGGGTATGGGAGGTGTAGGGGAGGTGTGGGGGATTCTGTTGCCCTTTGGATAGTCCTGTATGGTTAGTCCTGTAGGGCCATTATGATTTCTGGTCTTGTAAAATGTAGCAATATTGATGACATATTTTTCTTTCATAAATTAAGGCATCAGTGTCTCAGAAAGGAACAATAAACTTTGTTTAGAAAAGTATCAGGAAATGAAGAAAACATTATTAAAACTTAAGCAGGAAAGCCAAAATTTAGATTTTACTAGACAAAGTAATATGGCCTTCAAATCTACAGGAGATCAACGGGAATGGCAAAAAAATTCAAAAACAAGCTGGAGAGTTCACCAAAATTTTTTTGAAGATAAAATCTTTCTAACATGAAAGAAGGAAATTTAATGCCTGTACGTTTGAAGCTATAAAATGGTAATCATCTAGTGAACTGATCCTTGTTCTCAGATTACTGTATCAACCTGCTTTTGCTAGTCTCTGGGTGTGACGTCATTGCAAAGAGGAATATCACCTAAGCAACCCTATAATGCTAAAAAGCTTATAGCTGAACTGTGTAGAAAGAAACAGATGGGGCAGTATCTGGAAATTTTATTTGTCAGATATCGCCCATCTGTTTCTCTCCCTATCTGCATATTTTGCAGTAATATCCATTTTTAGGAAGGCGAGTCAATCTAATTCTACAGAATTTGTTTAATCTTGTGATTTATTATTATTTTTTAATTTTTTTTTTTTTTTACAATTCATTAATGGCTGGCAGGGAAACATAAAACCCACACTGGTGATTCAGCCAAATAATTTTAATTTCCATTCCATGAGAGGCAAAGTTATACTTCAGGGCAAAATTAGTAGATGTTAACTTTTCTTATTAATTGGCTCTAAGAATTTCGACAGTTTCTCACATACAACCTCCTAAATAAATGAATTATAGAAAGCATTACAAAATGTGTTCTAAAACTGAAACAATTATGTGTCGTTTCAGACTAAGTTCTAGTTTCTTTGTAATGAGTAGCTATTAAAATCAGTAAGTCTCTTTTGGCAGCTATCTGGTTCTCTGAAAATAGAGCCACAAAAGGCTTTGCATCAGGTATATTATTTATGGAAAGTACATAAAGACTTTGGGTGTAAAAATTAATTATGGGCTGAGAAAGTCTATTTGTTTTCTGGTTCATATTCTTAGTTAAACAGAAGCTAACATAATGTCACTGACATTACTCTTCTATTTTTACAGGATTAAAATTAAAACAAAAGCCAGTTAAAATAGCAGCATAGGCATAAAGGAAGTTATTAGAAGTCAAGATCAGAAATAAGTGGCACTTCCAAACAGCCCACAGAATCCAATATCAGGCAAGACCACGCACCCTCTCTGTTCCTTATGCATAAGTACCAATACAGAGCTACTAACAGATGAGCATTTAGCCTTTATGAGCTTTAATGATAAATAATGACAGTAAGTGGGTGGGTGTACTAATTAATCTGACTAATTACAGGGGTGGTGAGCAAAATGGAGGGGTTGAAACAAAATGAGCTCTGTTCTGAAATGGGCTCCATCCAGCTGTCATGTGTAGCTCATCAAATTGTAACAACTCTGCTCTTGACTCTACACTCTTCACTGCATGCAGCGAACTGCTGTCGCTGTCATCCTCTCTTCTCAGTCTCTCTTGCCAAATTATAGTTACTCTCTCTTTATTACCAAAGCCCGGGCTTATCCTATCCTCCCCCTGTTCTTTTGATTATTTTTCCTTTCTTTCCTCCTTAATTTTCCAGGATTGCTTTCTGACCTGCAGCTATCTGCATCAGCTTTTAAACTGACAATATGCGGTGACCCTGGCAGCAGAGGGCTTCACAAGAATAGTTTTCTATCAGTGTTAGATTCGCTCTTTTCTTCATGTGTCCTTTGTCTACTTTGATCTTTAATTCTGGTCTCTACTTTGATATTGATTCCTAGTCACATCTCATTTCTTTATCCCTTGTCTGTCTTTTAACTTGTCTTTTGCCAGCCCCGTCCCTAACACCTGCTTTGGGTGATCACAACCCTGGCACGAGGACATCCTGGTCCCTCCTGACTTGGGTCCAAATCACAGACCTTGCCCCTAAAATGGGTTGATTCTTTGATTCTTGTGGTTCACATATTTCAACACATCCTAAGTGCTGTATCCGAATCTTCTCTTTATCCTTTAAAGCTTGTTTTTAATGTTTACTTTCTTTATCCTTTGATTGCAGTCCACTTAAGAACACAGGACAGGGTCACACAGGTTATCAAATCCATTCTTCCCACCTTTCCAAGTTTGTAATGGAATTACTTTCATAAATCTGCAAAGGTCTACTTTTAAATCGATGACTTTTTACCCTCTGGTCTCCTAACAGAAGGCTGTTTCCACACTTTATGATTAGAAGCTATCTTCGATTTTCCAGCCTATACTGATCTGTATCTTGCTTATGCTCTTTTCCTTTTATGACAATTCCATCCATTAACATCCCTGTTGCACTCAAAATTGTCTCACATCTTATTTTCCTAGGTTAAACAAATCAAACCCTTCTAATCTATGTGTCTCAGATAAGCTGTCCTGTCCCCAGAGGCCTCTGCTCTGTTTAGGTCTGAATAAATTATTCTTGAACATGCTTGATTGTAATTCCCTGTGATAGCCTAGGTGGGATGCAACAGTATTAATTTTCATATCTTCACTGGAAATATTTTCCCTGATGCTAGGCTTTATGTATCCTAGGCTTTATTTCCTTATTTCATAGCTGCATCATTCTGGTGACTCAAAAATGTCTTGTGACTCACTGACTTCCACCCAGGAGTTTGGGGTTATATTCTTTATTGATCATTTTTATAAGAAACTGTTACTGATAGCCCTTTTTGGTATGACCCAGGATCTTATAGCATTTAGGATCGTCTCATTTTTTATGCTTGAGAAATTGAGAATAAAAATTGCATAAACTAACAATGTATATGTATATAGTGGTACAGATAAATGCAAAAATTTACAAAATATACTTTGGTCTTCCGAAATCCTACTTTATCAGCAGAATTAATTTAAAAGACCCTCTCTTTAATGCAAAGGCATGAAAATATTAAGTCATATTGGTTGCCAGATGAGTCCTTATCTGATTTTACTCACATCCTCCTCTCAGCCCAGCAGTTTTATCCTCAGTACATTCTACCATTAATGCCCCTTTAGCCACTGCTTTAGCTGAAAAACTTCTTACCTATCTTGTCATGGTTCTGGGTGCAGCTACAGGCTCTGCTACAGGCTCTGCAGCCTTGTCTCCTCACTCCTGTGTCTGCCTGTGCTCAAGGTCACTTCTGACCTGACACAGACACGTAATGTTGTGTCAGGCAATGTGGTGACACATTTGATGGGTGAAGAAGAGATTGGAGAAGCTTTGTTGGTTTCTCCCTGTATTTAAGGAGTGGATGCTGCATTAAGTTCTAGCCCCAGTCCCAGCCTGCTTTACATTGCAGCTACACCTGTGCATCACTTTGCACCTCACTGATCCTGACCCTGATTTGCAGACTTGATCTCAGATCCATCTCCTGCCTATGAACTTGTCTGGAGATCTGTAATTGTGTTGGATCTTTGTTATCACCCCCAGATCTGCTCCTTCTGCGTTCCGAGACTGCAGGAGGACACTGCCCTGCCTACCTCAGTGGTGCCACTTCATCTTCTAATTTGCTTCTCTTCCTGGAGCAGCCTGCTCTTGCTGCTTCTTGATACAGCTTGGAATTTTATGGTATGAAATAATTTCCTGTGGTTCAGATGTGAAAAATCATTGAATGAGTCAGCAGGCTTTCCTGGCATATCTTGCCTCTTGGTGTCCCCAAAGTATTAAAAGTTTGTATCTCTGGTGCACAGTTAGTCAGTATTGGCTCGGACAGGGGATGAGGTACCTGGGTATGCCAGCAGTGCTGCTAAACTGAAACTAGGCTGAGTTCTCACAACATATCCTCACATTAAAGACTACACAGGCTCAGGAGCATGATAAACTTATTCAAATAAAAGCTCAGGTAAATAATCTTGTGCATTTAATACTGGTGTAATATTGATTTTTGGGGATGAATCTATCTGCTCTTGATCTCAAATTCGTGGAGATCACAAGTCATGGATATATTTTGCAGATACCTTGGATCTGATGAGAGCTTAACACAAAGCAGCAGAGGTTCCTGCCTTCAGGTCTCACTTCTAGTTTCTACAATCTGCTTCTGGAGTATTACCTGAAACTCATCTGCAGCAGCTTTTGGAGCCCTGGAAGGAATTTCACCAGCTGGGGGAGTATGCTAGCACGGCTTTTATGCAGCAGCTGCCACTAAGCTTGACCAAATTCAACTAATAAATGTGTTATTAGAATCAAACCTACGTTGGTGTGATCACATCCCTAAGTATGAAACTGGCACTAAATTCTCAAAATTACTGATAAATACTTGGGTTGAAGTGTTTATATGTTCTACTTAATTCACTAGATTATTCCTCTTGCACATATACATAATTCCTTGCGGTCAAAATTTTTGCATGAAGGGAATTGCAAAGGGAGAAGCAGCTGGAAGAAAGCAGCGACTATTGTAGGGAAACACAGACTAAACACAGACTATTCCCTGGTTGTAGGGAAACACAGACTAAATGAGTATTGATAGGGGGTAGAGTTGTAAACACCATCTCCCTCTCTGTCCCTCCCAGTTCCCTGATTATGTATACTTCCACAACAAAACAAATTGCTGACATGGTAAACCTTGAACTTGGGTTTCTCAGTAAGAAGTGCAGAAGACCACACATACATCACTTATTGGCAAGAAGACTTGAATATTTTCCATTGACTTAGAAATCACAAACAGCGGAGCCATACAAGAGCATCCTTGTTGCTGTCCTGTGTTCTGTGCTGGAGGAGCAGTTTCCCAAAGGCCATGGAAGCAATGAGTGTCCAGTAACAGGACTGTCAGCAGCAGAGCTCAGGCCGTTTTGGGGAGAAACCTCAGAAGAGAGGTTTTGTGATGAGCTAAGTGCATTGGAAGAGAAAGAATGAGTCTGCTGGGAGTGGGATGACAGGGAGAGAAACAAATTGGCTGTGTGGCTGGATGCAACAGTCTATTATGTACAAATTCTGCTTTCCTTGAATGTTGGGTTTGGAGCGATGGGCAAGTTTATCAATAGAAACCACTGTGGCTTGAGAGCTGAAATAGACACTGTACCAAATACATGCTTATCCTCACTGTTAGCTACAGCAATGAGCACATAAAGAATTTATATTGGAAAATACATAGAAGTGCTTAATCCTGATGTGAATTACCAGGGAAGCTCAATTTGAAGTGCAGTGGTACAAGACCTGTGAAGGTGACCATCCCAGACAGAACTGGGCTGGCAGCACAATTTTTGTTTTATGCCAAGATATACTGTGAATTGAGCTCAGCTCACTCTTTCTAATGGTCCAACACAACCTTTCTCAATGTGCTCACACACAGGTTGGGAGCCTCGCTGTTCCATGATGAAACCTGTTTTTTGTGGATTTTTAAAAGCAATTTCTTTTTCAGAAGAGCTATACAATAGTTTTTAACCCACATTTTATTTTAGTTCAAGGTTAATTTTTCTTCTGTGCAGTAATACGGATTTTTTTCCCTGTCACACCTGGCTACCACTGACATACTACTCCCAAACACAGCAGGAAAAATGTGCTTGACTCCGTCGCAATCCTCGTTTCCCAAGTGCCTTCTCAGAGAGCTATTTTTTTCCCCCATCACAGTCGGGTAACGGGATAAAGGGTAATTTAAATGGCGAGCACACACTTCCAGGCGAGAACGCTTCCCGGCTGCGGGGAGCGGCCGTCGGGCAGGCACGTGCCGCCCTCCTCGCGCGGCGCCTCGTGGTTTCCCGGGCCCGGCGCCTGAGGGGCGCTCCCGACGCGCGGGGCTCGGGGGCTCCTCCCGGGCTGTGCCCCGGGCCCTCGCTGCCCGCCGGGCCCTCAATGCCCGCCGGCCCCGCTCGCTCCTCGGCGGCCCGCGGAGCCGCGGCGGGGCGGGGAGTGTGTGCGGTGGGGGCAGGGGTGTGTCCTGCTCCCTGCCCGGGGCACAGGGGTCTCCTCTGCTCTCCCGGCGGCTGCGGCTCACTCGGCGGGGCGGCCCCCC
>VWYE01018876.1:15057-47761 GCA_013398995.1 Alaudala cheleensis
TCCCGCGGCTGGACGAGTCGGCTGCCCGGGAGCCATGGCTCAGGAAAGTTTGCCGCTGCTCCTGCTGCTGGCGGCGCTCGGCAGCCGAGGCCAGTCGCCGTCGCCGCCGCCGCCGCCGCAAAGAGGTACAGGGGAGCGGGAGCCCGCGCCTCGCCCGCCCGGCCGGGACGGTGGAGGACGCGGAGGGGGAGGCGACCTCGCCTCCAGCTCGGGAGTCCTTGTGGTGACGGGAGGGACGAGGGAACAGGGACCGAGCGTGACAAGTGACCCCCAGGCTGCAGGGAGGGGGACTCGGCTGGCGGCTCCACCGCTGGTACCTCGGTGGCCGGGCCGAAGAGGGGCTGCTGCGGGGGCTGCGCTGCGGCGCCGGCACATCCCGCCTCCCTCCCGCGGCAATTCCCGGTCCCTCACACTCAATGACCCGGTGCGGAGCAGCGCAGATGGGCAGCGCTGTGACTGGACGCGCGGGGGGAAATCGTGTAGGAGAAGGACCGCTGGAGGACGTGACCCGGTCCCCGAAGCGTCACACAAGCTCGGGCTGATCTGCTGGCATCCCGCCTCCAGCCGGGATGTGCCCGTCTGCTGGTATCTCTGTGACAGGGGAAGCTTGGCAGGCTGTGTTGAAACACGTGTGGACTGCCTGCACTGCTTTTAGTTCAGGTGGCAATTGGAGGCACTTAGCCCATCACAAAGCTTTTCTCTGTGTTAAAAGCTAACCACGACTGGAATGGGAACAGAATCAATTGTATACTAGATGGGTAGTAAATGTCTTAGACATACATACCATTATCATGCATTATACAGGGTTTAGGTGTGTTGACACTACAAGGGTTTTTTTTTGTTTTTGTTTTTTGTTTTTTTTTTTGTTTGCTTTTTCAGTTAGTGTTCTGTAAGAAGATCAAAAAGGGTGTTATACAGGTATGGGAGAAATAAACTTCAGTCAATTTTTCAGCTCTCATAGCAAATCCTTAAAATCATTCTTCAGCCTGCAATATTCCTTCTGGTGCTTTGTGCTCTTAAAAATTTTTAGCCTTGCTGAAATGAATTCAGTTAGAAGATACTCTGTGTGTGTCAAAATAAAATTAATTCAAGCCCCTGGATTAATAGCTGTCTTTCCTTTGACCCTGACGTCACATGATAGGGTGAACATTAGGGACTGGGAATTTTTACAGTTTAGGGTTTACTTTGGAAAACGTGATGCACTGACATTTCATGAGAAAAAGTCTCAAGCAGCTGATTCCTTAATATGAATTTTACTGTGTGAGAATAAATGACAATTGATCAAATGTGTAGGTAAAAACTCATCCAGAATTAGACTGTTTTTAGATAATGACTTATTGGTAGACATTGAAGACTGGGATTTTAAAAGTCGAGCATTTAAAATACAGAACATAATGTATTTTCTTCTATCTGATTTTTTTCCTAATTAATTTTTTTTTGCCTAATATTGATGTGGCATTTCTTTTAGTATTCCCTCTCTCTCTTTCACACACATACACAGAGACTTTTAGAGAATGTCCTTTTGCTTAGGCAGTGTTATGGTTTCCTTTAACCTCAACAGTGATGGGTTATGTTAATTATTTCCCTTTTAAATTAGAATTAGGTATGTTTGGTGTTCATCTGCTGCATCACTGATACAATAAGTGAGTTCTGGTAATTCAGTGAGGAATCCTAGGACTTTTAATTAAATGTGGTGACGGGACCTTTTAAACTTAACAGTTGAATTTAAGTCCTGGCCTGTCAAAGTTTTATGCCCATATACTGTCTTCTGAATTTCTTTTTAAGATCTGTTGCAGCTGCTAGGAGGTGCTAGCACTATGTAGATGTTAGTGTGTTGCCCACTACAGACAAAGCAGTAATGAACTCCTCTGTAATGCAAAAAGTTAGGAAAGTCTGACTTCACTGAAGTCCTGGGGGATTTTTTAACATGTACGAGAATGTTACTGGACCTGTGGTTTATATCTTTAGACTTACAGGTTTTGTTTTTCGACTTAAATGTTATTTGGTCATAACCGTAACATTGGATGCTAAGTATTGCTTACTAATTGTTAGCACGAGTTGGATGTCTGTGGACAAAATTATGTAACAGAGCTGCAACGCTTTGAAAAACAGTTTGAGACATCACAATGAATTCCCATGTTGTTTTATAGAACAGAACAGTTCAAGAACATTTTGCACCTCAAAGATGGGAACAGTCTGTATTTCTTTTTTTTGTTTCTGTTCTTGTGGTTAATTTGTTTTTTCCTTTTAAAATTGTTAGAAGACTTACTGTGGTCAGAAACCTGGAGTTAATTTCAAGCTAGTTTTATTTATTTATTTAGTTTTTTTTTTTAATCTGTTCTTTTGTTGTTTGAACACTAAATAGTCATGCAGAATTTCTGTCATGGTTTAGCTCCAGCCATTGACCAAATACCACACAGCCCCTTACTCACTTCTTCAACAGCAGGACTGGGGAGAAAATCAGATTTTTAAAAGCTAGAAAACTCATGGATTGATTTAAGGCAGTTTAATAGGTAAAGTAAAAGCTGTGCAGGCAAACAAAGCAAAACAAGGAATTAATTCACTGCTTCCCATGGGCAGGCAGGTGTTCAACCAAGCCCAGGAGAGCAGGGCTTCATCACACATAACAGTTACTTGGGAAGACAAACACCATCATTCCAAACATGTCATGCTTCCTCCTTCTTCCTCCCACTTTATATACTGAGCATGATATCATATGGTATGGAATATCCTTTGGGTTATTTGGGGTCATCTGTCCCAGCTGTGTCTCCTCCCAGTTTACTATATGTCTCTGGCCTCCTCGTGAGCGTGGCAATACAAAAAGCAGAAAAAGCCTTGGCCTGTGTAAGGTCTGCTAAGCAATAACAAAAACATCTCTGTATTATCATCACTGTGTCCAACACAAATCTAAAACACAGCCCCATGTGAGCCACTGTGAAGAAAATTAACTCTACCCAAGCTGAAACTAGTGCAGTTTCTCAGAAAATTGAAGGATCAGAACCAGAAAGGTGTGTGCATTCTTCAACAGTGTTTCTTAAAGGCATACATAACTTGCAGTTAAGGCAAACTGACTGAAGTGCTATGTAATGTTCCTTTTAATCTTGAACCTTGGTTCAACATATTTGCTTGTGGAATGGGAGAGAACCAAAATACTAGTAATCTAGAAAGTAATGTAAAACTTCTTTTGATCTTGAATTCATGCATTTATAAAAGGATCTCAGTGTCTATTGTGAAACAGAACAGAAGCTATGTGTCTGTGAAAGGTGTGAATAGTAGGGACATAGCTAAGGAACATACACTGCACAGTAACTTGATCTGTAGTGTCAGCTGCTGACATCAGGGGAGATAATTCATGGAGTACAGGTGCTTTTAGCATGTGTGGAAGGAAGTGTAAGTTGATTCCAAGAGGTGATGTATATAGGATACTTACAAAGTCAAAGTGAGATTTCTCACTCGAAAGAGAAATGGGGGGTGAACATCAGCAGGATATGACTAGTGCCAGTCTGTTAGGCAGTGGATGGTGTCAGGCAGGTCAGTATTTTTAAGTCTCTGTAGGTGTACATTTTTTAAACAAGCTTCCAGAGAGTTTAGTTCAAAACTGTATTCTCTGTGTTATGTCACTGCAACTAGGACTTTATAAGATTTCTTCCCACATACAAATCTCTGTATATTATTCCATATACACTGAAAAGTCAAGACACAAGGCTAATAATACGTAAGTTTAGTATCTCAGATCCTAAGAATGAAGAATGTTATGCAGACTCAGATTCTCTCTTTCCTGAGACAAAAAAAGCACCCCAAATGCTTTGTTTATGTAATCTGTTAAAGCGAAAGTCAAGTTTCCTCTTTTTTGGTATGGATTTCTTTGGAGTAAGGTCAGTTTCAAAACTGGCCAACACCACCCAGCTCTAATCTTGTAATGGAGAGCATTTCCATCATGACTGATGACATTTAAACATTCAAAGCATTCTTCTGGCTGTAAGAGCTTGTAAGAGATTTAGTTGGTAATTTTGCATTCTACTTTCCAGAGAAAACAAGGCTTAGATGGTTGTTTAACAGCTTGTCCTCACCTAAATAAATGTTGAGTCCATTACACAATATCAGCAAATACGAAAACAATGCTAAAATCTTTAATATATGATCACTGCAAATTACTGGCTATTTAAGAGAACGAGTCCCAAAGTACTCAGTCTTCTGCAGGAAGAAAGGTAGAATTTAGCCATTATCTAACCCATTCAGTCCATGTAATTAACGTGTAGAATTCTGGCTTCAGAAATATGAAGGAGAATATGTCCATTGTGGAGGGCATGTGTCTTAGAATGCATAAAATTCTGTATCTTTTTTTTTTTTCTTTATAAGGACTTAATGCAGCTTCAGGGTTTTATAGCAAGTAACAAACCTTGTTCACTGAAAGTGTTCTGCAGTACAGTACATTCTGTGTGCTCCCTTTTCACAGTCAGTCTCTATGCTGTTTAATGTTTTGGCAGATAAATTTTTGGTGATCTGGAAATTATGATTTCTGTTCCTTTTTTATTATTATTTATTTAAATGTATGTGTACAAGACCATAAGCGGTTCTAGCAACTCTTTTAGCAGTATTTACTGCTGTCTGATTAGTAGGGATTAACCAGCCCCAAAATGGTGGGAGATGCTGCGCTCAAATATATGTTGTGATGGCTTTCAACTTTTTACTTCAAAGCTGTTGTCCATATCACTTCCTCATAGTTTAATAACTGGCTGAGAAAGTGAAAGCAGAGGGAATTAGTACATGTTTAGGGTTCAGAATGTGAGAAATAGTAAAGGGCCAGCCTAAGGTGTTAGAAATAGGTAGAATCACCCAGACTGACTGGAAACATGAGTTTTTTGTGTACATGCTTTAACTAGAAATCACCACAGCCAAAGCAAATGAGGTAGGTCTTGTACAAGAATGTGTGAATTTCTCCAAGCAAATAAGAACATAAGATGGTAAGACACACTTTATATTTAACCTCCTTATTAATTTTTCCTCAGATTTTTTTACGTGAGTCATTCTTATTAGGCTTGAAATGCTAAAGTCAGAACAGTGGTTCTTTAACCTGTTCCAAAAATCCGCTTTAAAATAATACAGCAAACAATCATTTTTAATTAATTCAGGCTGGAGGAAGGAATCCACCCACACATGTTCTAATTTCTTATCCAGCTACTTGGACTGACAGTTTTTTGAGATTATCGTATTTTGGAATAAGAGGCAGCATGAATTCCTGGTGCAGGGTGGATTTTTCTTTTCTTTTTGCTTTCTTTTTCTTCTTCCCCCCCCTCCCCTGCTCCCCCTAAAGTCCAGACTCCTCATATTTACAGGTCAGGAATGGTGGTAGGACACAAATACATGCAAATGTGAACCAGTGTGCATACCTAATTATCGCCTTTTTTTTTCCCAACTGTTTTTCATCAATAATAAGTCCTTAATTACTGGATATTTTTCTCCTAGTCAAGAGTTTTGTCTAGCATATGTGAGCTCATATGTCACACACTAGCAACTCAGTCCACACTAGCATTCATACAGACCAAATCTTGCCTACAGATGTAAAATACAGACCAAAATGTTATGTTTGTTAAACTTTATATTGATTCCATGCATGTGTTTGAAATAGGAAAGGGAATTCCTTGTGTTTGCCAATAAAGCTATTTCATGAGCTGGCTCCTGCAGATGATTACATGTTATTTATTCTCTTCTACCAGCTACTGTAGTTTATAGCCAATTCCTAGTTTCTGTTTTTCTGCAGTTTTCATGTTTTCTTCAATCCAAAAGTGTAGGTAAGAGAGGTTCAAGGAAAATGTTTTTTTGCACCACTTCTGTACTGTGGGTAAGGTTGGGATTAGATTTCGTTTATAATTTATTTTTGTTAGAAAAATTATAAGATTTCCAGAAAAAATAACTTGGATTTGTGTGATTTTTGTACTGACAAATAACGAAGATCCCTCAGGATTCTTGCAACACTCAAAACAAATAACTGTTACTACTCACATTTTTTTCAGCAGTTCAGTCTCCATTAGTTACACCTTAGTGTCACAAGGATTTTCATAGGACTCTTGCTCCCTGCCAGATTCCTCTAGCAGACATTATCCATGAATCAGACCTTGTAATAACATTAGCCTGTAAAGCAGCTGTAGCAGTATTATGCCAGAGAACTCTTGTGAAAGCTTAGGAAGAATAATGAACATTCCTGCAGAGTGGATTATCCAAATACCATTACAATGCCTTGTTCTGTCCCAACTGACGTGTATGTACTACTGTCATGATTCATGGATTTAAGATGTAATAAAAAAGAAAATTACCTAAAAGTGAAGAAAATATATAAAATTTATTTTTATAGCTGTATCAGTTATTTTTAATGGCAAATTATCATATCTTCTCATTGTTCACCCACCCCAATAAAGGGGGGTGTTATTTGAGGTCAGTTAGAAAGAATTAGAAGAATGCCTCTAAACATACTGCAATGTATTTCCCACTGCTACAGGAAAATGGAGCAACACTGGGGACTGGCTATCAGGAGGTTAGAGGTACAAGAAAAAGAAATCAGAACCCCTGCTTTTCTGCACACTTCCAGTGATAGTGAGAGTTGATTTAGGATTTAGTTTGGTTTTCTATATTCCTTAGATGAACCCTGAGAATTTTTGATGCCACTTTCACTCAGGCTACCTTTAGGTATTGATGGGAGATGCTAAATGTGGCAATTTATTACTCTCAATGCTAACTGGTCAACAGCTTGTAATCCTGTTCCACAGAAATGTCTTGGTAATCTTTATGATACAGAATTACACTGTATATTATTTTTTCTGGAGGTTATCCTGCTCTGGAAATGCAGAACTACTGCTGTACATTTGTTGCTGAATACCTTTTAGGCTGGGAGAAGGAACAAATAGCACTATTTTTACATATATTTCATATGTAAAGAATATGTTTAGAAACATACTATGTTTCTAAATATGTGTGATAAAATACTGTGTGGCAGTGATAATTATTTTGTGCATTTTCTGAGCATTTCGGCAGTGGTGATAACGTCAGTAGTCTGGATTCCTCTGAAGGCCACAGAGCTCTATGGAACAAGAAGAAATCCATGCCTTTCGAAGAGTACAAAGTAACATGGTAAAAAATATCTGGCTTTTGAGTTTGGTAAGTGAAACCACCAGGAATAGAGAACAAATATGATTGTGTAAATCCCAGGGCTGGTGAATGGGATGTGGTGCACTTGCACATCTGATTTAACTATGTGAATTGTGCATTATTTTTTTGTCATGTCAACAAAAAGATGATTGTAGACCACCACAAGTACATTTCTTATGCTTTACTTTAAGCCATCATTGACACTACTGAATTAGTTAAAATTACCAAAAGAAAAACCAGTTCTTGATACTATTTCATCCCTGGAAATAGTGGATTGTGGGAAGACAGACTGAGATAGTACTGAAGGTAATCTTGCCCCTGATACATTGCAGCTGTGTTAATTACCAAAGAGTGGGAACAGCCTTGCCTTCACAGCTGTGGGTGTGATAAAAGAGTGAGTTAGGTGGTAGAGTGGTCAGTTGGAGCCTGCTAGGCATGCTGTGAGGAGGAAGGGACAGCAGGTTGTGCAAGGGAGAGGGTTAGGTGGCTGTGCTAGGGACAGGAAAGAGCTAGCCAGAACTGCAGAAGGAAGAAGGAGAAAAAGAGTCAGAGCTGTGTGGAGCTGCCCATGTGAGGCTACATAGAAAAAGTATGATAGACTTTTAGATAAAAAGGTGCTGCTTCTTTGGTGTCACTTATACCTCCTCTGTCAATGGATTGCTTTTTTTGAGTCAACTTTTATGACAATTGTGGCAACACCCCAATAGTGAATATAGGAATTCTAGCATGTAGTTCATGGCATAAACCAGAGTATGTTTCTCATTGGCTTTTGATTTTGGTACAATTGGAGATTTTTTCCTATTCATCATTCCTTCTTAGAAATGATTGAGCCCTCACACAAAAAGGTTTTCTTTACCATGGGAAGAACACCCACACATTTAATTGAAAAATATATTTGTGGTATGCATGCTGAGTTATTCTCTTAAGCACAGTGTCTTTCTGCAGCTGGATACAGCCTTCTAAATTAGTTCCATTATATTAAGGTTGTGCATTGTGTAGACTTAGGGTCTGTAAGTGTCACTTTTGGTATGCTTATGTAGTAAATATGAGAAGTGTTTTCCAAATTCAGAGTAGGTGGGAAACCCTTCCATGCATGCCCTATGATCATTGATTATGCATGCAGCTTCAGCTTCTTTGCCCCACTGGAGCTTTGACATAGAGAGTAAGACAGTCGTTTGCCAGAAAAATTAATAGTTAAATGCTTGTATCAACTTCACAGCTTGCTAAATAGAGGAGAAAAAGTACTAAATCTGCCTGCCATATTGGTAGGAGTTGTTTAAAAGTGACTTTGAAGCTCATAGCTTAATTGGTGAAAGAACTTTTTTGGCATATAAAAGTGATGGGGAAAGCAACAATAACAATAATCATCATCATCATCTGAATCAAGAGCTTGAGTCAGTTCATGGGGGAAATGAGACACTGTCTCACAAGAATAAAGTAGAACTCAAGCTGTTAGACTGAGTCATTTGTCTTATTCATTGAGGATAAACTTTATCCTTTGGTCAGGGTTGGTACATTCTTGATTTCAAATTTGGCTGTATTTCTTAGAGAATAATATCCAAAGGAATCATTGGATACCCCTCATTCTAATATGTTGGTTCTTCATGATACTTACACGTCTGAAGGCTGTTGGTTCAGTACTTTGCTTCCACTTGCAATATATATTTAAATAGAACATCTATTTAAAGCTTCTCTAATTCAGAGAGTTTTATGTCGCTGCTTGGTCTGCTGGTCTGCTTTTTGCCTGCACCTCAATTGAGTCCCATGATGTCACTCAAAATAATCAAATTGCTTGTGTGCCACAAGTAAGAGAGAGATCAGTGCTTGGTTTAGTGTATTACTTTGGACAGAGCTCAAAACTATGTCTCTGTTTTTCATTATCTATAAAATCTGGGTTTTATTTTAGTAATTTGTGACTTTGTATTCAATCACATAGCTTACAGATACATGTGAGATTACAGAAACATGTATAGCTTGTCAGTGCTTATTTTAAAAAAACATTGAGGAACACAATGTGCTTTTTGAGGCTAAAAATTTGGGACGCAAGACTATTTATGCCTGTGTGTAAGAAGAAAAATCAGAATAATTAGATCTTCTGTGAGATTACTGCTAAGAAATGAAGCTTTTTGCTTCAGGAATTAACCTTTGCTGATATGAAACTTCGTCTTTATATTCTAGGCTCTTTGGGACTAAGATGGAAGTTGCCATATAGGCAGAAGGTGGTATGGTGCTGGATAACATGTATAAAATAGTTGATGAGAAAAATTGTGGTGGTGAGCAAACTAATGAAAGGTACACATTAATTTCAGATTGTGTTTAGAAAACCTAGATGGATAATATCCTTGGGGTTTTGATCTAAACAGCAGATAGAGGAAGATAGAAAAACTGATTTATGAACTTATCAGCTCTGGGTATAGGATTTGTTGTTAGCATGAAAATGTTTATGAAATCAACTTTGATACAAATTAATTAAAGCTGAGGACTGCTTTCAACTCAATAGCTCTAGGAGAAATAAGTATTTGAATCCAAGGCCTAAGGAAAGTCAAAGAATTTGGTGTGAAAATGCTGATAAAGTAATGGCATTATACAATTGATTGTTGAACAGTTATATGAACAGCCTCATTAGAGGAGAAATAGAAGGCCGCAAATATGTTGCTCATATTTAAAAAGGCCTCCCATGGTAAACTTCTAACTGTAGAGTTAGAACTAAAAGCATTTGTAGACATATTAAAGTATAGAATTCATAAAGACATGGATAAATATGTTGTGTTGGCAAGATCTAGAGTGGTTTTTTATATGGAGGAAAAAACTCAAAGAATGTGTATTAGACATAGTAATAAAGGCTGTAATAGTAGATCTCAGTTTTCAGAAGAGCAGTTGCGAATATGTCTGAGTATCATAAACTGTGATATCACAGAAAAAAAGGAAATAACTCAGTTTATGGAAAAATTCATAAAGGTTTTGACAAGCTATATGCCTGTCTGAGATGGAGTTAGTCTTAAATTGAATTGATAGATGTGAACATTAGTTACATTGGAAACTCTTCAGTAATTTTTGTGATTCTTGTAGCGGTCTGCTCTTCACACTTATGAGAAAATGCAGTATTCTGCTAAACAGGGCTCAGCTAGTTTCTTACAACTCAGTTATTAATGATCTAGTAAGCAGCAAGTGTTCTGTCTTACCTAAGCTGCTATGACTGATCAGGAATTCCAGTTCTACAGACAATCATTTATAGACCATCAGTTTTCATGTGTATCTCACCATCTCAGTGGAAGATGGGGTAATTTGTAGGCAGTCTGCTTCAAAAATGGGGAAATGTGTTGTGGCTTGAATGTAGACTGTACTTTAATCATCCACCTCACTTCTGTGAGGTGTGTTTTAATCATCTACCTCACTATTTGTGAAACCAGCTTGTTTCACGTTTCTCATGCAAGATGTTCTCAGTCTCGCTGTTCCTTAATTTTATTTGTAAATATTTTCATGGAAAGACTTATGCCTGGAAAGATTAAGAGGCACAGCACAAAAAGTGTCACTGAATAGGCAGTTTGAATAAATTTGGAAAAGTAAGGCTTAAATAGATTTATAGTTTATATAAATATATTATATATATATTACAAAGTGTGTATAATTTGTTGCAAAGTTAAAACAACTCCTGCTATAACGTGCATAATATGGACTTCAACTACTGCATCTCCTCCTCTACTGTAACAATCACAGAATGACTTGGATTGGAAAGGACTTGTTAAGTGGTCTTGTTGCAACACCTCCGTCATGGGCAGGGACACTGGACTGGGTTGCCCAGTGCCCTATCCAGACTGGATTTGGACACTGACAGGGATATGGTATATCCACAACTTCTCTGGACAACCTGTTCCAGTACCTCACCATCCTCATAGTAAAGAATTCCTTCTGTTTATCTAAACTAAATGTCTTTTCTGTCTCCCATTATTCCTTGTCCTGTCACTACACTTCCTGATGAAGAGTCCATTCCTGGCTTCCCTGTAGGTGCGTTTCAGATCCTGGGAGGGTTCTCTAAAGTCTTCATGCAAGCTTCTCTATTCTAGGCTGAACAGCACTGATGTTGCTGTTGTGACAGAGTTTTTTTTCCAGCATGGGCTCAATCAGTTTTGTGCCAAAGAAGCTGGGTGGCTGAGCAGTGTGTGCCTAAGGTAACTTGACAGACACCCAGGGTAGAAAGTGCATGTAGGAGTCTTTATGCTGCTCAGGTGCATGATGCTGCACATGGTCCATAAAAGGTGAGCGCTGTCTTAAGCTACTGTTGTCCTGTAGTGTAGAGTAGTTTCTGGGAATTAAAAGGAAATTTAGCTGAAAGCTATGAAGATAAATACTTCCAATTATCTTCCAAAAATCCAATTAATTGACCTAAATATCTTTGTAATACATCATTTAGTTTCCAAGTGAGTCAACATTATTAAGACAATCTAGAATGAGTTGAAATTAGTTTCCTCAATCAGTTTAATAAATTCCCGTAATTATTAAATTTCATGTTAAAAAGCCATTATATTCTGCATAGCAGACCTTTAAATCACTTCTGGAATTAGTTTAAAAATTTAGCATCTGTCTATAGTATGACAGTTCCTCTACAATTATTTTCTGGAAGTGAAACCGAACTTATGTATTCCCTGTTAAACCAAATCCACAGAGAGTCCTATGAAACAATTTTTGCTCAATTGCTACCTGGTTTTCTTTTACAGCTATTAGTTGAAATATCTGAGTAAAATTGTGTGATATATACTCATTTTAGAGGAAAGTTAGGGTTGTTTGAAATTACAGTGAAATTCTTACTGGCTTCCTCATGGCAAGAATTAAGCTCCAGATCATTATGGAAGAAGTATACAACACGTAACATAACATTCTGTTCTGTCTTACTGTTCTGAACATATTTATGTGCGAGCCATTTATTTCTACAATGTCTGGAAGAGTAAGAGGGGCCAGAAGGTCCCAGGGGTGTCAGAAAGAATTGTTAAACTGAAGTATTAGCTGTAGTTGCAAACTAGGGAGTGAGTGGCTACACAGAGCTATTAAGAAGCATTTAGTATTTCCTGTTTAAGTGAGGCTGTGTTTCTATCTTTGTGTCAACTCCTTTGAGTCTACAGCAGTACCTTAACAATAAACAAAAGATTTAAGATAAACTCATCCTGGAAATAGTATGCAAGGGGAAGTTCTTTAAAATTACATATACAGATCCATAGTAGTCTCTTTTGTTCGGAATTAAACTTCTCTATGTCGAATTTGAGATGTTTTCACTGTATCAGCTGGGCTGAAGAAACAGCTGTTCGAAGTCTGTGAGGATCAAAATATTGACATGTCATCATATGGTACTTCTGGAATCCCACTGTTCTGTTTCATAAACATTAATCACTCCTACATATGTACTTATGAGTGTATCTATGTTTTATGAAAAACCTGAGGAGTAATGCCAAACAGTAATATAATTCTTTATGTACAAATAATTCTTGTAATTTTTACCAGTGCTAAGAAACTTCAGCAAAGGATTCAGCCTTTATAGGATAAAGTGTCTTAAGAAGTAAGCTCAAGGTTTTAGAGGCTTATTGTAAAAGAATTCAGATTAATTTTTATTAGCAGAGCTAATTGTATCTGACACCCTATTAGATTTTAAGGTGGATTTAATGTGTAAGAGTGTATTTAGTGTTATTGGACCTAAAGAGATTTTAAGATATGATACTTCTCATCCTTGTTTCCACTAGGAAATATAATTAGCATGAAAGTGAATTAGTATATTTGCTTTATGTTATTTTATTTGTTTTTAAATTGGCGAGCACACACATGCTGTTTTCTTGCTGAATATCTTTGTAGCTTTCTTCTTAAAAAAAAACTGAAATTTTAACCTATTTTATCTCTAATTAATGGATGTTCTCTCTTACTAAAATCTTAACTAAATTTTTGTCCCTGGTGTGCTCTACTATACATCAGAGAACTTAAGCTTCATCACAACGTATATTGCTCTACTGGAGATGTAACATATATAATGTTTAGAATTACTGCATATGGCTGAGATGCATTAAAATTGCAACCAAATTGATTATCTAGGGCTTTCAGAATTTGGCAACAATGTTGAGTAAATCTGTGTTTTTGATACTAGACTATGGGTGTAGGACTGAGATAAAGAGCGTGTAGTTTAAAGCAGACAGATGGCACTCAGACATGACCTAGCTGTGGCAATAGAGACTGTAAGGAGAAACAAGTAAGGAGATTGTAGCTATTCTGAGGCACTTTGCTTTTTAAAATAGTGTTCTTAAGAACACTGACGTGAGACAGATAATATTTCCCACTCTTGGAAGAAGCCTTTTTGTGTTCCAATATTATTGTTATACTTTATCCCCTTTCTCTATGGAATGGTTCTGAAGAACTTCCATTAAACTGAAATTTTTGTATCTGTCTAGAATAGATGTGTACTTGGAAGGTGAGCTAAGCTGTTTTTCCACATTCATAAATGAGGTCTGTACACTGCTATTAAGATAAGTGGATTGTGCTTTTGATATAGTGGAAGCATAAGGGATTAATTTTAGTGTTCTAGTAGTATTATTACATCTTGCAGGTTCACGTCTTCTGCCCACAAACTTATCCTTGGATCTGGCAGTTTACTTGGTACAAGACCTGAAAGGGAAAGATGAGGTGCACACATCCTGAATAATTTGTTTGTGCGTCAGTCTTCAGCCTTATAAAAAAGGCTCAAGAGGATTATTTTAATAGACCTGGAAACAGAAGTAGTTCTTCTCTTGGAAATAAGTTGTTGTCTGAGAAAAACATGCATTTGTGCATGAACCTTTGTCTTCCTCAGAAGTGACAGGGTTGTTTTTTTGTTTGGTTTGTGAGGTTTTTTTGTGGGCTTTATTTTTTTTAATTTATTTTCCAAAGCAAGAGGCTCTCTTGTCAGAAATTTTAAAAAATAGCAACACTCTGAAGTCACATGCTCTATGATACAGGATAGACTATTGTTGCATTCAGTTATTTGAAATGTTTGATGAGGGATTGTTGTTTTCCTTAAAATCTGTAATTAATCTCCTTGAGAGAATCTGGGGTCAGGTTTGCTTCCCAGATAGAAGTATTCCAGGAAACTCTTCTGGCTTTTGATGTGTTTTAAGCAATGCATGCCATGATGCACAGATATATACATATATATAGAGATAGATACATAGATTTGACACATATTCTGTTACTCCAGTCCTGGTGATTATTGATAATTAGCCCCACATGTATTGGCTGACTAGAAAAATAGGAACATGGTGAATATGTTGTTTTAAAATGTAGTATTTGTGTTAAGGCGATGCTCCATGGTGTGGAGAGAATGGTGAAGCAGGCTGCAGAAAGAGTTGAATAAATAGAGATACTGTCCTTTATTTAACAGTGGTACACTTTCAGTGTTCCTATTCTACATGCTCAGTATGGGATTTTTGAAAATTATCCAGTTATTGTTTTAGAGGAATGCTTAGTGTTTGCAGCATCAGGCCCCAGAAGGACAAGTAATGCATGAAGGACACAAAAGTGTAGTGGCCTTCTAAATCAGGTCACAGCCTGTTTTTTGCCTTTGATAATAAACTCTTGTAAACTTGATATTTGAACAACATAAATAGGAAGTTATAAATTTAAATAAAGGTTAAAAAATAATGCCCTAGATTTGCATCTGGATTTTGTTACCAGTTTTAGAATGCTGCCCAGAGCAACAGCATGCCACATGGGAAATCTGATAATGCTGTGAATCTTTCAACCTTATGCATTCTGATCTGAGTGTGGTTTCCTGTAGTATTGCTGATATGCCAGATAAAACAAACTTGGATCCAAAATCAACCTCTGTTATAAATGGATGCTCTCTGTTACCCTATTTGTCCTGTAATCTGTGATTAACTGTTCCTTATCATAAAAGGAAAAACATTATTATATTCAGTTTTGCGTGTAGACTTCCTTCCAAATGGTAAGCAATTGCTGTTTACATGTTTTGTTCAAGTGCAGTTATGTTTTATTTTATGCTACATTTATATGCAGAAATACTTTTATTCAAAGCAGCCTCCTCAGGATAACTTAACTGCTTTCATGTTTCTTCACTGGCTGTAAAACTTTTCACCATGGTGATGAAATGATCACGATTTGGCTGCCTCAAAGTAGGCTTTTTTTAAATGTAGTTGAAATTATATGCAATAGATTACTTATGAAGAATTAAACTCCAACAGCAAAATTTGGTATGAACAAATAAAATTAACTATTTTGTTTTTGCTGTGAGTGCTAAGTAGAATTTATGAATAAAAATACCAAGAGCTGGTCCCTTTCACTCCTTTTTCACTGTTTGAGCACACTTCCATCAGATGTTTAGACATGAATTCCAAAATCCACCTTTCCTAATTACACTGACAGAGTTTTGGTGGTTTTGTGCTGTAAAATATGTACTACTTTACACAGTAGTGCCCCCCGTTTCACTTAAGGATTTTCATATTTTTAAAGGAACAAGCAATTTTTGCTGCTCTCTTACACTAGAAATTTCTTAACATTGTATTCCTCTAACTCAATATGGCATTTTGAGAACATAACCAAAAAAGAAAGCTACCACAGAAACCTGCGCCACTGAGACATGAAGTCCTTGGCGGAAATATCTACACAAGTTAACATCAGGCATGTAACTTGATTAAGAAGATGTCCTGTCAGTCATGAACAGAGTTGTTGTAATTCATACAGAACTTCAGAGTGCAAGTTTAAGGTACTGTGATTTTTCTTCTGAAGGAGGCTTGCTCAGCTCTAAATAGAAAGATTAACTGCCACAATTTTAGGGGCTTTACTTTCTTGCCTTATAGCCTGGTACCCTTAGGAAAAAAGGGAGGAACTAATGTAATTGAATAGTGGATTATATAATTAGCAATTGAGACCAATCAGTACTGTTTAGCTAGAATGGCAAAGAAAGAATAGAAATAGGAAACATAATTGATGTTACAATAGACTTCTCATGCTGAAAGACTAGAATAGTTTCCATAACTGAGAAATGCTTCCTTTTGTTTTCCAGATCAAATTAATATTCAAAAATTCAGGAGAACAGGTTGAGGGAAAAGGCCTACTCTTTCCCTCTCCTTCTCAAGTAGTTTGGAATTTGGGCCAGTGTCTTAAGAGTTGAAAAGCATATATTTAAATCCTTTTGGAAAATTATGGATCAGTCTTCTGTACTGAAGCTCTCTGGTTTGTTTCAAAAATTGTATTTCTGATGCCTGACTAGATGTGGAAGAGTGTAGAAGTTTAGAAATCATGTATTACTTGGTGGAGGTGACAGTAACTGAAGTCTTAGAAAATGAACAATACTTCTAGTATTGCTAGAAGTGAAGTTGATATAGCCAGAACTAGAACAAGTCAGAAGCTGAGACCTATTCTGAAAAACTTAAAACTTCCTTTTTTTTAGTGCTGTCATTTTTGAGTACTACATGTTGACCATATTTTGTCTATAGCTTGCCACAACTACTGCAGGCAAACAAAGTTTATACAACATACAAAGGTAGAATCAAAGTTTTCAATGGCAAAACTGGCAGTAGAAACCAAATACCAATGTCTCCCGTTGCTGTTTTATTTCACAGTATATTTGCTGAAAGTTAAAAAGGTATGGTTTTAATTTGCTTTAAAACTCAGCTTTTCTGTGAAGAAATTGCATCTGTAAAAAATTACTTGCAGCTGTAGTTATGCTTTAGTGATAGTAGTTAATGATTGCTATTCTGAAAGGAAAAAGATGAATATATCCAGCTTCCATTTTGAAATACATGTAAACTGAATTCAAGAAATAAGTGAGATTATGACTTTTGTAAACCCATGGGAAAATGATAAGAGCAGAAAACCCTTGTTCCTCTCACAGTGGAACAGTGAAAATGATCGTTTTTATCCTATAATAATTTACTTTGACCTATCTAGATAGTGCAGAGAATTCTGCATACCTGTCAGGAAATTGAATTCTGTAAAATATTGCACAAATCAAGATTACAATGTCAGGGAAGAAGACATAAGAACATGGCAGATTTGATGTAGTGATAACCACATGCCTAGGAACTCACAACAGCAGAAAGATTTTCCAATGTTATTGTGTAAAGTTAACAGATTTGTTTTTTCCCAACTATTTTAATTTCTATCTTTCTGAAAAATGCCCAAAGAAATCAGAATCATATCTGGAACTTGGCTTCTTGGTTTTAATATGATGAAGATAGTACCTAATGCTGAACAATGATGTCTTGAAATTGAGATTTTCTCTATTATGAGACTAGCCTTAAGGTATTCCAGTTTGCAACAAACAGGGTTACAAACCAAATCTCCTGGAACACACATCACCAGTTACAACTTTTCATGGCTATTCCCATACTTTTCCCTCCTCTCCCAGTGCAATCTGCCCTTCACAGTGTTTTGGGGAGCAGAGATGGTATTTAAGATCTAAAATAGGTTCCTTGTGTGATAATGTTAGTTTTTTCAGTTCTTTTCCCGTTTTTCCAAGGCCACAGTATAGGATCAGAATTTTTGAAAACATGAGTTTGTTGTAAACTGGAAATACTGTGTTACATTTGTGTAGCATGACAAACCACAAATATTGTGAAAGGAGCAGCTGTGTGTGATCTCCATTACCTTCAGAGAATAGGTGTGGTTCATGCTTACTACCTCACTAGATTTGTGTACTTCTATTTGAAAGGAACTTGGCGGTCTTGTCACTGAACATCAATAAATCAAATATAATGTAACTGTTTTGAGATTTTTTTGTACTTTCTAATCAAAAGCTGAGCCAACAGAAGATTCTTCCCCTCAATAGCATCAGAC
This sequence comes from Alaudala cheleensis, assembly GCA_013398995.1. Classification (NCBI taxonomy): domain Eukaryota; kingdom Metazoa; phylum Chordata; class Aves; order Passeriformes; family Alaudidae; genus Alaudala; species Alaudala cheleensis. The sequence continues at coordinate 33,007 of VWYE01018876.1, forward strand.
ATGACAAACAACTGTTGTTGGGAAGTTGGCCTATCCTTTTGAGAATATGAATTGCAATTATGCATGACCTGGAGATAAATGCTGAGATTACGTACACTGTGGAGGTAGCACAACTTCAATGGCTTTTCAGCATGCCTGAATTTTTGGCTTGTAGAGGTTTGAGGAAGATGTTGAAAACTGGGAGAGGCAGTATTTATGGTGCCTTTCCTTAAACTCTGTGCAGCGTATGGAACATATATAAAGTTACCTGATCAGCAGAGAACTGTGAACATTTTTAATGAATGTATTAAAGCCAGATGAATGCCAGATAGTTGTTTTTTAAAGCCTTTTATTAGAATGTAATGGTTTTTAATTAGGTGAAAGAGCCTATTTTAAAAGAATATCTAGGTCCTAGTGGGCATGAAGAGCTATTGTGGACACTTGATTTACTGTTTGCACTCCTGAGGGCTTGGATGCTGTTTCAAGATTTTGGCAGTCTGCAGCATTTCTGGACCTGACTTTTCAATGTGGTCTCTTTTCATGAATGAGGGAAGCCTTAGCTTACATACAAATGTAGTTAGGCTTAGAGTTTTGAAATAGGCATTTTCTTCAGCAAAGAAGAAAAATTCAGACTTAGATGCAATAGCAGGGATCTTAGACTCATTCAGGCACTAAGACTGTCTACTGTCGTGTTTCAGCATTTGGCATGAAAGAAATAACAGGTGAAGACAATCTGTCTGTTATGCTTGCATTGGAAATCAAACTCAAGAGGATTTTACCCTTAATCCATTGACTTTGTTACACTTTCTAAAAGGCTTTAGATTTTGGCCTTGACACTTATTTTCTGACACCAAAGTATGAAAAACTAATGCTGCTTGCATATTTTTATGTTTCTGTAGTTTTGTTTTTTTCCTATGGTACTCTTTTCCCCATCTCTACTATCTGAAATTGACTTGAAAATTACTTGTTATAGAAATCCTATATTATATATTCAAAGATGAGGTCTGAGAAAACATAAACCTTACTTTTTAAGCCCAGAATGTTTACTAGGCTAGATATTTAATTCCTTGAAAACAAGAGTGTGAAAAAGGAAGACAGTAGAAGCAACTAGGATGCTATACTGACTTGCCTGTAGATTAGGTAGTGAATTAGGCAAGATTTGTCAAGATGATGTTGTAAGGCCAATCCCTGTAACTATGGGTCTGGTTTCAAGCTTTATATTCTGCTGGACTCTGTCAGATATAGAGGGATAAGATAATTTAATAGACCAACTAGTTTACATACAGAAAAATGAATGTGCTTATGGGTGCCTAAGTCTTTGTTTAGAAAAAAAGGTACCTTAATAATACCTGTATCTCAAGAAAAGACTCAGGGAAAGAAGTTTTAAGTTTCTGCAGCCTGTAAGGAGAAATTTTTCAAAACCCAGTAAATTCTCAGGAAATGCCATTTGTGATCTGCTAATAGCCACCTTCCTTTGGTACAGAACTTGCTAATAGCCACTTTCCTTTGATGAACTCGATTCAGGAAAACGTGAGAAATTACTTGCAGTTTGGGGTTGTGAGGCGTATAGGGGAGGCAAGATCTTTAAAGAGATGAATAGCTGTAGTTTGGTGGAGAAGTAAAAATTTCAGGAGCATGAACTTAGAAGTCTTCTTAAAGGCTTGTGAATAATGACACAGGTCTATTATGGACAGAAGTTACCTTTATTGCATGCTGTAGATCTGTCTTGGTATTTAAGTACCAGGTATATGTGATTATTTTTTCTCTGGGTGCTATTGCTATATGTGCTATCTGGGATGTCCCATATATTTTGTCTGTATCTAAGGTACTCTGACAAGCTTTTTTAAAAATACGAGACACTCAATTCCATATTAGAAAAACCAGGATAACTGTTTTTCAGTGGTCTCTGCAAAGACATATATACTCATAAAGTAAAAAATATTCAGACTTTAAAACTCACAAAATAATTTAGAATAAAATAGCTAGACTTTGTCACAGAGTATTGAGCTACGTGTGATGTTACATAAACTGGCTTTTTGGGAACATCGAATGACTGCAATTACAGTCAATGAAGTATTGAGCATTATAGCTGAACTCCACTGAAGTTAAGCTGCATTTGATAAAGTCAGCAATTCAATGGAGTACAGATAACTCTTTCCTTCCTTCCTGTATTTGACTGGTGGTAAGTGCAGGTAAGTGTTGAAACTACAGATAAAGTGTATTTCTCTGCATGTGATCTCAGTGGTACTCCTGTATCAAAGATAACTTGGCTGATACATGACAACTCTGGCTTGAATTATGTGTGTCCATTTGTAAAACAATGCATGCACAAGCAGTATTCCTGGCAATGAATTCACTGTCTGAATATTGTCTTAAAAGTTGTGGTGTTTTATAAAAACATGTTAATTTTAAGTAAATGTGTAAATGTTTATTTATATAATTATGTAGTAATCTGTACAGAGACTATCTGCTCAAGTATAATATATCTATTAAGCACTGTATTAAAGGAATAATGGAGATATTTATATATATTACGCAAACTAAAGTAAAACAGAATATGTGTTAATTAAAGCCTAATCTATTTCTTGAGCAGTTGCTGTAAGTGTCAAGTACTCAGAGAATTACTGGTAGTTTACATTAAGTAATAGTAATCTTATTTTAAAAAACTGACAATTGCTTGCCAGTATTACATGGATTATGAAGGTGTAGGGGGAAAAAATATCTAAGCAGTTCAAAAGCTGATATCCAAGACCAGTGATTTTGTGCTTGTCCTGTTATGAAGTGCTTTGACTGTAACTCTATCAATACCTAGCAGCCAGGTAACTAGCCCAAAGCAGGTCTGCTTAAAATATCCTACATTTTTCAGTTCTGTTAATGGTGCAGTTTGGAATGCTGATTGCTTTGACAGCAACTGGGAGCATTCAGACCAGTGCCAAGGTGCCATTTTGCTTCTTTGCAGAATCAAAACTGATCATTTGACTACCTAAATCCCATTTAAGTACCACACAATAGTTGATTAAATTGGAGAGACTTATGTGTCAGCATATGGGTCTTCCTTAGTATGCTACAACATTTTTATCTAGGCAGAAAAATGAAATCTCACCTGTTAAATATTGTGTGCTTGTTGGAATGGAAATAGTCAGCAGAAGTGGTCTGCCATTCAGTCATGAGAAAAAGACAGACGTGCTGTGTGGCTTGTCTCACTGTTAACTCTTCACCAAATAAATGAGCAGGTAAGAACAATGGTGTTTTAAATTTTGGGAACCCTAGAAAAGGAGGAACTTGAATTTATTTTAGTGCCTGAGGCAGAAGATGGTGACAGGCACATACAGGAGATGAAAAGCAGTTGTTCTCTGAGAGGTAGGGACAGGATCAATGGAAGGACTCGTGCAACCTTTGCATGGCCCAGATCACAAACATATAAATTCCCTTTCTGCCCCTTTGCAATGTTTTCAGTGCAGAAGTAAATTACAGATTACTTGGAAGGTATTTTGAACAGCACTTAGGTTTTGCAAACAGATATATCTTTAGCCTTTTGTTTAGTTTTAAAAACATGTTTATATTTTAGTCTTGATTTTGAATAGCTTTAATCAAAATGTTATAATTTGGAAATTCATTATTTGAACCTGTTTTTTCTTAAATCCTGTTGCCTTGCAGCACATGATTCACACCTTGGAACAATATCATTCTCTAATGCTATTATTTTGCTATGATGGATTGTACTTTGTGTGAAATACAGAAATTCTTGAAGCTGCAGTGTTTCTGCCTGATTGTGCCTTTGGATGGTTATAATCAGGAGGTACGGTTACTCTGAGATACAATTCAACTGAAGAAGTGTGCACATATTTTGAGGTTATAGTCATTTTCTCAGGGCTAATACGCCATGTTATCACCTACCTACCATGCAATCTATAACTTCATGCCATTTATATTAAAATATGATCTATGTAGTTTTTAATTTCAGGTGTTGTGAGTAGTATAATTCTTCCATATGTTTCTATGAGAATTTAATTTTATCACTTCCTCTTAATGGTTTTTGAAACACAGTAGTATATTTGCTGTTGGAGGGAAAATATTTCTAACAGCCTTTCAGTGTTATATAAGGTCTTTCTCTTTGGCAGTTGCAGAGTTTGTCACATCTTGTAGATGATGTAACTTACTTAAATGTGCAAGTGGAATGATTGAAACTTTGCAGTAAACAAGCCAAGTGTCTGTATTTCATTTTCCTCACCTCCTGACTTCACCTTGACTCAAAATGTCACTCCCATACTTATGCTGGAGGACTGATGTATTATTCATTTTAACTCCCGTTTTTCTTTCTGCCTTCACCAACCCTGTGCAATATGGAATGTATGTGCAAGGATTGTGCCATATCTGTGTAGATTACAAGCTGTGGTTTTGCTTATCCAGTATAATTAAAGGCACAAATGAAACATTGAAGGCATCAAATTATATTGTGATATCTGTACGTGCAAATTTCATCAAATGTCACCTGAGTAAAATATTTCATTTACTATTTAGGAACATTTCAAGTGATTCGTGCTTGGGATTTGCATATTACAGTCAGTGGCCTTGCTGTGAAAAAGTCTTCTTGTCTGAAGTGTTCTAAAATGTTAATTGTTTGGCTTTGTGCAATTACTGAGGGATCGGCTGGCGTTTAGGTCTGTTACACAGAGAGAATCATTATTGTATGGGGCATGAAATATTTAAGGGAGGAGATAGAAAACTACAAAAGAGTAGGAAGCAGATTAATTGTCATTTTTCACGGTGAAGAGGTGCGCATATCACGTCATTGAGCAGACTGGCCGACAAACATAACTTCAGACTACTCTGCTATGTTCTATATCATAATAAAAAATCCCCAGCCTTTAGGTTACTAGAACACACCAAGTATTCACCAAACATTTTAAGCACTTTAATACGATCAAGAATAGTACTGTTTTTTGTTTAAATTGGTTTAAAACATAAAGATTGTTAGTGACTTCTCTTAGAGATGGGTGAAGAAGGATAATCATTCTGCATCCTCCTGTGCAATCCAAACGATCTTTCCCATCACTATAATGAAGGTTGACTACTTTGTAGTACAGAAGGGATACAGGAAAAAAATGTGAGCGTGGAAGAGAGAATCCTAAATTAAAATGAAAAGACACAGTGCTGAAAAATGAAATTCAGTATCTTTTTAGCACATTTAGGACTTGCAGTCCAAATCTAAAGATTCTTGGCATACTGCATGATTTGTTGTGCCTGTATTGTTCTTTAGGATGAAGTTGCCATATGCAGCCATTCTTCCAAATGTCAGGTGTTAGAGGTAGTGTCTGACAGTGTCTTTTTTTTATGAAATAGGTCTCTCATATGAGGGCTTAGCTTTTATCTCTGTTCAGTCAGATGTTTCAGCTCGAAAGAGGAGGTTCTATGCATCAGTATACAGACAGTAAGGTGGGGTGAAGAAATGCCCTTCCTCTTAAAGCCAGATTACCCATCAGGTAAAGAGTACAAGTTTTTTGGGGAAAATTGGATGATCTCTGTAGTGATAAGGCACTTCATTTGGCAGACAGACTGTATCTTGTATCTATACCTTGATCCCCATAGGTCTTAAATACAGTTACACATTTTTTGTATTTTATTCACTGATTCTGTAGTGAAAAATATAGGGATGCTCACTAAAATGAGAACAGGACCCTAAATTAACTTTAGACTGCCTTACCTTCAACTTTTATATCCCATAGCACTTCATGCTCCTTGACAGAGAGTAAGACGGTAGAATTCACACAGATGATCCTTTTAGGCCTGATGAGCAGAACATGATGAAAGATAGTTTTGATTTTCCTTTTCCTGGGTTTACAAGACTTCAGACTTGCGTTGTGGAATAGAAAATGTGGTTGCCACAACTGTACCAACATTTTTTGAGTGTAGCTTGCTGTTGTTGTGCTGGTCCTGTGCATATGGCAAGCTCACAGATGAACTGGCAAATAAGACTTCTCCTTTGGTCACAGAGAATGCCTACAGGTGAACCATGAACTGGCAAAGGTATTCAGTGTCTGCTGTATTTATACTGTATGTTTGTGTAGTGCAAAAGAGGAACAAAATTAAATTTTAGATCATAAAATCAGTAAATTCTGTGAAATAAATTGAGAGTAGTAATGATTACAAAAATGTTGACAAACTGTTAGCAAAGCTGCTGAAGCATGCTAAATTCAAGTATTGCAAGGTTTGTGTACGACCTTATGTCTAAGTCTTTAGTAAAAGCTTATAATACGTGCTCATATTGTTGGTCTGGTACTGAAAAGCAGGAATCAATGGCTAAGCAGCAGAAGAAAAATGCATAAATGAAGAACATCTTACTATCAGATTCCATCCAGTCATTTGGATGAGAGAAAAAAGTTTTATTTAAGAATCAATGTAATGAAGAATGAAAGTGGAACCATTATTGATTGAATTCTATCTAAGTATATTTAGGAAGATTATATTGACAAATAGCCTCACATTTGTCCAGATTTACCTGTAATAATTTGTATTTCTTTCAAATTCTGTTAGTGTACTTTTTTTCCCCCATGTGATATTTTAGTGTAATCCATAGTAATGTAAGCATGAAGAGTTCTAATGTGCCTTTCAAAGATCCTGGTCATCCTACTATGAAGATGTACATGGCTCCTATAAAGAATTTTTTTTTTTATCCTTGGATCTTTGCCCGTGCATATAATCCCTGTGTCTCATTCAGTGGATTTTACATATACTGCAAAGTCTGTGTTTTAAGGCATTTCAAATCTGAATAGCAATGCCTCTTTTTGTTTCATAAGTTACCAGAAGGGAAGCATGATGGAAAATTGCAAATCAACTGTATTTTTGTTACACGACTCCACAGGCAAGCTCTCAAAAAAAGGAAAGATTTTCAGTCAATACGATTCTCATCTGATTTGTCTTAGAAGTTAAGGTTTTCTTAGGCTTTTTATTAAATCTGTCTTGGAAATGCCACCTTTAGGTATGAGCTGTAAATTAAGAGACAGTGTGAAGCCCCTATGAAAAGTGGATGGTACTGATTGAGTAATCTAGATAAAATATGTGAAGTAGCTTCTGTCTGAAAAAATGTCAGAAAGAGGGTAGGCAGGAAGAAGGAAAGGGATGAATAAAAGGAAAAAATTAATTGACCCTGAAAAATGGAGGAATACACTGTTTCTACTTTTAATGAAATGTGATACATTAATGCTACATTTAATAAGTAAATTCTATAGATTTCTTTGGGAACCCAAAGCAACAGCACACACCTTAAAGCTAATAGGAAAACTCTTTGTAAAATGTAAAGTAAGAAAAATAGATGGATGAGTGCAGTATTCGGATAAGAAATTGATCTATAATGTGGTACAGTAAAAGTCAATACTCTGGTACAGAAATTAATTTCTGGCAATTGCAAGTTGTCAACCCAGTTTTCAGATAATGTCACCCATTCTACCTTCAAGGAAGCGATCTGACATATCATATTGAATTAAACTTTAACATGAATTATTAATGTTACATAATTAATGGCCGCTCAGAATCAATGAATCTTTGGTTACAAAATCATGAAGTGTCATGAAATACCCTTTTGCAATACAGCAAGAGAGTGAATTTTCACTTAATATGTACAGGTTAAATTACCGTTATTCTTTTTTTGTTATAACCAGTTTGTGCGAATAAAAAAGACACATGTTCTCGCAAAACTTGTTGTCTTGTGAGGACACAGAGATCCCAGGGGATCCCAGTGTACCCTATCACTTTGCAAACTCTGTGGAGAGCTTCATAAATTTTATAACCAATCTTATGTATGCCATTCATTTTTCTTAACTTTTTTTTTTTCCCCTCATTTTTAGGTTGTGGGTTTTGTTTTTTTTTTCTTTTTCAGATACTATTATATGCTTACACAGGCTTGAAACAGGGACAAATTGTTACATGGTAGTGTGAATTTCATTCTATAGGGTCACACTGACCCATTCCAGAAAGGGATAGGGGCTCACAGAGAAGTGTTGTTACTTTTTGCACTGCCAGCCTTTCACTTGTGCTAGAGTGCTTTTCATGTTTTTCTTAAATTGTGAATTTGAGCCAAACTCAACTGATCCTGGATGGTTTAGCTATGTGGATGATTGTGTCAGTGGGAAAGATGCAATAAGAAAAGCCGAAGCTTCAGCAGCATGTACTTCAAAGAGCCTTTATACCTGCCTTGAGAATATTTTCCAGTGTAAGTTTTTGTTATGTGTTTTCCCTACTCTCCATCCAGCCAACGGTTTATCTGAAGCTCAAGGAATGTAGAAGTGTAGCCCGTAAAGAAAACAAAATTTGGATTTGCAGACGAGAAATACAATGTGGAGTTGGGGGTGGCATTCTGTTAACACAATTTTATATAACTGCCTCACCATCTTCTTGTAGCTCTGCCTTGTTAGTGTGAAATAATAGGTCTGTATTAGAAGCCTGTCGCAGCACTGGGCTTAAGAAGATTCCTTTAAAAATGAAAAATTGTGGTGCTCTGATTCTTCCTCATCTGAAATATGAAACAAAAAAATTAAGGGTTTCAGCAAGGGCTGTCGAGTTTTGAAGGAGTTTAATAGGACTTCTAGAGGAAAAGGGAGTTGAAACCTTGTTTGTGACTTGGAACTAAAAGGCAGAGGAAGGAAGCCATGTGACCGTCTATGGGGCAGTCTTATCAAGGGAAATTTTTATATTTCTTTTGTCTTTGAACTTGGTGACCTGAAGGTCACCTTCTATTATTAACCTGGATGCTGTTTTTGATTACTGTTGTATGTTTTGTGCAAATGAACAGTGCTCTAAAATTGGAAAAATATAACAGAGAGAAGGTAATCCTGGTGCTGTGTATCAATATTTGAATTCTTCCTTATTGCAGAGAAACTGTACATGACAGCCTGCTTAAAAAGGCCTTTTGCATTTGGATGGCTTTTTTGTACTTGCCTCTGACTGGGCTAATGAACGAGGTGTATGAGGTATGCAGTAATGATCTGTAGCAGAGCTGCATTCCTCCTCCAGCTACCTGTAAAATAACTCTTGTTCAGTATGAGTCCATGTCACTATGCATATTCAAAGCTAAATTGATTTAAGCTGGTTTTGGCAGAGTAAAGGACACCCCCTTTTTAAATTGAGGTAATAATTTTTCTTCTAATATAAATAAATAATTTTCTTCTAACGACATTGAGCTGTTCAGATCTTTATTCTGTATGAAAACACAAAATCACATCTATCAACAAGCAATAATAAAAAGGAATTAATTTCTGAAGAGGACATTATTTTTTTTATCATATGTGAGCTTTTAAAAAAGTATTAAAATGTCATTATCAGTTTTAGATATCACTGGTGAACTTTTTTTTAACGAAAAAGCCAGAATTGTATCTGTGTGTTTCTGACTGTTCTTCTTTTCTCCAACATCCTGGCTTCCTTTTGGGGATAATCTCGTGTTATATTAGTTTTTGGGGTTTTTTTAAGTGTATGAGGCATAGCTTCATTGTATATTTTAAATAGCTTTTCATAGCTGAGAGATGTTGTAATGCTGGAACAACTGAGTTTGGAGAGGCAGAGCAGAAGACAAGGTAATTTGTAGCCACAATGAGAGTGATAATAATGGATATGACTCTTGAAGGATGGATAATGTGTAAACTAATAAATGTGCAGACACATGCAGCTTAATTAATGGTTCTAGGTTCTTCTCCAATCACTGTTTAGACTTAAAGAACTGTGCCTTTACTTTCCACGCAGGAGAGGTCAAAAGCCTAAATGAGAATGTTTGCACTCACTTGCCAATCATTTGAGGCAATGCTGTACTGAAGATCGAATGTATTGTGGTCTTTATTACATTTATTCCTACACTAGCTATGCCTGGGAGGGAAGGAATATTTTCTGTTTATAAAATGGTTGCAGAGAGTTTTCTTTGTGATGTTGTTAACATAAAGTACAATGTAAATATTGTTCTTAATTAATTCTCATTTACCCATAAAAAATGGTAGTTTGAATTAGATGCTTCAAGGTTGAGAAAGTCATGTGCTTGAAAATTATCAGCTGAAGTTCCACTTCTGTTTACTCTGTTTAAAAATGCAGTGAAAATCTATCTACAATCCTGAATAAGCACACAAGCATTGATTGGTAATGAAATCAGTTTATTTATAAATTGGAAGTGTCTTTTTAAAATTTGGCCTAGCTACTAGCTCTGGGCCATAGGGCTTTAAACCACTCCAGTGGAGAAAAGTGTGGCTAGTAATTTACAGAATTTAATGTTTCTGAGTGCCTTCAGGATACTGTGAAAGGATACATGATTAAATTAGATATCTAAGCATCCCAATTAGCCTGTGGGATACTTTTTGCATCAAAGTATGAGATACAGAGCAGCTACTGTTGGGGAATGCTGAAGCAAGGTAAGCTTTTAGTTGCTTCATTTTCAGATTCTTCTATGGAATAAGCCATTCCATACCATTGGACACAATCTGTTTGTGCTTTTGTAACACATCCCACAGCAGCTCCTTCTACAATTCTCTGGGAAAGAAGGGATTCTAGACTCTGAATAGGTCCAGCATACCCATTTCCTTTTTGGTTTCATAGCTTTGTGTAGGGTAAGGCTGTAGGAGGGGGAATTTTCGAACCCTCTTAACTCTTGATAGAGGAAGGCTCACAGGGAAGAGGCAGATCTTCAGAAAGGCATCTTCATGCCTTTCTTGTCTTTGGGAAGTCCTTTTACAGTCTACAGTCTCCTGAAGTAATTTTGTTCACCTTGATGGCCATCCTTGCCTTAACTTTCTCAGCTTTTCAAGGAGCAATGGAGCCTCAGACAAAAAAATACCATGATGCTGTGCTCCTCAGCTTCTGCTTCTCGTGGAAATGCAGATCTGTCAAGGATTTAGCTGACTAATTTTACTAATAAGAAACCAATAATGAAACTGATAATAATCAATAACGATGACTGGTTTTGGGCCTGAGCCGTGATAAGGATTGGACCATCGGCAGACTTCTGCTTCTTGTGGGTCTGGAATTCAGTTCTCTGCTTTATTATTGTTTCATTAAGTTTTAAGCTAGTACTTGAATCTGTTTTTCATATGAGAGTCAGTTTTTTCCCCAAAAGATTTGCCACTGTAAGTACCTCTGTCATATACCCATTAACATTTTGTTACAGTTTTAATTTTTAAAAACACTGCTATTAAACACATTCATCTAAGTTTGTTATTACATCTGTTTTAGATATACTCTCTTTTCTGAGTATCCATCAAATGAAATTATTTTTGCCTTATAACTCTTTTTTATAAAATTTCTTTTGTAGTGCAGAGTTTTTGTTTACTCTACTTTAAAAGCTTAATGGACACTCAGATTGTGTGTACTTCTTTTCAGTTATAGCTGGGTAGAAGTGCAAAACCATAACAAAGTAATGAAACTCTCTTAAAACTTCAATAATTCAAAAGTTTATAAGGTTTGTTATCCATGCCAATTTTTGTTACGTTTTCCTTCTTTAAGGTAGTAAGTATATTTACCATATTACATTGAGTGGGCTTTTATCTTAAACTGTGTGATTCCTTCAGGCTTATTTCCTAATTTTGTATTGCATTTGCTTATTAGAAGAGATCATTAATGCATAAAGCAGAATTGGTACCACTCATTTCAATTTAAGAACTTGTCCCACTGTCCACCATAGTAATGTATTCTAATTGCTCAAGAACACAGAATTATGGTAAAGTATTTTTGAAGCAATGATATATTGACAATAATAACTGTAGAAGACATCAAAAGCTAAATTTATATAGAAAACCTGTGCTTTGGAGCGACACTTTCCTAATTGTCACTGTGAAAAATGGCATTTTTGCTGTTAGAAAGTAAAGGCATGGACCAACATTAAAATATCAGCACTTACTCTAATATACAGCTAAGTGAAGACATGAAAATTATTTTGTCATTGTGCATGCTTCCATTATACTTTGGAATTGTTGTGTACTGCATAACTTGGGGATAGAATCATAAATTATGTGCTAGTTTATTCTATCCAGAAGAAAGCAACTTTGGGACTTTGTAGATATGTAATATTCTGTACAAATCCAACAGGAGTCTGCAGGGCTGAACCATTTTGCTCAATGCATCCCAACAAAAAAGCAAAACAATTTTAAAAACAAACATGAGATATGGAACGAATACTAAGTGAGTAGGCAGCTCTCTGTTACTCCACTTTTTACTGATTTCAGTTTCAGGATAGGAATCTACCCTGAATTGCCATTACTATGGCTGATATCCAGACATCCCATTTTGCTGGTAAACTTGCAAGTGGCAGAGTTTGGCAATCACCATGAAGTGGGTGAGAATGCCTTCTATGCCTAGTTGACTCCAACTATTAAGAAAGAACGACATGCTTTATGATTTATATACACAAGTTGTATCCCAAGATCACTTCAGAGCATGGAATTAGGTTTTTTTATTTTCTTTTTGTATAAAAGGTATAGCAAAATTTTCACCTGATATATAAAGTAATGGGAAAGATGAAGAAGATGAAGATACTTTAAAAGTAATGTGAGGGAAAACATCTAGTAATGAGACTTCAGAGTATTTGTCTCTGCCTTATTGTTGTCACATCTCAGATTTTCCTTTCTAAAAACAGTTATGCCTACTTGTTATATTTTCCTATTATATGTTTATTTGCCCTTGGATTCAGAATCCAGTGGGAAAAAAAAATCCCAAGCTCATATTTTCATGTAGAAGGCATCTGTGTTGTCCTTCAGTTTAGTGATGCTAGAATCTTGGCAACAGTTTCAAAAAAGCTTTACCTTGCCTGATTTGTCTGGTGCTACTTTACAGATACACTACACAGTCAATATTTCTAATAGAAGAATAAACATTTCTCACTATCAGTGTGTCACAACTGTGAAATAAATCATTTAAATGCATTCAGATTTTATCCTTGTGAAATTATATGGGAAGAAAATGTTTAAAAAACACCACTGCAATGTATATAGACTGGGTGATATTTCAAAGAAAACCTCATTAGATACTTGAAAAGACATAATTCTCTAATGGAAAAGCTCATCTCAGTTTTTAAAAAACCTAGTTAAGAGAAATGAAAATGACAATGTAAACAAAAGAATACATAATAAAAAAGAAGATATCTGGTAGTGATTAAAACTTACGAGTAGATATCTGAAAGCTGAATAAATCTGTGGAGAAATGATCAATCCTTTTGGATAAGGACCATACAAATTCTTTGAGTCAGTGAAACATCCACCCATCCAACAACATTGGATAGGAAATGATAAAATTATTGTTAGGACATTGCAATATTAGACAGCCTTGAAGGTCTTTAAAAGGGAAAAAGAAACAAAGAAGGTGCTAGATAGTGGTAGACAGATTAGCATTGCACAAATCCAAAGGAAAATCCTGAAGGGTGATAACCAGAGACAATCAAGAAGCTTGATACTTTTAGGATTAGTTTGGAAGAAATAAGCCAACAAGAAATCCAGTGCTTGAAAATAGATTCATGAAACAACTGTAATAAAATGTTTATTAGGTGATGCATTTTAAAAACATTGACATATTTAGTGCTCTAAATTATTTAGCTTTCTTTGATCAATCTAACCTCATTAAAACTAGTACTCTGCGAAGACCAGTGTATCACAATTTTAATGATAAATGATTATCCCAGAGAGATGGTAAACAGAAAATCAGGTAATGAGGTTATAGCCAGGTCCAAAAGATCTTTTCTTGTTCTGGGGCTGTTTGCCATCATTATAACGTCTACACGAAAACCTGAATTTGTTTCCCGTAAGCATTACAGATATAATAAAAACTGGTTAAACAATCGTTGAAATAATCAAAATCAGACAGAGCTTTACAGCACAGCACAGGTTGCATGGTATCATAATCTCACTTGAATAGGGTATGTATTCATGACCAAATGGTATAAATCATACATACATATGTACTAGGCAGGCACCTTCAGAGAACTGAATTCATGCAGCAAAGAATTTAAGTGCTACGTATGGTCAAGTGTCCATAATGCACAATGGAGCAATAATGCTTCTGCAGTACTTTAGGGAAAAACCAAAGGAGGAGTAGGCAACCGTTGCTGCACTGGCATTAGCTTTTTTTTTTTTTTTTTAATGTTGTGTTATTCTAGTAATGACACCTTCAAAAGATTTTTCACTAAAATTGTGTGAATTGACTTTTTCCACATTAGAAGCTCATCATTATATCTTTGGCTAAAATAAAAACCTTCCGTGTTTTTGTTTTAAAGGTTTTTAATTTCTTTGTGTCATTTCAATATTTACAGCATTTTGAAATTTAATAATTAATAAAATATCAAAATGACATAGATAAGAACTAGTTCACAAGACATATGGTCCTACTTTTGAAATATTTTAGGGCAAAGCAAGAGACTAGTCATGACTGTAGATTTTTCTAGGAAACATTTTCCTAGCTCAGCTAGATAATGTAAACCAGGAATCTCTTAGTGAAAATCCATAGGCTGGGCATTGCATGTAACTGCACTAGATGAAAATAGGTTTTCTGTGCTTTAAATTTTATAAATAAATAAATACTAATAAATAAATTTATTAGTCTATCATCTAATTTTGGCACAGTCAAGAACAATTAATGGAAATTATGTTGCTTCTGAGGAGATAACCAAGACATAATTCTGAAAGGTGCTTTTTTTTCCCCTATAACTTAATATTGATTTTTCTTAGTCTGTCTTTATGAGATTCTTTAGTCTTCTTAAGTGTTTTTTACTCTTGTGTATATATATATATATATATATATATATATATATATATTTTTTTTT